>CM043724.1:25113679-25648679 GCA_023969325.1 Oryzias curvinotus
TAAGTCCCAGGCGGTTTACAGACCTTGAGGGTCATCATGGTGTTTGGGTGGAGACAGGAAGGGATGTTGCGTCACGCACTGCAGGTTGAATTCAAACGAAACGTGTTTCTTGAGGGCTTAAAACCCCTCGTTTTTTTGTTTTTAAGTAGACAAAAAGTGGAGCTTCCTATAAAAATCTGAAATGTTTACAGTAAAGTTAACTGTTAGGATTGTTTTTCTTCATTTAGATTCTTCCATTTTTTTTAAGTTGACAGATGTTTCCAAATAACATCCACTACTGGATGAATGGGAACTTTTTTTAGACGTTGTTCTGGCTTCTTTCCTGTCACATTTGCTGCTGTAGTGTTTCCTGTTTCTGCATCTCAGCTGGGAAACCTCTAGAGTAAAAATCCTTCATGCATAAACCAGACCTAATGAGCCAAATGTCAAAGTTGGTGTTGCACGTGTTTAAATGTTCATGCTGTCCTGTGGGTGACGAGAGATGCTTTGCTGTCAACTCATAGCAAAGAATTACAAGTCTCCAGGAGGGAGGCAGAGAAAGCACAAGACCCTTTGGAGCTTTTTTTTTAGAAAGATGCATCATAAAAATAGACAAAAAAAAAACATATTAGTTTGGGCTTTGGAGGTAAAAGCTTTATTGACACAACAGTTGTAATTTTGTAAGAACTCGGTCAAAGTCACATTCAGAATCAAACCTTTGACAGCAGCATTCCTCGACATCATCCCTCCCTCAGCAGCAGCGCCTTCAGAAAAAACAAGGTTAGTGTCTCTTTACGGCCCCGCCTTTGTTCAGTATGCCACCAGACAACTGCGCTCTTATCAACTGCATTCCTCGTCTTATCGTCTTATCACCTCACCTCAGATTCTTCTGCTCCTGAAGTTGAAAGGCAGGTGGTTTTCACCCGGCTGAGCCACAGACTGGGGATCGGCCTTTACCTCTACAGAGCAGCACATGTTTCATTTTCTCTTTAGTCAACAGCTGGAGGACAAAGGCTTGGTTTATGAATGAATGAATGACCTGCAATGTCATTTAGAAGAATCCTTCTCATCTTGATTTTAGACTCTTCATGGTTGAGTGGCACTTGCTCACTTCTCTTGTTGCCCTGTTAGCCGTCAGTGTATCTGTGAGTAAGGCTGGCTGGGAAAACACAGGAGAAAGACGGACTGTTCCATCAGATGCAGACACTGAAAGAGTAACTGATTCCTAAGAATGTTGTGTTTCAGACTCGTAGACCTACATCTCTGAATGAGGAGCCTTCTACCTAAAGAAAAAAAAAATACAAGCCAAAAAAACAACAACAGAAGATTGCACTTTAATAACTATCCACAGAGGTTTTTTTGTTCCTCTTTTTAAAAAAAAAATCTTTTTTTCCTCTTTAAGTAAGAATCAAGCTAGAGAAAGAATTAGCAAACTTTTGAGTTTAGTAAATTTGTAGCAAATCTTGTCTAAAACAAAAACACTGATTTCCAGACAGGAAGCGTCAAAGACCAAATGGTATCCTCCGAGTATTGACTTGGTTATTTCCATTCACGATAAACATACAGGTTTAGCTGGTTCGCCTGTGCTGGATCATGACTGTGTGTTTGAAATAGTTTTTCAAATATTTCATCACTTTGTAAAACAACTTACGGGAGCATCTGTTAGACCTGAAAGGCGTGTGCCATGACACTATGGTAAATGGCGTATACTTGTATAGCGCTTTTCTACCCACAAGGCCCAAAGCGCTTTACAGTCACAGTCCCATTCACCCAGTCACACACATTCACACACTGGTGGCCGCTCCGCTGCCAAACACAGGCGCCCGCCTACCACCAGAGGCACGGTGGGGTTCAGTGTCTTGGCCAAGGACACTTCGACTCATGGGCGTGCAAGGCGGGAATCGAACCTGCAATATTACGATCATGGTTCGACCGCCCTACCGCTGCGTCACAGCCGCCCCGACACTCGTGTAGACACTCGTCATGTGGAATGCTCCCTTGATTCACCTCCATAGGAAAATACAGCAGAGCCTTATTATTATTATTATTATTATTATTAATATTCTTCCAGGTGTGGGCAGGACCATTTTTTTAGAGTGATGCAGCTGAGCTCCAACCTTCTATTCATGAACTGAACACAAACCAGTCAGAGCCAGATGTTGTGATTCCACCACTGGAGACAAGTTGCAGAAGAGAAGAATTCCAAATGACTTAAATAATGAAAACCAAAAGTGAGCATATTTACTGTCTGGTTACAATAAACCTTTTGGTGGTTATTGCTTTATTTTCTATTCATTGAAGACATGTAGGGACACATTTTTATTCATCTCTGTTTTAATCCACTGTTTTGTTCTTATTAGAGCTCAAATGAACCTTTGGAGACATGTCCACATCAGTGGCACATGTTGGTAGTTCTTCAGTCTAAACTGCTAAGTTTGGAGCAGAGTCAGAATGGTTGGACCATTATAGGAGTCTATAGCATCTAAACATTACACTCGGTCTGTTACTCATGTTCTTTGGTTCATTAATTAAAAAAATGCTAGAGCTGGAGCTCTGAACAACAAAACCCTAATCAATTCTGTTTAGTGTCGACACAACAGTGGGAACAAGTCATTAGAAATGTGCGTCTCCAGTGGAACTTCTTTGGAAGTGACGGCTTTGAAGAAAGCGAAACCTTTGAATTCCTGAGTGAAGCATGCTGTGCAAGAGTTAGATCAGTTTAAGCCGTTCCTGCTGCACACAAAAGGCCGTTCCCATTCCCTTCAGTGTGAAATGGTTCCACTTTACATCAGACGCAAACACACCTGCATGAAGGTGTAGTATTCCATTTCACCCGTGTGTGGAATCGTTCATAAGAACAGATGACTCAGGTTGGACTTTTATGAGCCTCATTCTTCTGTATTGAATTGGTTGGATTGCACACAGAAGTGAAATCTTTTGTCTGGTTTAAGGTCTTGAGCCCCACTAAGGGTCTAGCTGTCAGGCTGTTGGTCTTCTGTGGGTACATTTGACCCGGTCGGAATAATAACATGTTTGTATGTTTCATAAACCATAGACAAATCTATTCATAGAACAATCAGCATATCCCTGCATCCTTTTCCATCGCTTGTGCTGCATCTTTAAACAATGGCTAACTGTGGCTGGACTATTTTATGGCTACTTTGACTCCTTCTGACGGTGGGTAGGGATTAGTCAACACCCAGGTGGCGATGTCTAAACAGAACCCTGAGCTGAAGAATGTGGCTGAGCCATCTTTAGAACATTTTTATTCAGGAGAGACATGAATTCATGGTGAATACAGCATTTCTGATACTTTAACCCCAGAAGACTGCAATGGGACAAGAAGCCAGCTGGAAGGATGTTTTGAGCTTGAAGGTTTGCTAGTCTGCCGTAGTTTGGATGAAGAGGAGCTGAGACATCCGAAGAAAGTCAGAGTAGATCCAGGTGTGGGTGGAGGAGGGGGGAAGAGGGTCACTTCACTGACCTGCATGAACAGGTGGATGAAAGAGTATTTTGGGATTGATTAGGAGAAAAAGAACTAGTATAGGATAGGATATTTGTAATGAGGTCATTGAACTTTCAATAAGTCTTGTTTAATCATATACAGTCCAGGCTTGTTAAGCATCTTTTTTTCTGAATTTCTACCAATCTGAAAGGTTGTTGTGGTTGATTCTTGGTCTCAATAGCCACAGAGCTATGAGCAAAATATCTTTGATCGGAACAAAGATCTGATTAGAATTGAACTGTGTACATGGGTGCTGAAAAACTTCATCCAATTATAACAAACGTTTACATTCAACACACGTTCAGTCAGAATAAAACATTCTGACATGCGCAGAACTCCCAAAAATACTGGAAACGACCGTAGAAGAAGAAATATTGAGTTCCGTTGTAAACAATCAAGCAGCAGCATAGAGCGACATGATCTAAACGTGATTTTATTAATGTAATGATTGTTACTAAGCGCCTGTTAGCTGATAATTGCCTCCTTTTTTTCTTGGTGGAACGGAGCGAGAAGAGCGGTTAGGGTTGGATTAATACGTCGAAACAACAACATTTAGCAGTGGATGCAGTTAAAATCCATGCGGTCAATGCTGCAATCTGCATCTTGACTGAACATAAACATGTGGGAATAACAACAGGCTTTTTTTTTTCTGAAATCAATTGGAAACATGAATTCAAATGATTGTTTACACGGTTTCTCAGGACTGAGCAGCATTTCTTTCTGCTTTAAAAAGCCGCCTCCGTTAGCTCAGATACCGTCCCAAAGCCGCTATTTTGCTCGGAGACCCGGTTGTACCGGGAGACCCGGTTCTCCTGAGTCCAGCAGCTCGCTCACGCAGATCGGCCGGCCGGCCGCCTGGACTGCGGTCCGAAGCCTCCTCCAGAGCAGACACCTTTCTCTATCAGAGAGAAATTTTGATCCAACATCTCTGATCGGGGCAGAGTATTCCGAACAGCGTGTTTACATGACGCATTTTTATTCTGATCAGGCGTTTATTCTGGTTACTTTTGACCATGTAAACACAGCTAGTGAAGGCGATTAGCACCAGCTTTACCAGTGAACACATTGGAGAAGTTAAAACCTGTAGCGTGTGTGGAAGTTATTGAAATTTGGTCTGTTTTCCCCAGAGAAACTGAACTTTGGCTTCATTTGAAGTGAACATGCCAAGTTCAGGACTTCAGTTGAGCATTATCTCCATCTTCTGTTATCCTCTTGAGTTGTGTGTGTGTGTGTGTGTGTGTGTGTGAGGAGTGGGTTTAATGGTGCCGCGGCAGAAAGTGTTGTGACAGTTGCGCAGCAGTTACTGCAGCAGAGCTCTGGCTTTGTGCGAATGCAGGAAATAATCACAGGTAATTCAGCGGCCAAAAGAGTTCCTGTTCTTCCTGTTGCTCTTTCTACATCACCACTGTCCCCGACCGTAAGCAGATCACCCCCCCTCAGACCTGCTGAGTCTGCACAACAACTGTCAAAGAAGACAGAGGACCCCTCTGTGGCATGGCTCCATGTAGACAGAAAAGCGGGAGAATACACATATTTGTTCAGCTGAGTCCTGAGCCGCTTCTCTATTTGGGTTTCCAGCTGCAGTGACATAAGCTGACCAGGAGACAATGACTGCTCATGTATGTTGAGACTCCCCCCATGCTTTGCATAAACTTTGAATATTTCCAAACAAAGAATGTTGTTGTTAGTTGAATTCTAATTCTACTTCTCCACCATTTGGATTATGAATAAACAGAAATACAAAAGGAAGAAGTATGTGGTTCATTAGAAAATGTGAATTTAAAATGTAAAAACAAGGAATGACTTCAATAACAATACATTTGAATTTAAAGTATACTTAAACAAGTGGTTCCAATAACAGGAAGTCTCACCACAAAGGTTTTTCCCAAACCCAAAGTGAAAGTCTTTTTTTTTTAATTCATGAAGCCCCTATAAGCACAATTTGTGTTTGTGTCAAAGTTCCATCTGGGCCTAACCGTGCCGCTCATGCAGCCTCTTCTTTGTGAATTTTGCTGAACACGTTGGTCACAGTAGCTGCGTTTCCATTCACTATGAAATTGTGCAAATTGGATTTGCTACAATAAATTTGCCTAATGGTGGCGCAGTGGTCAGCGCTCTTACCTCACAGCCAGAAGGCCCCTGTTTCAAGTCCCAGCTGGAGGACCTGAACCAGAACACCAATGGGGGACCTCAACCAGAACACCAATGGGGGACCTGAACCAGGACACCAATGGGGGACCTCAACCAGAACACCAATGGGGGACCTGAACCAGGACACCAATGGGGGACCTGAACCAGAACACCAATGGGGGACCTGAACCAGGACACCAATGGGGGACCTGAACCAGGACACCAATGGGGGACCTGAACCAGAACACCAATGGGGGACCTCAACCAGAACACCAATGGGGGTCCTTTCTGTGTGGAGTTTGCATGTTCCCCCCGTGCATGCGTGGGTTTTCTCCGGCTGCCTCTCACCATCCAAAATACTTTTGGTTGCTTTAAATTGTCCCTAGATGAGAATGTAAGAGTGCATGGGTAACAGACTGTAACAGGCTGGCGACCTGTCCAGGGTGTCCCCGCCAAGAGTGGCCGGAATGGGCTCTGGCAGCCCCGTGACCCTGAAAGTGACAAAACAGGTTTAGAAAATGAATGAATGAATAATGGAAACACAAGAATAAAAAAAAACTTGCATTCATTGAAAAAGGAGGTTTTACACCAGGATGAGGTGGTTTTTAAGGCGTCTCCAAATTGACATATTTCGCAAAACTGCTGTGGAAATACTTTTTTTCAAATTAAATGAGCCACATGACCGATAACAGGATGTCGATGACCTTCTTGGTAGGAACTGGTGGCCTTGGGCGCTGCACAGCAGGCGCCATCAGAGGTCCCACAGCGTCACACAGCTCATCAGAAGTTGAGCGTGTCAAGTGGAATTGTTGGATCCACAGTAGGGATGAGTGATATATTGGTGCCACTAAATCTACAGATATTCTTCTGACTGTTTTTAGAAAGACTATTTTTGAAATGTTTACTTGTTCCTAATAGATTGGATAGCTTATGTTTACAGTCATTGTCCGTAATTGACAGTTTTCAGGTAAATGTTATTTTTGATACACGTTGTTCCTAATAGATTCTGGCAATGGGGAGTTCATGGTTTACAGCAGGGGTGGGCAATTCCAGGCCTTGAGGGCCGGTGTGTTTACATGATTTCTATATAGTCTTCCCCTACTCATGGCTGATTACCAGGTTCAGGTATGTCCAGCCAATCAGAACATGCCAGAGCAGGATATGTTGAAAAATATGGAGGAATGTCGCCCTCAGTGCCCACATCTGGTTTACAGGGGTGTGCCTAAATATCAATATGGTGATATATCGCGATATTTAGTCCCGTGATTGATTCTCGATACGTCTTCATCAAGTATCAGCCTTTTATTTACGTTTAAAGACCCTGTAAAACGTTATATTAACCATCCTTTGGTAAGACAATTCTTCGGAGGGTAGATAGGGGGCGCTTATTGCGAGATTGGCTGTTGCGGGAGGACGAAGAAGAATACACATTCAAACAAAGATGGCGGAGGGGAAAAACAAGGCGAATAGCGAGAGCAGTGAGTTAAAAGACGCGTCGGCAGCATTGAAGCTCCATCACCCGAGTTGTGTGAGAAAGCCGTGGCTGTTGCTGGAATGAAGCCGACACAGCCTAGAGCGGATACCTTTTTCCAGGCGAAGCTACCACCGTCTTCTGCGAGTGCAGAGGCAATAACAAATTGGTTAAATGTACAAGGGACTCCGTCCCTGCAGGGAACTGGTGTCCAGCCAGCCCTCCCTTGTCGAACGGCTGTCAAGCCAGCCCTCTCTCAAAATCGGTGTGCCCCTTTTTTACATACATTGCGGTAACTGCAAGAAGGACTTATTTTTTAAGCGAAAGCATACATTAATTTTAAATGTATATCCCCCCCTCCAAGATATATTATTAGATTTATATAGTTATATGTCAATTGTGGAATTTCAAAACAAGACCCAATAATATTATGTATGAATGCGTTATTGCCACATGTTGACAAAGCTGTATAAAAAAAACTCCTAGTTTCCATAGAGTCATTTCACTTCTCACTGATAGTATCTGTTAGGGTTTTATAGGCTTTGGATTTTAAGAATTGTGTTCTATTTTGAAATTCCACATCAGATTGCTCTGAAACTTATTTTGTGACATCACCAGGTGGGATACTATCAGTGAGAAGTGAAATGACTGTGGAAACTAGGAGGTTTTTTTCTACTCATATATGAACATTATAGTAAATACTTGGTTCTCAATACATGATTTAAATTGGGTCTTGTTTTGAAATTCCACATTAGACATATAAATATATAAATCTAATCATATATCTGGTAGGGGGTATATACTTAAAAATGTATTTTGTGAGTTCTTACACTTTGCTTCCACCGTAAAAATAAGTTATTGTTGCAGTTACCGCAATGTATGTAAAAAAGAGGCAGAGTGTTTTGGAGAGAGGGCTGGCTTGACACCAGTCCCAAGGAGGTGGAGGACGAGGGATTTGGGTTTTTATTGAATGCATTAGAGCCACGCTTTGACATTCCCTCTCGGAAATACTGAAACAATGATCCCTGCACTGTACGCCCATGGAAACGGCAGAAAGAGGCATCCCTGCCCTTAGACCCCCCTTCTCCTCAAAGCAGAGGTAGACGCTGACAAGCCTGTGGTTCTCCAGAAAAACATGAACATATAAACATACATCACATGCAGCTTTTCCCCAAACGTGTTGTTCACAAAGATGTTTACTTTTAGATGCACTTTAATTTCTTCATGTATTTTATCCCTGGTCATTTATTTTGAAAGCACTTTATGTCTTAAATAACTTAAAGGAAAGTTCCTAGCTAATTGATATTTTTTTTCTTTTTGTTTACACCACATTTGCACTAAATGGTGTCATTTATTTTTAACAAAGACTTCCAACTTGCTCTGCCTACTTTCATTTACGCAGTATGAATCGTCTCCGCCCCTCCCTCACCGTCCACTCCGCTTCCATCTGGGTTCATAGTCTGGTCACTTCTCGCCTCGACTACTGCAATGCGCTTCTCTCTGGTCTTCCCAATAAAACCATGAATAAACTTCAGTTGGTCCAGAGTTCAGCGGCCCGCCTCCTCACCAGAACTCCTTCCTTCCATCACATCAGTCCCATTCTCCTGCAGCTGCACTGGCTTCCAGTAGCTTTCAGGATTTGATTCAAACTTCTTCTCTACATGTTCAAAACCCTGTGGCTCCCTGGCTCCCTCTTATCTTTCTAATGTCCTCCATATTAACACTACCTCTCGCTCTCTCCGGTCTTCTTCCTCCTTCAGCTCTCCGTCTCTCCGGCCCGTATGGTAACCATGGGGACCCAACTCTGAAACTCTCTCCCCCCAAACCTCCGTATTATTGACTCCTTTTCAATTTTTAAATCCAGACTCAAAGCCTGTTCAAATGTGCTTTTCCAGATCACAATTTTGATATTTTCATCTTCTGTTATCTCAGTGGTTCCCAAACTTTTTCTGCAGGGCCCCCCTTTTTTGAAGATTAGAATATTTTTGAGCCCCCCCAAACTGACACAAACATACAAATCCTTTGTTTCTAAACTCCACCGCGCCCCCCTGCAGTACCTACCGCCCCCCAGTTTGGGAACCACTGTGTTATCTGATTGTATTAATGAGCTCAACGTATTTATTGTGCTAACAACATTTTTTGATTTTATTGTGTTTTACTTTTGAGTCTGTACAGTGAGTGTTTTGAAAGGTGCTTTTAAATAAAATACATTATTATTATTATTATTATTATTAATATCATCCACTCAGAAGCCAACCAAAAGTTAAAGCTAACCTTCCTGACAAACTGCTGCAGCTGCTCTTTAGGTTTAATTGCTTTACATGAGAGGAAAAATGATCACAAAACAAGGAAACCATCGTGTTTTTTTTTTATTTCATTCGTTGAGTAAAGGAAGAGGATGAATTTATTATTTGGCTGCACTGCCCGAGTCATTTTACCTTAACTTTTTAACGTTTAACTTTGTTTCTTCCTAATTTGATGCATGGCATGAACAGCATTTACTCTGATTACTTTACTTCTGCTCTTTGCTCCACTGGAAAGTCTGTTTGCATTTACACTGTTAAGCATTTATTTGCAAGTCTTCATTTTTATCTGGACCTTTCTTAACACAACTTTAATATTCTACATTCCTGTAATCTGAACACATGTCGACGCTTCTGATGTGGACATAAGCAAGGACACATCACTGTGAGCGTGATCTGCTGCACCGAGGCGTGCAGCCAACGGAGAGGCGAAAAGGAAACTCATCAAAGGTGAAACCTGATGCGTACGGCGCTTCGCAGGTTGTGTTTTTGATTGTTGTGGCGCACATGCAGCGCTCAGCTGAGCCTGCGATGACACCAGGGCCGGATCATTTTACAATACAACAGTAAACAATGTGATCACCGGATCAGACATCTGATTCCAAACAGCCTGATGCTCAGCTGTGACAACATTTAAAGCCACTAATGCAATCCCTCTTTTGTTTCAGAACAGATTTCAGACGTAGGAGGGACAAACTAATAACCGTTAAATCTTACTTAAACAGGTATGCTGCATGAAATCTATGGGGGTTTTTTTTCTATTTTTTACCTTTAAATCTAAAAATGTCAGTTTTCTGTAATTGAATCCTATTGGATTTACTGAAACCTCAAATCTGATCATAGCAGAACATTCATCACATTAGTTAATCTGTGTGAATCACATGACGTTCAGGTTCTCCCAAAGTAAATCAGCTTGTAGTTTGGGCTAAATTCCTGCAAATGCATGCAGACTTCACACAGAGGAACCTCAGTCAACATGGGCAACATGTCCGGCTTCATTTCTGCCGTTGAGAATCCACGTGGGTGACATCAGAGATGCTCAGTCCAGGTTTATTTTATCTATGGTTGAAGAGAGTGATACTAAGAAAAACTAACACCTCTGAATTTTCAAAATAATAATAAATAATTATCTAAAGGAGAGTTCTTGTTTCGGTTGCATTCCTCTTCCATGTGGACATGCAGAGATGGCAAAATGTTTCTCTGTTGATTTTGAAAAGGTTTGTAGTCAAATGATTAAAGTGAACATGGAGCGATTATAAGCTGTGGCGGACTCGTCATTATATTGTAGATAGCAAAGGTTCCTTTCATTGATTTCATACCTTTATTACAGTCTTGAGCATCCTGGTCAAATGAATCTTCATGCACAATGATGCAAATCAGACACTACAGCTGGTAGTCAGCGGTCCTCTCTAGAAAACGGAGGGGGGGCTGACGGGCAGCATGAGACACACGTTTCAGCCAGACCCGGACATTGACCTTTACCCTGATTTCAGTCCTCCTTACTGCCGTGAGATTCTGCCGTTGGTGCTGAACCTTTGAGGAATTGTTTTACAGATGGAGCCTGACCTCTGAGACTCACTCAGGCTGTGTCCAGATCCCCCCCTAACCCCTAACTACTAAAAAACTATGTAGTGTCCTGGATTTTAAAAGCAATTCAGACACCACTCTCACTACTTTTTTTTTTTTTTGAACAGCGGATATGACGTCATCGATTTCCCGAAGTTAAAAACTAATTAAGGACGTTTTGTGAGTCCATTGTCTTCTGACGATAAAAACGTTGATGGTTTATTTAAAAAATACATTTTAATAAAAAAAATATTTTTGCAAAAATTCTTCCGCTGCAATGCATGGTGGTCTATATAGGTCGATCTAGTGAGCATCGATGCACACTGGTTTTTCACAGAGACTTCTGGGAAATTTCTGGGGAACTGGATTTTGGAATTATAGATTGAGACAGCACTAGAATATGGAGAACACACTATAGAGTGAGTAGGGAAGGAGATGTGATCGCCGGAGCACAGAGCCGCCGTTCATCAGTGATTCATGATCCAACTTATCTTTTTTTCAGTTTCAGCATTTTCACTTTTAGGTGACAAACTATTTTTTCTACTTTTGGTTAAGTGTCAAATCTGTACACTTAAATTATTTTCGTTTCAAAAATGTGAATGAAGTAAAAAAAATGTTGGCCTTCGTGAGAAAGCACTAGTTCAAATCCCACCAGCAGGAGTCTGGCTTTTTCCCCACGGTTCATAGGTTACTTGATGGTTCTTAATCGTCCCTTGGCGAGTTTGTGAGTGTGTGCCCCCGCAGCAGACTGGCGACAGTTGCACCCAGTCTTTGCCCAACAGTAGCTGGGTTGGCTCCAGCAACCTCGTGACCCTGAAAGGCATTCAGTGTGAAAATGGCAAATGGCGTATACTTATATAGCGCTTTTCCACCTTACTTGAAGGCCCAAAGCGCTTTACAGTCACAGTCCCATTCACTCATGCACACACACACACACACACACACACACTCGGGTGCTGAACACTGGCGCCAACCTATAACCACTAGAGGCCAGGTGGGGTTCAGTGTCTTGCCCAAGGACACTTCGACACTTGGGCGTGCAAAGCGGGAATCGAACCTGCAATCTTACGATCATGGTTCGACTGCCCTACCGCTGCACCACAGCCGGCGCACAAGAATTTTGAAGGATTCTTCTGTTTGAGTGTTTACTAGAAAAGCAACGTAAAGCAAATGTTTTTCTAACAACCCGTATCCTTGATTTTGACATTCAAGTCAAGTGTTTTAACTAGTCGATTGTCTTTTTGATTTTTATCTTATGTGGTCAGCCTTTTTATTATTTTATTCATGTTCCTGGTTATGGGCTCCTTTTCACTGGTGACGTACATTCCCATTGTCGTACTAACATAACCTTTTCATTTAAACGTGCCCCGTTGTTGCTGTTGAAGATTCTCTTCAAAGACTTGAAGAATCCACAGAGAAGAAGGAAGGGCGGGGCCTCCAGACAAAACATGGAGAAAATGTTGGTCCACACTGAATTTCTAAGAAAGTCAAACAGTAGGAATGTTCTGGTTCAAACGGGTCCACTAACCCTCATCGATCTATCCCCCACACCCCCCTAACTAGGTTTATCAGATTCATCCATTATTGATCTGATGGCCTGTTTTCATGCCAACAACACGTGACATGCAGCCCCTCTGCACGTGTTTCATATTTCAGACCCACTTATTTTTCCTCTTTTCAGACTCTTTGTTTTACATGAGGATATTTTTATGTCTGCCACCAAAGGCTTCAAGAAGATGGATCTTCAAGATGGATTTATCTTTCCTGACTCTGCACATCGATACACTTTCATGTCTTTGGACAGTAAGAACTACTAAATAAAATACAGTTTTAGTGTGCAGAAACATGCAAACATCAGACAAAGAGTCTGAGGTTTGACCTTTACTGTCCCTATTTCTCAAACCACCGTAACTTCCCAAAATAAAAGATAAATAAGAAACCTTTTGATAAAACCTCTTTGTACTACATTAAAAATACAAATGAGGTGAACTTAAGATTTCCCCAAACCAAAAACCAATGAATTAAAAAGGGGATCAATATTTCAGTCAGCAATAAGACTGGAACAATGCATTTTCCTAAACATTGTACTGGTATATAGTAGTAAGACACTTCAGTGTAAATATGCATTTAATTCACAGTTGATTAAGTTTACAAAACTCTGAAGGTAAACATCACAACTAAATTAGATGAAGACGATGTAACCGACAGAAAAACTGAATTAAAAATGCTGACAAATGACGAGAAATCTAAAAAAAAAAAAGGGAATGGCAGGTTCTGGGTAAAACGGTAAATTTGATTTAGCTAGAAACTGAAGTAAATTGCTGTAGAAAAGCATTGAAGTCTCAGAAATGATCCGGTATTACAGAAAACCTAAACTACACAAGAACTATGGAGAACTGATTTAAACCACATGCAAGAGTAAGCTCAATGTCTGCTAATGCCGTAGTCACACAGGTCACACAGGTCGACCCTGTACGGGGTCCTGCTGGCGTTTGGGTCGTCCGGGCCCGTAGAGGGTTCTAGAAGGGAGGAGTTGCAGGTGTGTCTAGTTCCCTTGGGGCTCGTACGGCCACCTCATGAAGGGACATCATGAAAATGGAACATACCATTATTGTTCATGTGGTAAATGCATCCTGGAGTATTTGTAAGGCTGATGCTATAGTCGTACACACTTGTGATGTATGTGCGGTGCTGTTGTAAGGGGCTTTCTGTGCGGCACTCCAGTCGGTTGTAAGTTCCAGTACTGGCTCCCTTTGACTCTATGTTCTGATTGTTTCATTTCAAAACACATTCTTAATGAGGCTATGACTTCAGATGGTCCATGGACAGAGATGGGGACGTGGGCTTCAGACTCGGATGTGTATCGTCTTTATGTGTACCTTGTTCTGTATTAGTAGGGTTCTGTTATTCTTTACCCACTCTTTTGTCCCCGTTGCTGCAGCAATTTTGTTGGAATTGTTGCATGATACTAAAGGTTCAATTCAATTTCAAGAAAAAGGACTTGAAACGGTTTGGGGTTTGAAAATCGTAAAGATGTGTTTTTATCTGCAGAACATCGCTGTCCAGTCTATGAATAAAAGTTCTCTTGTTAATGCTTTTGCATTGGGAATGCATCAAATGGAAGCTAAAAGACTGGACGTGGACATGGACAACAGACGTTTGAGCGTCTCTGCATAACTGCTCCTCCTTTCTTCTTGATGGTTTTCGAAAATCCCAGTCTCACCCAAAGAGATAAATCCATTTTAAACACTTAAACTGCAGCTGTCATGATTCCAACAGACATTGTTTTATTATGCTCTTCAACCTTTAAGAAAAACAATTTGATCTTTTCTTTTTGTTTCCAGAACACAATGAATCTTCCTCCAGACAAAGTAGAGATCCTGGTTCAGTATGACAATGAGAAGAAATGGGAATTGATCTGTGATCAGGTACTTATTTTTTTTTCATTCTTTGTATTTTTTTTTATTTGGGGACAGGTTGCTTACACCCTTTAGAAGGAAGCTCTAAAAATGCTGCTCCCTCTTTATTAGAGAAATCCAATAATAGCATCACTACAGTTCATTTTCTTCTCCTCTGGTAAATTTAGAAACTCTTGGGGAGCTTTCCAGCAAAAAAGCAGTGATGTTAATAAGTTCAGCAGCATTCAGCGTGTTGCAGGTCTTAAGAATAACAACTTTGAAATGACTGCACTGCAGATTGACTCAAAAAATTCAGCAATTTCACCTTTCTACCAAATATGTTAGGAAATCTAAGAGAGAATTTTAGGATCACAATGAAACTTTACTTAAGTTAGCAAAGTAAGGATGTGCTGTTAAAAACTCAAGAACGTTCCTCTCAGAGAATATACCTCCGTTTTATTCAATGAAATGCATGTTTTTGGTATTAAAGCAGTGTTTGAAATACAGCTATTTGGAAACAACTGAAATATGTTGGTACTAAACCCACTTTTTGATGCAGCCAGTGGCCGTCAGCAGCAGCAACAGCAGCTTTCGGCATTCCGACTCTGTTTTTAAGAAATGAAAAGCTGTGGTTTACTTCAGTTTTAGTTCAGTTTTGGCTCATTCCAGCCTCTGCCATCCAAAGCCAGACTAGCTTGTTCCTTTAAACCAAAATGGGCCAAAGGCGACAAAGCTTGATTAGGGGTTTCATGGTTTCTAACACAAACCAGTTTTTCTGTTCACAGAATGTTTGCATTTCCTGAAAAAAAAAAAAAAACTCACAGGGTAAAGCTGCACCAATGACCTCCTCACCCAAATGAAGTTCCCAAACGTTCCAGAGATGAAAATGGAAACAAACTGTGTTTGCTACAACTTGTGCATTTGTTCAACGTCTGAAATCAATGTTTCACTGTTCTCATCTGTGCCAAACTTGAGGCTATGCTGACGTTATCGTACATATGTGTCTAACAGCACGTGAACAAGGACAGCAGTAGGTTTTAATATGTTTGCATGTGAGATAAATTATGGTATCTGCTTCTCTGCTTCTTCAGGAGCGATTCGAGGTCAAGAATCCACCGTCTGCTTACTTGGAAAAGCTGAAAGCTCACCAGGTTAATGGAGGAATTGGCTGGATGGTAAAACCCAGAAAAAAACGATACAAGCTTTTGCTTTTTTTCTGCTCACTTCTCTATGACTCTTACCTCTTTTACTGGACTCTGTTAGCATTGCAGTATAAGTCCTTTCAGAAATATCTTCATTCCGTTTATGTTAGGATCTGAACAAAAACCTCAAACCTTCTTGAAATGTGTTTTGTCAGTTTAAAAGACGTGTTGAAGAATCCACACCCGTCCTGAGGGAGCTGGAGATTTCCCTGAGAACCAACCACATCGGGTAAGTCCAGCGGAAGCTACTGTCCGCTAAATCCTGATGGAACAGGCATGACGAACAAATGAGTGGAGCTGTAGCATCAGTGGTAAAAATGTAGAAATACCGTTTCAGTCTTTTGCTATGCTTTGTGGGGTTGGGATGAGTGTTGGGTTCAGATCAATGAGGGCATCACGTCATTGTACTGATGGAACTGTAGGGGCGCTAATGCAACTGAAGCCATAATCCACCTCAAATTACCACCAAAAACACTCTTGTAGCAATAAGAAAGAATAAATTATGCTGTAGTTGAGAATGAAACCAACCAATTTGCATATGTATCTAACGTTTTAGCTAAGAAGTGTTCCTCTGTCTTTCTACAGATGGGCAAAAGAGTTCTTGAATGAGGAGAATCGCGGCTTGGATGTGCTTGTGAATTATCTTTCTTTTGTTAACAGTTCAGTCAAGTAAGTGTAAAGTTTAATGTCTTTTAACCGCCAATCCATCCCTGTTTCCAGCAGCGGAGTTCAGATTAAGACAGATTATTGTCTTTGTCGACCTGCAGGAATGATGTGGACACTTTGGACAGAAACACCGTATGCAGAGACCAGCACACCTACGCTTCTGTGGACAACCTCAATGGAAGCACCCCGCCCACGAGCTCTGCCTCAAGAGCCAACAGAGTCTTCACACTCAGGTATGTGACTGTAGCGAAATTATTGATCTGAAATGACAAGGAAATGATTCAACTGATGACTGCAGTATATGGCATGGTGACAGTTGAATAACTCTCAGTTTTTCAAAACTCCCAGGAGTTATTTGTTCTGGTGCAGCAGAGTCCATTAACCCTGAGGACTGTGGGGCGTTTAAGGCCCCATAGGGATGTGAAAAGAGCAGTTAAAGACGATCCTGAAAACTAACTGCTGGAAAAATAAACCTCAGAGGATTGATTTGTGTTATGTTGGTGGAGAGTAGTCCGTGCTGTTCATTTCCCTGAAATAAAATAGACTTTCAGATTTCCAGTGTCAACGGTTCCTCAAGGCAACTTGAGCTAGAGACAAATTTTCGACCACGCCTTTCTTGTTAGACCACGCCCTCCCCTGATACCACACCCTCTAAGCCAAAGAAGTCCCCAAATGTGAAAAAAGCGTCTGAAAAAATGTAAAATGTCTTGCTTTGAAAATGAAAAAAATAAAATATAAAAGTATCAAAAAGCAAAAAAGTATTGTTGTAAATGAAGACGTTTTGAATTAGAAATAAAAAAAAATCAACAGCAGAAATAATAGATTATATCTAAAAAAAAAAAATGAAAATGAAGCAAAATAAAAAAGCCAAGAGAGTCATTCAATATAACAGTTTCAAAGAAACACACACACACATATATGTATAACATAGTGGGTCTGATGTAGCTCCGTGCGGGACTCTCACATCAGTTTTGATACACTTTCAGATTCATTTCTCTTTGCTGCATCATGTAGTGGATTCTGCTCTTTTCCCTGCAGGAGACCCATGAGGAACTCCCGTGTTTCAAGTCAGAAAGATGACGTCCATCTGTGCATCATGTGTTTACGGGCCATTATGAACTATCAGGTGATCTTCTATTATCTGCTCAAGTTTAATAAAAATGTTCCCACATATCGTTTGGACAAAATACCAAGAAATGAGTTGAAGGAGTTTTACGTCCTCTTGAGTCTTTTTTAGTTTGTAACATCTGGCTCTGGTTAACAGGTTATCTACAGATTTTGCTGATATGTTTGCTGGTACGATGAAAAGGAAAATACATTTTTGGTTTGAATGTTGCTGTTGTTGCCAAAGATGCCATGCACTGGTGAAGGAATGCGCTCTTAAGAAAGTGACGTGCATGGTCGCAGCGTTCAGTGAGCAGAAATGTAAACATGCCGGAAAGTCTGCATGCATGAGGCGACCAAAAGAGAAATCCCACCTAAAAACATTCTTTTTACTCGTTTTTAACTGACATAAATGTAAGAGAAAAGGATTAAAAGTAGACTTTTTATGAATCCCCTGTTCACCACCCAGCTCTGTATTAACGTCCTTCATTCCAAATACTGCAGTCACTGCAGTGTATTCTTTTTTCTTCTGCATTTTTCTGTTTGCTGCAAAGCCTTTTCCTCTCTGTCTTGTCTGGACGACGGCTGCTTCACAAACTGGACATCTTTTCGCTATCTGAGGACATATTTCACTTTAGACTGTAACATTTCCCTGCAGGAGTGAATATCTTTTATTGCTTGAATGCTGTAAATCCTTCAACCCATTGTTTTTCTGTTTCTCTTTCTTTATTCTAGTATTTTCCACTATTTTTGCCGCTTAAAACTTTCTCCAATTTTTCATCTATTTCAACCATTCGACTCTTCAAATGTTCAGCTCTTTCAGCTTTTTCCAGCTGTTTTGTTTGGTCCTTCAAATCCTTGAACTTTTCAAGATATTCCAGGATTATAGGGATTATATATGTCCTCTTCAGTGTTCCTTTTTGGTGGAGTAGTGACATGACACAGGAGCTGTGGTTCAGAGGGTTCCTGGTTTAATGCCCAGCACTTGCATTTTTCACAATCAAATCTTTTTTTAATAGTGTTTATGGTCAATATTGATCATTTCTTTCTTTTTTGCCAATTATTCCCCTTTAAGTTTCATTTTCATTCAGCAGTACAGCATTCAACCCTGCATTTTCTTGTGGAAATGCGGCTCCTTCTAGTTTCCATCTAGCGTCTGCTCTTATCTGATGGATGCAGATTTCTTTTGTATTGTGATGAAGGAAAAAAAACACGTTGGCTGGAAAGGTTGGCTGGAAGCAACGATCTTTGCTCTGATTGTGATCTCCTCGTGCTTTTGTTGAAGGATCTGGTTTTGTCTTTTCATAGTCGGGCTTCAGTCAGGTGATGCAGCACCCCTCCTGTGTGAACGAGATCACGCTGAGCCTCAATGACAGACACCCCAGGTAAAAGCCCCCCCCCCCCCACACACACACACAAGCACACAATCAGAGCACTTTCTGTTCCTCATTTATTTAAATTCATTACAGTTAAGCATAAAACACGTCCTGTCATTAGAAAATATGTCAAAGATAATCTGATATGAACAAATAAATAAACTTTAATGGATCCCACTATGGGGAAACTGATTAGTTACCATAAAATAAAAAAAACAACAGACAATAAATAACACAAAAATATCACAATGAAGTGTCCAATGACTAAATATGGAGAAAGCAAAGAGCAGATAATATTGGTAAATGTGTCTCCACAGGACCAAAGCTCTGGTGCTGGAGCTGCTGGCAGCCGTGTGTTTGGTCCAGGGAGGCCATGGCATCATCCTCTCTGCCTTCAACAACTTCAAAGAGGTCAGAGGTGTTTCCATGGTGATGGTGGTCATGTAAACACCTTTATCCACGCATGAGGACAGATTTTCAGTCAAAGCTCTTAGTAGGTTTGACATACTCAAGATTTATTGGGCGGCTGTGGTGCAGTGACAGGGTGGTCGACTTCTGATCAGAATATTACAGGTTTGATTCCCGCCTTGCCCACACATGTGTCAAAGTGTCCTTGGGCGAGACACTGAACCCCACCTTGCCTCTGGTGGAAGGTTGGCGCAGTGGAGTAGAGTAGGCTTTTTGATATAGATAGATAAAGAGCTGAGCTGAAAGAGGCGTTTCCTTTGTACTCTGCAGTAGAAATCTGTTGAGGTTGGATGTTGGACCATCATTCAGCTGCTGTGCTTTGCGTTCTTCTTTCTTAATGTTTTGCACTTTTAGCACATTTGCCAAATCATAGACGACCTGGTCAGCAGCATTCGCCATTCAACGCCCCACAAACACAGCAGTAGGTCCATCTGAGAATAACAGGAATGGAGATTGAGAAAAAAATCCAGACTCCAATCTGATTCAGAGACTATTTCAGAACGTGCTGGAAAAACCCAAACAAGTGGAAACAATTCATCAAAGAAGAATAAAAGAAACAAAAAGACGCATTTCTAGTTATCGGTTTGCTGCCAAGTGTGGCCGCACATCTTGAGCTGGCAAGTTTAGGCCATTTCTTTCTACAATAACACAGAAAAAACCCCAAAACATGAGTTGTGAAATGCAAATGATAAAACATGCTTTGATGATCTGACAAGCAGAGAAGAAAAGAGGGGATCACTGTTTCACTGTGCTGACATCTGAACCACAGCGGTTCGTTTTAACATTAGTTCATCAATACAACCCTGAAACTCCCTATTGGGAGAAATTGGAAAGACTATTTCAATGTGAAGAGCCTTTTTCTAACTCCATTTCTCTCCAGTGTGAAAGTAGTTGTTTGAGGCATTTTTCTGCTTTTCTTAATGTTTTGCTCTGTTCAGATTTACAAACGTTAGCTTCCAGAGTGTTCTATTTTCTTTATCCATGAGTTTGCTTGATCCCACATCCAATCTGTTGTGTTATTCCTCTGAACATTTTCATGCTGGTAAAACTGCACTTTTTAAAAATGTTGTTAGCGTGTCGGAGGGATTTCTGCAGAAACTTGAACGGAACTGAACTATAATTACTACTAAACAAGTAAGCACTTTAAATTTAGTCTAATCTGAATGTAAACAAATATTTCCTTTACCCATCTGAAATACTTCTAATACTTTATACATTTATAAAATATTTGACGTTTCTGTGTTTTTGTCATGATCTACGATGCATTTCTGTCATCATAATAAAGGACCAAACCCGCTGTACTTTAACGTGCGTCACTGATCTCTCCTGCACAGCCTTTGAAAAGCAGGTTCAGCAGCTTTGGCCAGCTGTTCTACTCTACCTGCAGACAAAATGCAGACGCAGACAGGAAATATGTGAAACCTGTGGCCTCTGACCTTCCATTGACCATCAACAGTCAGGCACAGACCAGAACCTCCATCATTAATCCAGGAAGTAACAAAGCTGCTCTGACCTAAGGATGAATGAGAACCAAAAATCGCTAACTTCTCGCATGAATCAGAAAATGCGCCAGGTTTCCAGCCCTCGCCTTGTTGACCTCAGTTATCTCACCGCTGACCCGTGTGTCATAGAGCGAAACCTGTAGTGAGGCAACAGTTTGTGTGTGGGTGTGAATCCGAGAACTGGATGTCGTGGAGAGCGTAAGGCAGGCCGGCTGACGGCCAGAACCGGGCTAATGTGTCTGCGCGGCGCAAAGTGAGCTTCGCTCTGGCCGGGACAGCCAGCCGGTGTGCACCCTGCATTATTTAGAGGGCGTGGAAGGACTGGGCGTTACCGACGTGCAGCGGAAAAGACAGCACACTTTTTAAAAGAATCTTTTTTAGGATTCTTGAGCCTTTAGGAACATTTCTTACTACTTTGAAAAAGACTTAGGACGACCGTGCTCTAGGTGGAACCCGATGGCACATTCACTTTAGCTGCCATATGCAGGAATGGAATGAGAGCTTCATTCAGTGAGAGCACACTGCCCCCATGTGTGTGCTGCTGGTTATGGCTGATTGACAGCCGTCCAACACACGTTAACCCACACTCAGGGCTGCTTTCTGACCCCGTGTCCTCCGTTCTTCAGGTCTGTGGGGAAAAGAGGAGATTTGAGAAGCTCATGGAATATTTCCGCAGTGAGGAAAGCAACCTGGACTTCATGGTGAGACTTCCTCTGCTGTTTTATGTTGTGTTTGGGGCAAACTAAAGCAGAAAATAACACATTTGAATGCAGGGACATTTAATGCTTTTTTCAGCAGATGAGCTGTTAACCTCACAGTCAACATTTTTCAGAGGAGCCGCCTTTATCATTTCCAAGAGCCAACTGAAGGGAACCCTTTGCATGATGACCCATGTGGGGTCTTATTGTGGCATGCTAGTTGAAAAAGCTCATGGAAATTAGGATTTGTGGTGACACTAAACCCAAATGTCAGTTTGCGGATCTCCAGATGACAGTCAAACCTCTTGCTGACCTTACAGCTCCCTGCTATCCACTCCTACATCAAACTTTTTTTAGTTTTGCTTAGTCTTCATTTAGAGACCATTTCCCCCCTAAAAGTCGAGAGTTTTGCTCCCCCTGCGTCCCAAACGTGACTTCATCCTCCAGTGAGGAGTGCTTTGACATCACCATCTGAGAAGTTACACATTTTCCTCTGCTGCAGATTGCATTCAGGTAAAAGTGTGTTTTTCTTTATCTGCCCAACAGGTGGCCTGTATGCAGTTCATCAACATTGTGGTCCACTCAGTGGAGGACCTGAACTTCAGAGTCTACCTTCAGCACGAGTTCACTCAGCTCCTCCTGGATGAATACCTGGAGGTATGTTTGACCAATGACTGTTCCTTTCACAAAACCTGGTGGTTTTACATGACTCAGCAGTTCACATCTACAGTGGGGGGAAAAGTATTCAGTCAGCCACCAATTGTTTGAGTTCTTCTACTTAGAAGATGAGAGAGGCCTGTAACTTTCATCAACTGTGTACCTTAGCTATGAGAGACAAAATGGGAAAAAAAATCCAGAAAATCACAATGTCTGATTTTTTTTAAGGATTGATGAGTCAATTATGGTGGAAAATAAGTGTTTGGTCACCTAGAAACAAACAAGATTTCTGTCTCTCACAGACCTGTAACTTCTGTAGAGGATCTTCTGTCCTCCACTGGTTACCTGTATCAATGACACCTGTTTGAACTGGTTATCTATATAAAAGACACCTATCCACAACCTCAAACAGTCACACTCCAAACTACTCTATGACCAAGACCAAAGAGCTGTCTAAGGACACCAGACACCAAATTGTGGACCTGCACCGGGCTGGGAAGACTGAATCTGCAACAGGTAAGCAGCTTGGTGTGAAGAAATCACCTGTGGGGGCAATTATTAGGAAATGGAAAACACACAAGACCACTGAGAATCTCCCTCCATCTGGGGCTCCCCCCAAGATCTCACCCCGTGGGGTCAAATGATCACAAGAACGGTGAGAAAAAATCCCAGGGGACCAAGGGAATGACCTGCAGAGATCTGAGGCCAAAAACAAAGGCTACCATCAGTAACACGACGCTTTCAGGGACTCAAACCCTGCAGTGTCAGATGTGTCAGGCCCGTCTAAAATCTGCTAGAGAGCATTTGGATGATCCAGAAGAGGATTGTTGGAGAATTGGAATTTGGTTTCATCTGGCCAAAGAACATTGGAGAATGTTCTTTGGCCAGATGAAACCAAAATAGAACTTTTTGGTAAGACCTCTACTCGTCGTGTTTGGAGGAGAAAGAATGCTGAGTTACATCCGAAGAACACCATGCCCACTGTGAAGGATGGAGGTGGAAGCATCATGACTTGGGGCTGTTTTTCAGCAAAGGGACCAGGACGACTGATCTGTGTAAAGGAAAGAATGACTGGGACCATGTTTGGTCAGATTTTGAGTGAAAACCTCCTTCCATCAGCATTAAAGATGAAACGTGGCTGGCTCTTTCAGCATGACAACGACCCAAAACACACATTGACGGGTAACGAAGGAGTGGCTTCATAAGAAGCATTTCAAGGTCCTGGAGTGGCCTAGCCAGTCTCCAGATCTCAACCCCATAGAAAATCTCTGGAGGGAGTTAAAAGTCTGTGTTACCCAACGACAGCCTTAAAACATCCCTGCTGCAGAGGAGATCTGCATGGAGGAATGGACCAAAACATCACTGCTGTAGAGGAGATCTGCATGGAGGAATGGACCGAAACATCACTGCTGTAGAGGAGATCTGCATGGAGGAATGGACCAAAACATCACTGCTGTAGAGGAGATCTGCATGGAGGAATGGACCAAAACATCACTGCTCTAGAGGGGATCTGCATGGAGGAATGGACCAAAACATCACTGCTCTAGAGGAGATCTGCATGGAGGAATGGACCAAAACATCACTGCTATAGAGGAGATCTACATGGAGGAATGGACCAAAACATCACTGCTCTAGAGGAGATCTACATGGAGGAATGGACCAAACCATCACTGCTGTAGAGGAGATCTGCATGGAGGAATGGACCAAACCATCACTGCTGTAGAGGAGATCTGCATGGAGGAATGGACCAAAATACCAGCAACAGTTTGTGAAAACCTTGTGAAGACTTACAGAAAATGTTTGACTGCTGTCATAGCCAACAAAGGGTAAATAACAAAGTACTGAGTTGAACTTTTGTTATTAACCAAATACTTTTCCACCATAATTTACAAAGATTCTTTAAAAATCAGACAATGTGATTTTCTGGATGTTTTTTTTTTGTCTCTTAAGGTTTATCAACGATGAATATTACAGGCCTCTCATCTTTTTAAGTGGGAGAACATGCACAGTTTTGGCTGACTGAATACTTTTTTGCCCCACAAGTTAGTTATCTTGAACAACTGAGAACTCTGGAGGAGTTATTTTTGTCTCTCAGATTTGTAAACCAGTGTACTGCCTGAATGCATGAATAATTCTTTTTTTTTTTTAATCTGCTCTTATCATTGTGCAGCAATTGAAGTTATCAGAAAGCGACAGGCTGCTGGTGCAAATCCAGGCCTACCTGGACAATGTGTTTGATGTGGGTTCTTTGTTGGAGGACGCAGAGGCGAAGAACGCCATGATGGAACACGTGGAGCAACTGCAGGAGAAGAACGTTAAGGTGGAAGTTGAACATGGACAGCTGACACAGCAGTGAGACACTCAATGACAGCCAGGGCCCTTTAATTTCCAGATTTAGTCCCCACTAATGTGTCTCTTGTGGTGGAAACAGAGGCATTAGTCTGGACAGCAGCTTGGCCTCAATGTCTGAGATTCCGGTTGTTCTCAACACAATGTTGAACATTTCTTTCTTTCTTCACTCAGAAACATTTTGTTGATCGCGTACAGGAAGCAGAATAGACAAATAGTCATATGATCAGAATAAGGCAGTATGGCCTTTGACACATTCTGTCGGAGGAGTTTTGGTGAAATACTTCAAATTCAGACCTTCTGGATGTGCGCTGAGACCCACCAAGCATACATACACACACTGCTTTCATGAAAAAGAACCGTTGAACTTCTCCTGAAAGACACTTTTCCTGTTGTTCCACAGCTCAACACCAGACTGCAGGAGAGCGAGAGTGAGGCCAAGGTCAAAGTGTCACAGCTGGAGAACAAGCTCATCCAGACCAGCAAAGAACTAGAGCTCCTGAAGGTACAACATCAGCCTCTCTGAGGAGAGATGGATGAGAAAGACGGAACAAGAGTCAAAGTCTAGGTTTTTACTTCAAGAACATCATTGTTGCTTCTCTGAAAATTTAAAGGACATAATTCATTGAAAATCCTCATGGACTGGCTTTCTTTGTGACTTTTTTCATCATTTTTATTTCCACAGATCTTTCTCTGGTCTGTGATAAAAAAAAAAACTGATATGTTTAAAAATGAGCATTTATTTTTTTTAATCTAACTTGTTTAAATACTAATGTTGTTTGGTTTCCTGATGTTATCAACAAATAGAGATGTGTAGAGATTTGTTGTCAAATATTTTTTGTCTCAAAATCTGTTGAGCCTGGACTCATCCTCTGTCCAGGCCTTTTAGACCGGTGTCCTGATAGAAAGGCGGCCAAATGTCCTTCGTGCTACTTGGATCCAGAAACTGGAATAGAGAGTTATTCTGCAAAAGTTTTAGCCTGAGTCTGCTGAGAAACTGAGAAATACCAGAAACAAAAACAAACCACACTAACATGAGACTTTCTTAGAACACAGATCTTAACATCCATCTTTATTATGCTGGACTATAAATATCACATTTCTGTGTTCTACATGCAGTAACATGCACTTATATGCACTTATCCTCATAGGAAAGTGTTAGCAGTTCAAGCTCAGAGGAAAACACAGACGATCCACATGAGCTGGTTTCCCGGGTTCAGGTTCTGGTGCAGCAGGGTGTCCTCTGTGTGGAGCGTTCCCCCACCGGAGAAGCAGTGCTCAAAGTCCAGCAGACAGGTCGGCATCTGTTTTGATTTTTCTGAACCATCTTAAACTGGTTCTTATGCTTCACGATTTCAATGTTCTCTCATCATCAAACCATATTTGTGTAACAAAGGTTTTTATTGTTTTGTCATGGAACTTCTTCAGTTTAACTGTAACCACAAAATATCAGACGAACAATGTACATCAGAAACATGGATGGATTCATTGCCCACTGTTTGTTTTCAAGTATATCTTTATATGAATTGGGTTTCCAGCTCATTAAACAAAAACAAAAAAAGAGTTCAAAAAATTGAATTTGCTAACCCATCCACCAATCTGTCCATCCATCCACCAATCTGTCCATCCATCCATCCATCCATCCACCAATCTGTCCATCCATCCATATCCATCCATCCATATCCATCCATCCGACCATCCATCCATCCATATCCATTCATCCATCCCTCCATCCATCCACCCATCCATCCATCCACCCATATCCATTCATCCATCCCTCCATCCATCAATATCCATCCATCCACCCATCCATCCATCCACCAATCTGTCCATCCATCCATCCATCCACCAATCTGTCCATCCATCCATATCCATCCATCCATATCCATCCATCCGACCATCCATCCATCCATATCCATTCATCCATCCCTCCATCCATCCATATCCATCCACCAATCTGTCCATCCATCCATCCATATCCATCCATCCATCCATCCATCCACCAATCCATTCATCCATCCATCCATCCATCAATATCCATCCATCCATATCCATCCATCCGACCATCCATCCATCCACCCATATCCATTCATCCATCCATATCCATCCATCCATATCCATCCACCAATCTGTCCATCCATCCATCCATATCCATCCATCCATCCATCCATCCACCAATCCATTCATCCATCCATCCATCCATCAATATCCATCCATCCATATCCATCCATCCGACCATCCATCCATCCACCCATATCCATTCATCCATCCATATCCATCCATCCATATCCATCCACCAATCTGTCCATCCATCCATCCATATCCATCCATCCATCCATCCATCCACCAATCCATTCATCCATCCATCCATCCATCAATATCCATCCATCCATATCCATCCATCCGACCATCCATCCATCCACCCATATCCATTCATCCATCCATATCCATCCATCCATATCCATCCACCAATCTGTCCATCCATCCATCCATATCCATCCATTCATCCATCCATCCATCCATCAATATCCATCCATCCATATCCATCCATCCGACCATCCATCCATCCACCCATATCCATTCATCCATCCATCCATCCATCCATCCATCCATATCCATCCATCCATCCATCTATCTATCCATCCATGGACAGATTGGTGGGTGGATGGATGGATGGACGGATGGATGGACAGATGGATTATATATTTTTTTTGTTTAATGAGCTGGAAACTCAATTCATATGAAGATATACTTGAAAACAAACAGTGGGCATGAATCCATCCATCCATCCATCCGTCCATCCACCAATCTGTCCATCCATCCATCCATCCATATCCATCCATCCATATCCATCCATCCATCCATCCATATCCATCCATCCATCCATCCATCCATCCATTCATCCATCCATATCCATCTATCCATATCCATCCATCCATCCATCCATATCCATCCATCCAGCCATCCATCCATCCATATCCATCCATCCATACACCAATCTGTCCATCCGTGCATCCACCAATCTGTCCATCCGTCCATCCACCAATCTGTCCATCCATCCATCCATCCATCCATCCATCCATTCATCCATCTTTCCATCCATCCATGCATCCATCTATCTATCCATCCATGGACAGATTGGTGGGTGGATGGATGGATGGATGCCCAGATGGATTATATGTTTAATGATCTGGAAACCCAATTCATATGAAGATATACTTGAATACAAACAGTGGGCAATGAGTCTATATTCTGTGAAAGTTACATTTTTTTAATTGAATTTTGGAAATTAATACACTTTTCCATGACATTTATATTTTTGGAAAGAGTCTGTGTATCATCTAATTCCAATTAAAAATATGTTTTAATAAATCAGAATAAAATGTCATTTTACAGATAGAGAAGTGTATCTGAATCAAGGATTTGAAAGTGACAGGAGGCTGCAGCACGGAGTGAAAACGCCGTCCTGTCTGAGGGAAACTTTACATTTTGATAGTTTTAATCCCAACGTGACGGCGGGAGATCTAGTTTGTGAACAAAAAACTAACAAATGTACGGCTGCTCTGGTGTCTGATTGCTGCTCATCTTTCAAAAAAATGTAATCCACAGTGCATAATTTAATGTTTATTATATAAAAGAAAAAAAAACTAATCATTTAAAAAAAAATTATGATAAAGATTAAATGTAAAAAATCAATTGTGAATTGTGATTAAATAAAATTGAGTAATTACCTCAGAAGCATTAGGTAAATGCGTCTGTTCAGCTCTGTCCATGGCTGTTTTCTTTAGGAGGAAGAGCACAAAATAAAGTCAACGTATTTCTGTAATGTGAGGTGGGAGGAAAACAAACATGGCCTCAGCATAATATTCAAGAAAAGAAAGAAGAAAATGAAAGTTTTATGAGCATACTTGTTCAGTGCTCCGTCAGCCGCCGCCGCCGCTGTTCATGTTTTGATGGAAAATCTGAATTCTTCCTCTTCTTCTCCTCACATCCAAAGATGAAACCGATGCTGCTCCGCCCTCCCCACAACCCCCAACGGAAGAATCTCTGCAAACTCCAGCTGCTCCGCCTTCTCTGCCGCCACCCCCTCCTCCTCCTCCTCCTCCTCCGCTTCCAGCTTTAATTCCCCCACCTCCTCCACCCCCACTACTGTCTTCTGGAGGCTTCACAAACCAGAAAGAGGATGCAGGAGGTGAGTCCAGGTCCAGGTTTCTCACCATGCATAGAAACTGTAAAACCACCACCAATCGAGAATGGTGTCATTAGGCTGCATTTGAAACGTCCCCATGTCATTTTAATGAAGCCCACGTCTCTGAGTTGGAAATCACACTAACATTAAGAACCAGAGTCGCATTATTGTGCTACAACTTTGAAGAACGCGTCAGGACAGAGGAGTCGCAGAAAAACCACTGCTGTGTGAGATTCTGTGAACAGAATGCAACATGTTTAACGTCCGGAAGGATGATGGGACGTTTTTTAACAGGATCATCATATCTTTTGATATAGTAATATTGTCCCCAAATCACATGTATGTAAAAATGATCAATGCAACAGCCAGAGTTATCGTATTATACCAGTAATAAACAGTAGCAGTATTACAGACTTGTTAGCTGCCATCATGGCATTTATCCTGCAAACACAAATGCAGACGTGCACACATATCAGCATCCTTTCCGTGTGATGGCACAAATACACACCTGTGTGTGTGTTTGCATGTATTCATTCATTCTTTTGGCCTTAATTTGGGTTGACATGTCCAAATCAACAACTACAACTGAGCTGTTTTGTTCAGAAGGATGTGATGAGACCAAAGAACGAGCAGAACAATCCGCAGAGCTTTAACAGGCATCACTGCTCGTCTGCAGACTACAGGTGTTTCCTCATCTGACGGGTTAAAAATGCATCTATTAAACGATGGACATGTTCCCACAGAAGCTTTTTTTGGCCTTTCTAAAAGAGGAATCCTGTAGATTTGAGATTTCTGCTCTCTTTCAGGAGATAAGACTAAGAAGCCCATCCAAACCAAGTACCGCATGCCCCTGCTGAACTGGAAGCCCCTCCAGTCTTACCAGGTGGAGGGCACCATCTTCAGTGAGCTGGATGATACGTCTGTCTTAAAGGTTCGCTTCGTTTAGCCATTGCCTTTTGCACCGTGTGACGGATTACACCTTCTTATGCAATTACCAGTCTGAAGCTCGTCGAGACGACTACGTTGTGATTTTTGGCTGAAGAAATAAAACTGAATTGAATTGAACTGAACTGGTGCAGCTCAAGTAGAAAGACTGCAAACAACTGAACATTATCGCCCCACAAAAAGCAAACAAACCTTTTTAATCACAAGCCGACAGCACAAGATAAAACGCTTGTCATTAAATGAGGAAAAGGAGGCATGAGTGGGAAGCATTTTGTCAACGTGCTAGAACGTTTCTGAGGCAAAATGAATACAACAGAAAAATAATATCATATACAATTATATGTTTATATAAAATAAAAAAATAAAAAATCTAAGTGGTAAAGCTGTTGAGTTCTGAAAGCAAAAGGGATTCCCTCATAGAAAACTATGATCAGAGATTATCAAGGACAAAAGACGTGAACTGCTTGACGACCAATTAAACGAATTTGTTCTTAAATAAAAGAAAAAAGATTGTTTCATTGTATTAACACTACAATAAACTAGACTTAAAAAAGCAACAAGAATTCAGCGTTGTATGACCTGTTGTAAAGATGTTTTTTTTGTCGTAACACGTGCATTCTGCGTGTTTTTCTGTGTTCCTGCAGACTCTGGACATGTCCACGTTTGAGGAGCAGTTTAAGACCAAAGGCCAGGCCTCCACTGTGGACTTGGGAACCCTGAAGACAAAAGCGAGCCCCAAGCCTTCCATCAAAATGTCTGTGATGAATCTTCACAGGTCCAAAAATCTGGCCATCACTCTGCGCAAAGAGGACAAGGATGCCTCTGAAATCTGCCACGCCATCGAAACGTGAGTGCCCAGTCAAGTAGTCGATGTGTCCATTCAAACGATCAATGAGTCGGACTGAACCAGCTCCTTCCTGTCCAACAGGTACAACCTGAAAGCTCTGCGGTTGGATTTCCTGGAGCTTCTGGAGCCTTTCATCCCCACAAAGCACGAGATGAAGCTCATCCAGGACTTTGAGGCAGAGGGCAGGCCTCTGGACGAGCTCAGCGAAGCGGACCGCTTCATGGTGCACTTCAGCAAGATCCCTCGCCTGCCTCAGCGTATTAGCACCCTCACTTTTATGGGTAACTTCTCCGATAGCGTGCAGCTCATCCAACCGGTGAGTTCAGAGCAGACCGGGATCAGATGATCTCAGCTGTGAGGAACATTCTGATCCAAACTCTGTCTGTTGCAGCAACTGGACGCCATCATCGCAGCCTCCATGTCGATCAAATCCTCCAACAAGCTGAAGAGAATCCTGGAGGTAATGACTATGTCATGTGTGGTCAGACAGAAGAGTACACGTTTAGGATGTTTCTGCTGCTTAAAGCAGGAACCTGAGGATTCATTTACCCTCAGTTAATTACTACAAACGGAGGTCTAGCTGTCTCTTCCAAACACTTTAGCTTAGCGTTTATCCTAGTTCATATTATTTTAGCTTAGCCTTTAACATTTGACTGCTTCTGTGTGTATCTGCTGTAAAGATTATCCTGGCGTTTGGAAACTACATGAACAGCGGAAAACAAGGGCCGGTGTATGGCTTCCGTCTGGAAAGTCTGAATTTGGTGAGTCTCCAGCAACAGCTGGCGTTCATCCTTAATGCACAATTCAGTCTATTTGTTCTTTAAATCCTTCCATTTTTTCTCCGTTTTCTGCAAACTAGCTATTTGAGACCAAATCTACAGACCGGAAGCAGACGCTGTTGCACTTCATTGTTAACATCATCCAGGAGCAGTACTCAGATCTGCAGACGTTTTACACAGAGCTGCGTTTTCTGGACAAGGCAGTGCTTGGTAATCACCGACCGGCCAGATAAATATAAAGATTTCTTCAGAGACGTACTTTACAAACAGCAGAACCTCTTTTTAGTTTCATTGGACCAGCTCCTGGTGGATGTGGGAGCTCTGGAAAGAGGCATGGAGCTGACAAAGCAGGAGTTGTGTGAAGAGGAGGATAACGTAGTCCTGAAGACGTTTGTGGACAGCAACGCTCAGCTGCTCAGCTCTCTTGTGGCTGATGGGAAAACGGCTCAGGTCAGCTTCAGCTCACCGGCTCGGCCGTGAGACAAATGCTTTTATTGCTCCTTTAATGTGTGGGCTCCAGATCTGAGCTTTGGGTTCTTCTCTTCCTTTCCTCTGCTGGGCAGGATGCATACGAGTCAGCTGTGCTGTACTTTGGAGAGGATCCCAAATCCACTCCGCCCTCCGCCTTCTTCTCTCATTTTAACAGGTTCATCAAAGCATACAAGGTAAAGAAGCAGTTTTGTTGTGGAGACAGAAGGCCAAAAAGTACAGCACAGTGGCTGTCTGACTGACTTTTGATTGACAGGAAGCTGACAAAGAGCAGAAGACAAAGAAGTTTGACCTGAAGTATGAAGCTCCATCGGGTCCTGTCAATGTAAAGGGGGCTGAAAGGAAGGTAACACGGTGAAGTCTGTAACATTCATGAGTGACATGAGAAGGTTGCTCTGTAACTTTAATGGAGCTCCCTCATCTCCTGTATCGCCACTGGAGCAGTCCACAATAGGACATTGAGATTTCCGGATCTTCACAAAGTGGCCGTCGTGAAAGTGGTCGTCAATTTTAAACAGTTCCAGTAAAGATTGGGTTTGAGTTTGCTGCAGGAAATGTATTTTATGCTTACCCAAAACCAGAAAGGTCCTCGTGGCGAAAGACTCGTGGCGTTCCTCCTTTGTGTGCTTAGCTTTATGCCGAGTTTTAAGGCATTCTTCCACCCACCAGTCCCAGATCATGACACTACCACCACCATTGCTCCATGTTGCTTTGATGTTCTGAGCAAATTGCGTTAGTTTAGTATTCTTAAAACTTTGCAGTGTTTTACTCCTGAAACTCTCTTTTGGTTCAGGAACCTTCTCTTTGTTGTATCATGAAGTCTAAACCTGACTGAGTGAAGGAGGGCTTCAGTTCGGCTCTTTCCATCATCTCCTGACTGTGCATGGCTCCTTCCTGATGTATTTTCCTTCTGAGAAGTATCCTGCCATGGCGGCTGGAGCAGAAAACACAGGCCATCAAGTTTACATGCATGCAAAGAGTCGAAAGCAGCCGCAGCCGCAGCCGCAGCCATGGAGGTTTTCATGCAAATTGTTTCCAACGCTTTTTGGTTTTGTTTCCTCGTTCAACACATGACTGCCGGACAGATTGCTGGAAGGTTCCAACAATGTTCCTTTGATGTGTTTTTGTTAAATCAGTGATGAAGTGAATCCGGCTGAATGTTCAGTCAGATCTGTTTGTCTCTGCAGTCTTTGGCACCATGCGTAAAGCCTCACATGGATCTGATGGCAGAGCTGAAGAAGAGGCAGTCGGCCCCTCTGGTGAGGGAGGGGAAGGACGGCACCATCGAGGACATCATCTCAGGTGCGTGGGAGCCACGGCCGCCATCCCAGACTTCTCAGACTGCTTGTCGTCTTCAGACTACAGCCTTTTTGTTGTGTACCTTGGCTGCTCTTGAAGAAACTGGTGTGTGACCCTAACGAGTTCTGGTGATCAGTCTCTTTCTGACCCCTCAGGCAAAGATGTCCCCTCCTACAAAGATTCCTCAGCCAAATATGTGTGAAACTAAAACTAAACTAAAAGTGACTCAAATCCACATCTGACCGTTTGGATGAAGGCAGTAGACCTACATGTCATAGAATCATGGCAGTAGTAACAGCACAACAAAAGTTAGACATTTTTATACATGCATGTTTTATTTGCCCCCTGTTGCAGTGCTCAGAGGAATATTTGAGTCCCAAAAGGAAAAAAAAAAAAAGACATTTTGGTTTTTGACTGTAGACAATCAGAATTTTGAGGGGAGTTTTCTGCTTTGGTGCTTTACTTCTTCTTCTGACTGCTTTTTTTCATCTATTTTTGTAACTTCCTCTCATGTTTTGTCTCTTTTTTTTCTTCGTCTGTTGTCTTTGGTCAGCTCTGAAGTCTGTGGCCTTCGTGGCTCGCTCCACCAAACGCTCCTCACGCCTCTTCTGTGACGAGGTGACGCCTTCAAACCCCTCTATCCCATTCTTTTCTGCTGCAGTTCTGTTTTCCCTCCAGAAGGCTGCATTAAATAGGCTCCGCTGTTTGTTACACGCTGTTGGAAAAAATCAGCAAATGAAGTTTGGAAGCAGAGCTTTCAGTGTTACAGCCTAACTTTGAAAACCTTGACCCTTTTTGACCCGTTTGGTTGAACTTTAACTACCTTTAATGAAGGTATTAAAGCGCTGTACAAGTATAGAGCTTTTACCATTTCAATAGTCTGAGCAGAAAGTTAATATTTTTATAAAAACCTTTTTTTAAAACAGAGACTTAATGTAAGTATGTAAAAAAAAAAAACTTAAAAAATCAAAGACATAAACATTTTAATTTGAAAGAATGAATTTGAATGTATTTGATTTGTGGTTTTATTCACTGTTATCTCTGGAGCAACGACCACCCTTCCCAATAACTAATGGGAGCTCGCAAAAATGCTTTTTTCATTTTAACAAGTCAACCACCGACTCGCTCAAATTAAATTTATGACCAAAAAATGCTTGAACCTTCTTTGAAGCTCCATTTTCTGATGCAGTGTGTTAACCAAGTCGACCTTTCCTTCCGTTCAGACCTGAGGAATCAGCCGTACCGGCGGTTGGACAGCGGGCGCCACAGCTCCAAGTGGAAGCTCAGGCAACAGCTGCAAGTCTCCTCGGACATCTCCCTCTGAGCGGCAGAAAAGGCTGCCGCAGCCGGTCTACAGCACGGTGCGGCGCCGCTCTGCACGCCGACACGTGGAGCTGGACACGCGTGCAGCGATGTCGCAACTGCACCCGGACACTGATGCAGTTTACACGGACTGCAGGCACGAGCAGAGGTTCAAATATGTCAAAGACGGTGGAAACTGAGGTCACAGGGGCTTTTGAGAGAATAGCAGGAAAGTCTAAATGACTTTGCTGACGGGGAGCATGAGAGCTGCTTCCACAACGCCAGGAAACCTCCACCTTTGTCGGCTGGAAGAGCTTCTTCAAAGCTAGGAGCTTTCTCAAAGAAAACCAAAAAAACAAGCTTAGAGTATTAGTTCACTCTCTTTTATGTTCTCTGTTTGAAAGATTACAGACTCGTAAATTATTTCAAGTAAGTGAATATCAAAATTCTACATTACTTCTTTCTTTCACCACCTACTTAATAAAGCATCTTGCATTGCTGATTTAGTGTGTTTTTAAACAGTTGGTGTAGTTTAAATGGAAGAAATACATTTCTAAATGTCATTTTAAAAATTCCCTTTCAATCAACAACAGGATACTAGAGCACTGGCTGCTCATGTGATGCCAAGAGAAACTGCCACGTGTGGACCAAACTGATGGACGATTAACAGAAACGCCCACAGGATCATTTCAAAAGTATATTGTTGTTTGAAAAAGTGTCACACTGCCTGCGTTTCTATTCACTAAGAAACTAATCGCAAACTGGATTTGAAATGATAAATTTGCCTGATGGAAACACGCGAATTTTGAAAAAAACTTGCATTTGTGGAAATATTTTTTTGCGTTTGGAGGTTTTTGAGGTGTATCCAAATTCACATATTATGTAAAACCACAAAGCAAATCACTGGATTTACAGGGAGGTTTCTTTGTAACTAAAATGCATTTTCCTGCTCGCAAAGTAACTTCTTCATATCTGATAGTTTGTGTAGCGTCGGTAAACCCAGGAACTGACCCGGATCTTTACATATTTTGCATTGCAGGATGGATCAGACTGCATCCTATAGGGCAGGGGTGTCGAACTGCAGGCCTTGAGGGCCGGCCTCCTGCTGGTTTTTCAGAAATCCTGTCTCATCTGCTCATGATTACCTGGATCAGGTGTGTTTAGCCAAGAAGGAGCTTCAATGGCAGGTTGGTTAGAAAACATGCAGGACACTGGCCCTTGAGGCCTGGAGTTTGACACCTGTGCTATAGGGTCAAGATGACCATTGAGGTGTTCTCCTACCATGACAAAGGTGGATAAAGGTGGAGAGGATTTCATGTAATCCATGGACACCAGGGAAGATCACAAATCATTGAAGAAAAAAGGTTCAGAGCTCTGTCTAGTGGGTCTAGATGACCCCACTCCCAATGTTAAAGTGCCTAGGATAGAACAAGGGCTAATTTGGAGATTTTCAGGCATTTCCACAAACACAGCATGTTTGGATTTACACTCAGCCCTTTACCACTGGAGCTGGCGCAGGCGACACGTACGTAACACGTTTTTTTAAACATACCGTAAACCTTTGTCTGCGTGTACGATCAGCTGATGGCTTTTATAGCAAACACACACACACACAATTTGAATAAATAAAGTGACACAGAGCTGTATAAGAGTCTCACTTTTAATGTCACAAAGACACAACAGGAATGTACAAAAGCAGCAACCGTTCGGTTTGGTTGGTTATTTTTTCACCTTTTTTGTCACACGAAGCAGCAACTTTTTACTTCCCACACACAAAGTTGTGCTCTGTTTTTGCACGGTTTACAGGTCTTTAGTTGCAGTATACTGACTTTGTATTAGTTTATTCTTCACAGTTCACAGTCAACACTGACCCACACAGCAAGCATCACTTTCAGACTGACGGAACAGTATGTGGCTGATGTACAGCATCTCTCAGATACTCGTCTAAATAAACGCATGTTTTTCTTCTTTAGTATTTGGAACATGATACAAAAATGTTGCTGTACAATTATTGTTTACTCTATTATACACTCACAAGTATACACAGATTTATTGACAAGAAAATGAGACCTCTGTTGACCCAGCGTGCAGATTTTCCAGGAATGTATACAGTATGCATGCCATTTGGGAGTATATTTATATATATTTTTCACTTCCTATAAAAAAAAAAAATTCACATGAAATCAACCTTTTTAATATATCATTTGGGTTTATATACACGAGTTAAACATCCACACATGGTTTAACGATCACAAATTCATCAAGAAACCATCAATAAACAGTTTTAACTGTATATTCTGTGTAGTGCACGCACACGATTGGTTATAATAGAGGAAAACAGCTACCAATAGGATGTCTCGTCAGTGAGGTGATCGGTTCATGTGCTTTTTAGAAATGTGGGGGCACCATCCGCAGGGCGCCCCGGTCTCTATAAACAAATGGTCATTCTGGTTGGTTCTATGGCAACAAAACAAATATATTTGATGCAGAAAAATAAAAATTTACAGAGTAAATGTGTTCCATGTGGATGGGTCCTATTCAAGTAGAAAAATACCAAAAAAGCTTGAGTATATAAAACATAGATGAAAATTTCTTTTATACATGTTCTGTTAAAAAAAAAAAAAACTATGATCCTTTAATAAAATACATACAACATATCTGTGGATAGATTCCCTTTCTATGTGTCCGTCTGTTACCCTATATTTAGGGTCCTCACATTCATTAGACTCTCATTTATCGCTTTAGCTCAGTGTACCTCCCGTTTTTTATTTTCCTTCAGGAACAGATCTGCTGCAGCAACACTTCTTATCTCAGATTCGTTTTGCACACTTGACTCTGAAACATTTACGCATCTCTGTTTTAGTCCTCCTGCCACCAAGAAAACTATTGGAGTTTAAGTTTCCATAAAGACAAAGCTCACATTTTGTACTATCTGTGTCATTCCACCTCTATCTGTGTCGCAGGCAAAGACAGGAACGGTTCAGAACTCAGAGTTATTGGAGCTCATTAGTTTTCCTGAAAAGCTTCTGGGAGGCTTCAAACTCGCTTCTGCTTCTTTTACCACCTGATGCCACATCAGAGCCATCTCAGAAGCATTACCCAGCATAGACTTTAAAATCAGTGACTTCCTTCTCTACAGTTAGCAGCTTAAAGTCCTCTTTTCCTTCCATGTTGGGAATTCCTCTATAAATGGAAATGATGGGAGTTTTAGAAAGCAGCACTGAAATATCTGGTTGGCCTTTCTGTCCTTTAAGTTGGTTGAAAAGGAGGATCGGTGCATTTCATCTGGAATATTTTGTGATTTTAAATGGGTAACTTTTATTTTTACATGAATGGAAAATGAGCATAAAGTAAAAAACTAAAAAAAAGCCTGTTCAGGCATTTCTCTAAGTTCTGATTAAATCTGTTAATGTCGTCCTTCCTAAACAAATGCCTTGATGCCAAAATGCATCACTCTGCGTGGGTTAAGAACCATGTTCAACCATAGAGATCTTTTTGACGGTGTAAGCTTTCCATCCCAAAAATCCTGCTCCAGTCCAGCTGCAGAACCCATCTGGGCTCAGAGGTGGGAGTCTACCTGTACAGGTGCTGCGGCTTTTTGGATTGGCCAGGCCCGTGGAGGGTCATAGAGAGGAGCGGCTGCAACTTCAGGGGAGGTGCAGGTGTCACTGTTGGCTTGAGGCTCGTGCCTCAAGAGACGTCAAGAAAATGAACAGTACCATTGTAGTGTGTGATAGATGTATCGTGAAGTATTTGTAAAGATTATGTCAGTTGAACGCATCTATGACCGTGATGCTGTCACACGGTGTCCTTACACGACACTATGGTTGATAGTGACGTGGCAGTACTGACACCTTTCTGACCGCACACAGATTCTGCAGGTGATTCCTCCTTTCCAACAGTCAGGCTGCATGCAAGGAGCGCACACTTTTTACATTTTCTTATGGGCTCCAGGATTTGGGAAGGTTGAAAAAGCATGCCTGCATCTCACAGACATACATGTTAAGTTTTCACTACGATCTGTCATGTGCACGAACATTTCTGCTCTGCGGGCTAACCGGGCGGTCTACGGTGTGTGGACCCCCTATGCCCCCTACAGGTTTGCCGGTTATTCGCCCGTATCCACTGGTAAGGGCAGTCATGACAGCAGAGCTCACTTGAAGGGACAGGAAAGCAATTTGTAAGAGCTTCATATCCTTTCTTAACAGGGAGTGAGGGGCTCAGGGGGGCTCAGGTGAGCCGGTCTGAGGATTTGACATGGGGGGAGAACAAGATCTAATAAATCATGATGGATTTTGAAACTATCGGGAAACATGCAGTTGAAGGAGCAATGATCACATTTAGCTCCACTTCTGAAATGCTGCTGAGTAGACGGGTTAAATCATTAAAGCATATAGAAGTTCCATTTAATGCCTGATTATAAGGGTGAGTTCATGAACTAAGGTCACAGCCTAAAACCATTGGTTACCATGGCAACAGCAACATTAAAGTCAGCAGGATTTTTGTTGTGATCCACTTTTGCCTCCTATAAGACTCACAAAGAGACACAAGTGTTCATCAGGGAAATAATGTCTGATAGAGCGTATGGAACACGCGGTTCAGTGGCATGTGGATCCCAGCGGAGATCCGCTCCTGCACAGCAGCATGGATCAGCGTTGGCTTCCTGCTCTGTTTTATTGAACTAGCCTTTAGAATACATTTAAGGAAGATCATTTGTTCGTGTGCAGATGTCTCTGCATGCAGTTAGTAAACAAATATGGAGGTCAGTGATCCTAAAATCTGGGATTGCACATTCAAATACAACGCCCCATGATGCTGAATAAAACAGCAACAAATCAGTGAACTCCACAGATTCTGCAGACTTGATCCTTCATTAACAGCCCACCACGACACCGTGTAGAGTCGTGCAAGCTTTCAGAGTCGAATGAAAAACTGTCAAACCTTTGAGGTCTGCATAAGGAATCCATAACTGTACTGATCCGTGCGCTCACTCCTCAGGAACTTGGTCCAGATGAGACCAGAGAGACCTGAGAGGCAGACAGAGAATGACAAAAGGCAAAGCAAGAGGAAAAGAATCGGGAAGCTCGCAGACCCAAAGGATGTCCGAAAAAGCAGTGAGGAGAAAGTTGGGAAAAATCAGGATTGGATGGATTAGGATGCAGTTTGGAAGCTGCAAAAAAAGTTTAATGCTGCCCAAAAAAGAGAGGGGAGAGGAGGGATTTTGGAGCAAAGGAAAATATTCCAAATGAAAAAAATGAAGCAGTGTGAGGGAGGGGGAAAAAAAGATAAACAAAGTTTGGTAACAGGCAAATGTAATTCACTGAGGCTCCACAGAACAGCACCGCCCCTGCTGAGTGACATGAAAGGATGGGCTGCTGCAGGATGCTGAGTTTTGACGCATGGGTGCGCTCCTGAGTGGGTGAAAGACGGTTTCTGAACTGCAGACAGGCAGAAGGTATGCATCGCTGCACTGCTGTCACAGACAGAAGATGCTCCGCTTCCTCATCTGTGTGATGCCACAACCACAGCAGAAGAGGAAGAGGAGCAAGAGGAGCGGGAAGGACAAGGCATTTTATCAGTGTTTGGAGAGAAAAGGAGAAGAAATAAATAAGCTATCGATATATGAATGAATTGCATCCAATGCAAAGGCATGATGTTGTTAAAGAAGCATGAAAACAGTAGTAACTGCTATTGCTTTTCAGTCTCAACTATGCCAAACTGTCTCTGTGGGATCATTATAGACCCACTCCGATGAAAAGGATCTTTTTGGTGTTTTTCAAATGTTCTTGTAGAATGCTTCTCACAATGGAGGACATAAATAAAGAAAATTAAGATTTCTGAGTATTTCTTGATTCAAACAGTGATGGATCTTGAGCAGAAAAATGTGGTGTTTAAAAAGTCTCTCAGTTGTGACGCAGCAAGTGAAAAGGGCAGAGGTCAAAGCCTCCTTGCTCCGCCCCTTTCTGATCATCCACCTGCAGACCAACAGATCCATGAACGTCTTTGCTTTCCTGGTCTGAGCTGGAATCTGGATCAGAACTGGACGGATCTGATGTTGCTGATGTTAGGTCGAGGGTGTGAGGGCTGTAAGCTAACAGGAGAGCTCCTAAACAAAGAGATGATGGGAAATGAGAGCAGGTTTACCCTCTGGCACCTGTCCCCCCCCCCCCCACAGCTCACAGTCAAATTTCTAATGAACTGAAGAAAATATGTCCTAAAAAGCAACACAGTTTTTTTTTTGGCTGACAAAAAATACACAATCATAATTAACCCTTGTGCTATCTTGGATGACCCCACCCTTACTTTGACGTGTTCTCCCTACCAGGACAAAGGTGGATAAAGGTGGAAAAATTTCATGTAATCCATTGAACCAGCGAAGATCACAAATCATTGAAGAAAAAAGGTTCAGAGCTCTGTCTAGTGGGTCTAGATGACCCAACTCCCAACGGTAAAGTGCCTAGGATAGAACAAGGGTTACAAGACCACCAGGACACTTTGAGAATAGATACAAACTATAGGACAGTCTGTGGTCCTGAAAGACCAGAACCTTTAGCTCTGGGACTTTGGATCAATGACTAAAGTTAGACCTTTGCAAAATAGACAAATTAAATGGACCACTGTTGCTGAATTGTAGAATTGTTAATGGATAATACTTGTATGGCTTTTCTACCTTCCTCAAAGGCCCAAAGCGCTTCACAGTCACGATCCCATTCACCCACTCATGGCGGCTCCACTGCTTAACACTGAGACCTCAGATTAGAAATGTTAGTGGATTCCTCCTCATCATCAGAGAAGCAGCTGTCTTCATCCTATCATCCTCCTCACTCACACTGGCCATCCTTACAGAAGGGATGAGCATCTCTCATTTCAAATGTGCTAATCAAACCGCGACTTTCAGGGTGTTGACGCAAAAAGTTAGGCAGTCACTGCTTCCAGCATCCAGGCGTCAGGAAGGACTTCATTTAAACGCCTTTTACCAGGCGGGTAGGGCTGAGTATCACAAAATTTCCAGAATCGACTCCATTTGACTCACCAGAACCTGGATCAATTCAATTCATGATTTTTTTAATTCTTTCAATAACTCGATTTGCTTTAATTCAACTCAATTCTGAATTTATACGGTTTTCACATTTAGACATCTTTGTATTGAACTACATTAATAATCTATAACTGTTTGAATAAATTCATATTAATCTAATACAGTTCAGTAAATATTATTAGTGAAAGAATAAATCAGTGAAATTATTAACACCATACAGTGGTACATGATTTCTCAAATGGAGAAGTTCTAACAAAAATGTACAGATCTTTCTGTTCTGCCTCTCCTGGAGGTGTTTCAGTTTGACCACTAGGTGGAGCTCTCACTACAGCATCACACTTTAGTGCAGAAGATTGGAGCAAAAAAAAAAACGGTGCTTAACACCAAAAATGGTTACTTTAAAAAGACGTTTCCTTAAAAGAGTTTGGAAAATTCCTGCCTGTGAATCTGTAAAACAGTTTTTGTTTAGGTTGAATGAATGTTAGCATTAGCCTTAGCCTTCCTATGGGAAATTCCAAAGATCGATCTTTACTTTTATGGATCAATTAGTGATCTATTAAGCTTGGATCAAATCAGATCAATTAATTGATTTTATCAACCCAGCCCAATACACTCTTGTTGTTGTTGTTGTTTACCGTACTATAGAAGAAGAAACAACAACAACAGAAACACAACAACAACACAGCAGTGAATTCAATCATTTCCAAAGAGGGAGAATATTTCAGCAAACGCAAAAGTGTTATTGCTTAAATAAATCTGTGATGCTTTAAGACCAGATCCTTTAGCTCTGGGACTTTGGATCATTGAATAAAGTTAGACCTTTGCAAAAAAAAATAATAATAATAAATTAAATGGACTAATTCAACACTTTACCAGAAAGTTCATAAAGTTGGTTTTTTTTTCTCATTTGTACCAAACAGTGATTACATTATCATAGTTATTTTTTTAAAGCATTTTTTTTTAAAGATTTGACTAAAGGCAAGGTCATAAATGGGTTCTCTTTTCTGATATGATTGAAGTTGTCATGAACTCGTGCTGTGATCTGATCAAAGAACAGAGTTATAGATCTTACCAAAGTACTGGTTCCCAGTGAACTTTTAACAAAAAGTAAATGACAGCTTATCTAAATAAATACTAATCTTATTTCCAGAGCTGTTGTGCCCAACAACTGTGCCTGCATTTGCAGCATGAGGAACATATTTCAGGCCATCAAGAAGCCAGAGCAGCCATCCGTCAATGTTGTTGGCAGTGATGGCAGAAGGGAACACCAGGCCACGCCTCTGTTGTTATTGCTATTAGGAGAAAGGCATGATAGGGATGCAAAAATTAAACCAGAAAATAAGACTAAGAGAATCCTAGAGGTTGTTATAATGAAAAGGTAGAAAAGGTAAATGCAGAGCAAAGAGACTGTTGTCAGAAAAAAATGAAGGAGATCCTTGAATGAAGATCAGGAAAGGTTTGTGTTTCTGAAAGCTTTAAAGTCTTATTCTGCAACAGGAGGAGTCACTGTGCTTCCATGACGGTGCCAAATGAAGTCAGCACAAACTGCTCCCTACAACACTCCACAAACCCCCCCCCCCCCCCCCCCCCCATCGTTCTTTCGTGTGTCACTAATGGCCTCAGGCAGCTCACTCCACCAAATAGAGGTTAACATCTTTACAGGACTAAGACATTATGATCAGGAAGATGGATGATTGGCCACTTTGCAACCTGAAGGTCTACAGGAGCGGTAATAGGCATGAGGCTGCACATCTTTCAAAACTTTTAGCTGCTGTTTACACAGATCCTAAACGCGGTTATACCATGAAGACACCTGCGTTTGACAGTAGAACAAGAACCGCCAAATGATTGCATTTGTGCCTCAAGGCTGAGAAAGCATGAAAATTATTCCTCAGTCTGTCTATTAGTAAGACTTCTGGAGTGGTGGATGCTCTGCCAGATTGCAGAGCAAGTCAGTGAGTGCATGTATGCAGATGACAGGTGCTTTTTTTGACAGCAGGTGCATCTACGCAGATGACAGGTGCATTTATGCAGATCTCGAGTGCATCTATGCAGACAGCATGTGATGACAGGTGAACCAATGCAGATGAGAGGTGCATCTATGCAGATCACAGGGGCATCTATACGGATGGAAAAGGCATTTGTACAGATATCAGGTGTTATCATCCAGATGGCAGGTGCATTTATGCAAAAATGGGTTTATGTAGATGCCAAGTGCTTTTGTGGAGAAGGAAGGTGCAGTTCTGCACATGCAGGGTGCATTTATGCAGACAGTTGGTGCAATTATACAGATGACATGTGTATTTATGCAGAAATCTTGTTCCTCTCTGGAGATTAGAAGCAAATGTGCAGATAGAAAGTGTATTAATCCAGATAGCAGGTGTATTTATGCAGATGACAGGTGCATTTATGCACACAGCAGGTGTTTTATTGCAGAAATCTCGTGTATTTATGCAGATGGACGTTGCAGTTATGCTAGAGCATATAGTCACATTTGAATCTGATTGGTGGACTAAAATATCAACATTTGCAAATCTATTTTGGTGTATTAAAAGCTTAAATAGTGTCCTAAAACCCTTCTGTAGTTTGGACAAACCTGAAGAAATCATAAAAAGTTTGACCTTTTTTGCCAAAAAAATAAAGAATCTTATTTTTTACTTGACAGCAGCTGAGCCTCAATTTCCTGTTACAATAGAAAAAAGTCGATCAAGTATTTGAGATTTGAATATTTGTTTTAAGTTTGGTACTTCCTAAAGGAGGACAGACTAAAATTTTGTTCAAAAATAAAACATAATATTTTGTTCTTCTATTTTACTCTGTGTGTTCTCAGTTGTTGTTTGTGAACAAAAACATACTTTTTGCTCCTTCTCATCATCTGCTGAGATCAGTGATGATATTCTAGCTGTGTAAAGGTGGAAACAATCTCTCTGCATGCTTAATAGCTGGTCAGAAAGCGATTTTGTCTTCATCAGGTGTTTGGGTCCTGCCTGCTGACCTCTGGGTGGAATGAGTACGACAGAGAGGACGAGCCAAGATAAAAAGGAGCTCAGGGGGAATCCTCATCAGTCTGACAGATGAGATCCTGCCGTGGCTTTGATGACAACCTCGCTGCACGGCTGAGGCAAAACGTGTCTCTAACTGGCTCCAACAGGTGTAATAAAGCTAGTTTAGTGAGCCACCAGCACCACAGAGACCTTTTTCTGCAAGTCAAAGCATCAACAGACTTCCACGACAAAGACTTGATCTCTGAGCAAGCCAGGTGAGATCCAGTAACTTAAATGGTAAAACACATCGAGATCAGGTAGAAATGCCTTTTTTCTCTTTATTACTTCTGAAACAGTTTGTTTTTCATCTCCAGCATTCTGCAGGGAAGGTGGGAATTCCTTTGGAGAGGCGTCAGAGGTGGAGGGTTCAGAAGTGGAATACCTGCTGCTGGCCCTGGACTTTAGGGAAGTCCTCTTTCTGCTTGCGGGTCTTGGGTCTTTCCAGGCTGCCTTGCTGAAGGTGTTTGAGTCGAGCAGCCACAGTCGGGCCTTTCATCGGTCCAGGAGAACTGGTGCTGTTCTGTGAACCAAAGTTTGAAGCAAAATGCACTTTTAGACACATGATTTGGCCAAGAAGCTCAGTCTCTTTCATCTCCAAGATGTTCTGCCGGTTGGGATCAGGACTCTGAGCAGCCCGGCAAAGTTCCTTCCCTCCAAACTCTCAGACCCATGACTTCATTACCCTTCATGTTGCTCTGGTCTACTGGATGTTTGCAAACTGCTCCCTAAAGCAGCAGGAAGTTGTTTGATATCTCAGTCACTGTGAGGAACGTGTTTCTGCACATCAGAGTCCAGAGGCGGCGTGATTTACCACTGCATCCAAAACTGGGCATCTCATCTGCAGATGTTTGACTACCATGCATGTGCTCAGCCAGAAAACACCCATGTTAGGCTTTCTACATGTTCTTGAATGAGTCTGTACACCACTTTAAAGTTGAAGTGATCGAAGTTGGTGACCTCAGCAAACACTGGCTCATGGGTAAAGTAATGTTGCCCCCTGCGAGACTGAGTGGCGTCATCCAGAGAAAATACCCTACTCTAACCAAACAAAGTCATTTCAGCAGCCATTTTTCCGCGATATGGATGCAGCCATTTCGAGGCAGACAACGTTAGGAAGCAGTGATTGGTCCGAGCCTGTCTGAGTCATGGTTTCTATGGCAATTACTGTTTCCAATCAGGAGTGAGCTTGTTGGAAGTTCACACCCCCTCCACTGAAAGCTGGACCGAGATTGTACGGATGGATAGTTTCAACATTTGTTGCCATTTTTGTTGCACCACTAATGTTAGCTTGAGATTGTGAAGAGCGATGAGCTTGTGGGAGAGCATGTAAACAGATGGATGATGGGAAACGGGGACAGCGTTACTCTGCCCCGCAGTCCCGCCCATAACTTAATTAAATTTCGAATTAATTCTGCAGTAACTATTTCAGAAAATACAAGAAAGGCTTTTAGACTTTGGCTCAGAATGGCATCATTATAAATAAAAGGCGACTGGAACAATTTGGAAAAAGATTAAAAGATGATCGGAGTGGAACTTTATAAAATTATAATAACAATCCAAAACATGATCCGAATAAAAACCAAAATAATACTCTAAATTCAGATGAGCTATCCATCAACCATGTTTTCAACTATTCTCCGCATAGACTCATGAAGCAGACGTTTCCTCTTCCATATTTCTGCTTTTTGAGAGGATGTTTACACTCTATGAAGCCTAAAAACTGTTTGTTTTTTTCCAAAAGTGTTCAAAAACCAGACTTTTTCATCAGAAAACAGTACAAAGAGCTTCTGCATGCATTGTTCATTCATGCAGCTCCTGCTGCTCTTCCTCCACTGAAGCCGGGATCGAGTAATTAGGCAACCAGGGAGAGGAGACGTCACGCACTGCTGAGGTTCTCCTCTTTCAGATTTTAACAGCTGAACATTTACATTTTTGCAGAAAACATTTTAAAAAGTTCAGAAGGATTACTGAAAACAGTTATAGAATAATTAATGTGAGTAGCATCAATAGCAAAAAAAACATGTATTTGTATATGTAGACTCTGTAAAGTTTTTCAGCATGAGTGCAGCTGTGAAAGAGGAAAACAAGCTCTCTTGCCACGATTAGAGAGGAGGACTTTCTGCCAACGTTAATCTCTGCAGATGCAGTTTAACAGCAGCTCTGCTCTCCACAAACCAGACCTGAATTTTAAAAACCTGCAGGAGGGAAAATGGATTCCAACTGCTTGGAGCTGTGAGCCTGAAAAACCCCACCCCTCTCCTTCCCGCCCTTTATTTTGACAGCTCCCTTCCTGAAGTGGTTGATTGATAATCCCGACAAAAGCAGGCGCTCGGTGCTCAGCTAAATTCATCACCACGCCTGTCACGAGGAGCTCCAGCTGATCACAGCCCGGAGAGCAAGTGCAGCGTCTGCCTGGAGCCACGCTGACTCAAAGCACATCTCAACGACGGTTACGAGGCGGCGTGTTTCACAACCGAAGCAGGGGTTAACCGAGGCTCCCCACATGTCTGACAAGCACAGTTAGAGGTCTGAGGAGGAAGGAGAGTGAGCGCAAGAAAGGAGCCCTTTCAGCGTTAAACAGGATGTTTAGTTCAGTCACTGCAACAACACAAAGCAAGAAGTTCTTAGAGAAAAGGCAGTTTAAGTTTTCAGGTTGTGCCAGATGGAATTATTTCCCTGCATCCTTCCTCAAAAGAATAGAAAACAACAAATTTGAAGCCAAATCTTTACTTGGTGCAGCCTAAAATGTAGCTGTCAAAGACAGGGAGACGGAGGCTGTAACGTCCCAAACGAACCAACGCCGGATGGAACGCCATCCGTTCAGTTTTCAAGCTCTGCTCCTGAAGCTGTCAGCCGTCGCTCTGTGACCTGAATGTTGGGTCTGGATTCATCAGCATGTGAACAAAGAAATCCTCATGTCCGCGTGTTAGAAGACAAAGCAGAAGGATTTCCATAAAGCTTTGCTCTTTGTTTTTGCCAGCTGGAAGCACACGCCATGTTAAGAGATTTGTTCCCTAATTTTTACACTCCCAGGTACAGAAGGAGATTTAGCAGGTTCAAAAACTGCAAAAAATGGAGGATCAATTAATGCTGGATAGGTCTAAAGCAGCCTTTGCTCACTTCCTCAAGATTATTATCAAATTCTTTTTTGGTGTCCAGCTTAACTCTGGAGAATTCACAGGGTTTAAATTTGGCTGGGTTTTTTTGTTTGTTTGTTTGTTTGTTTTGGTGCAATTTTTCTTTTTTTTAAACTTTTTATTTTTGTCTTTTTATTTTTATTTGTCGGCTGCTCCCCAAATGAAAAAAAAAAACAGAGACCACATTCATCTAATTAACTATAAAAGCCCTGAACTGCCTTGTCGTTGGAGCAACATTTGAATATTTAAACAATTTTTCCATCTTGTCGCGATTTGGTTACATTTTCCTCTGATATTGCTCATGGCAGCCAAACCTTCAGTCTGTTTACTTACTTTCTTTTGACTCAGCTTTTGTTTAAGTTGTAATAAATGATGAGAAGCTGCAGCAAAGAAGCAACAGTAAGGAGAGCAAAGCCAAAAGGAGCAGAAGTCCACAGCAGCAGCAGCGACGGCAAAGGCTGCAGATTTTTCAGTTACCTTTCTGCCAAAGGACCCGAGGAGGCGGGGCGGGGAGGCCTTCGGCCGGGAGCGGAAGGCTTTTCTACAAACCTTTACAGGCACTCTCTGAAATATCTTTGTTGTTTGAGGGAGAGTGCTGGTGAGGTGAGTCAGACACAGAAATGTGCAGCTGCATCGCTCGGCCAGTGTCCCACCTCCAGCTCTGCGATGATCCTCTCCTCGTCGTCCTCGTCTTGATTGGCAGACGCTGCGATCACAGGCGGCGTGGAGGACGGCCGCGGGGCGTCGGACGGGGTCCTCCTCAGCTTCACCAGAGTCTTGGGCGGCTCGCTGTCATCTTCGTTCTACGTGAGACGGAGAGCGGAACGTCAGCAGCTCACAGGAGCAAAAGCAAATGTTTGTGCCAACAAAGATTTATTTTAGGGATTGAAAGTAAAGAATCGAGTCAACGGAACCATATTTGCTCATAAAAAGGACACAAAGAGAGAGAACAGCCGCCTCCACCTTCTTGGTGGTGACGATGACCTCCCCTGTGCGGTTGGTGGTGAGGCCGTGCGCCGACGGGAAGCTCCGGCGAGGAGGAGGCGGGGGAGGAGACTTGGAGGGCTTCTCCGTTCTGTACTTGGCTGCGCTGAGATCCACTATGAAGACAGCAGAGTTGGCGAGCAGTGATGAGAAATATTCTCTGCAGCGATGAGGGACGCAGGCGCCTCACCTGACCCTCGGTGTGAGCCGCCCCCCTCCATACTGTTCAGCTTCTGGGCAGCCAGGTGAACTTTTCCAGGTTGTGGGTCGCCGCTGGGCGCGCTGGTGGGGGTGGCGGTGGTGGCTGTCGTCCCAGTGGTGCCAGCCGCAGAGGACGTGGCTGTGGTGGACGTTATGGGGAGGGTAATATGGGGCTTGGGGGGCACTGCTGGCTTGTTTATGTGCTTGGCTGCGAACTCGAGGTCCGGGATGGCCTTCATCAGCTCGGCCTGGGTCTCCTCCAGCAGGCGGTTGATGTCCTGGGCGCTGAATTGGGTCAAACTGGCTCGCTTCTCCTCCCAGTCCCGCTCTGCCGCCTGACACAAATACAGATACAGACAAATAATATGCAAAACACCAGCAGACACAACTGGGACGGAGTTTGTTTGCTGATCATGGAAGGACAAATGGAATAATGAACCATCTGCTGTTGTGTAAACAGAGTTTCAATAACAGATTTAAGAGCTCTGAGATGGGGTTTTTCAAACATGAATGGATATTTGCCATCTGGCCTGTCCTGGTGGAGCAAAACAATGAGAAGTGTTCCTCTGCAAGGAAACTCTTCCCGAGCAGCAGATTACCAGTCGGACTTCAGCAGAAACAGACTTGTCAGCAGGACGCCGGGCTGGCAGCTCATCCAGAATTCGATTTCTAAAGGTCATGGAGGACTGAACGTCCTGCTCCGGGCCTGAAACATCTGCATCAACAGCCGACAAAGGCTTCCAGTTAGCTAGGCCGGCGCTGGTGCTGAGGTCAGTGAGGCTGAGCGGAGGACTGTTGAGGATGTCCAGGTCTGAGCTGTGACTCAGGTCTTCTCCTTTCTTTTGGGCTTGGCTGGAAAAGTCTTCAGGACTCTTCCAAACCCCGTCAGTGACCTGCCTGCAGAAACAAACACAGCAGCAATCAGAGGATGCAGCTCTGCTGCTGGTGCTGGTTTTTAAACGTCAGGCAAACTTTACAGAGCCACAGCTCCAGATTTTAGGGACAATGGTACTTTTGGTGAAGCATCAAGGTTTTATGTACGCCAACAATCGCAGAAAGAGTTGTTGTGTGTGTGACACACTGATTTTTCCTCGGGAAATAATTTCGGATTCTATCCCCTCCAGCATGGAGGCTCCGCCCTCTTCATCAAAGCTTTGTCCGTTTTTTCATGCTGGTCCTTTTTCTGTCAGCCTTCTAGACTGATCCTCCCTTTACTGTAAAAGTAAACTGTCAAAGGCATTCACATGTACAATTTTCTATGCTGAGGTGTGACTCAAAAGCTTGAGCTCTCCATTCATTTCAAGGTAACTCCTCCAGGCGTAAAAATCAAGTAAAGGTTCTGTGTCCCGGGCTCAGATGAGGGCTCATGTGGCCACGGTCACCGTCCGTGAGTATTAACACCGCAGCAGCAGACAAACTCTTTGCTTTGTTCCTGTCAGGCGTGCGACTGAGCGGCCTGGCGGGATTGGACCTGCGCAGGGAACGGCCTCCGAAGAAATTCACCGGCATTTCCTGTTTTATATGCACGCTTTGGGGATTTATGCATGCCTCAGCCACAATAAATGTTATTTTAGATTCTTGTGAGCTTTCTAATCCACCAAAGATGAGCGTTCTTTAGTTATTGCACTTGATCTTCAGGTCTGGAGCATTAGCAGCAGACAGCATGTCAAACAGACACCAACCATCAGATGGGAGGAGCTTTAAAAACGGCTTCATGATCTGTTAATCTCATTAAATGTGACCTTGTGTGTGGATTGGGTGTAAATCTGACTTCTACCCTTGAGGGGGGTCACGCTAATTTCACCACAGCTGAGGATCGACCCCCCCATGTCAGGACTGTCCCTTCCTCAGTTGTCTGGCAGTCCTCGTTTGATTTGAATCCTCGCTGTGTTTTCTTTTCCGTCTCCACTGCAGGTTCAGTCACATGTTTCTCAAACACGGTGTTTACCAAACCATGTTTAGCCAAACATCCTTTGATCATACAACTGACAAATACCTTTTTTGCCCACATTATGTTAGGTTCTGTGATGCTGAGCTGAGCTGCTCCTGCAGGGCCGCACCATGATACTGCCACCTTCGTGTTTTATGGTTGACATTTTCTGGAATGCGGTCTTTGGTGTTCACCACACATGTTCTTTTCTGTGGTGTCAAAATGAAGATCAGTACATCTCCACGGTAACCCTCTGCAGTGCACTAACAGCAGATCCCGGTGCTATAATGATATATATAGTTTTTTGTTCCCTGCCTGCTCTCTGGATCTGCCTGCTGGGATGACCAGACCAGGGCATGCTGGCAGTTGTTTGGAAGGGCCTTCACCTGCAGACCAATCAGATGGCTGACTTTGATATCCTTAAGGAACTTTTGAAATCCCTTACCGGACTCCTAACTGCTGCGATCTCGTTCTGACACCCTCTTCTGTTCTATTCACGGTGTTTGTTCTCACTTCAACAGTCAGGAGCCTCATGAATCAAGTGTCTGAGGTTTACAGAGACTCATTCAGAGTGAAGCAACAATCGATTGAGCATGTGTAATTGCTGTGATGCACCTGCATGTGGTTTCCCCTTTATGAAGTGGGATTAGTGAGGAGGGTGTCCTCACTTTTTCCTCAGTCTGAACTAACATTACATTTACATCTGTACGACGCTACGATGGAGTAAGGAAGAATTCTGAATGGCTTAAATTAAACATGTAAACATCCCATAATATTACCAAACTGTAAATCTATTATGCAAGCTTTTATAGGTGTCCTATCGTTTTTCACATGGCCTTCTAATCTTGGATTTCTGGACATCCTCTACCAACGGCGTTAACCACAGGAACGATCTAAGCCTTTGTGTCCTCTCAATGTCTTTCCTGTTCATCCTTTTCAACATTTACTCAAAGCCGCCATCGTACCACAACTGTGATTGTTTGTCATTTAACCAGAGCAGAAAGGAGTTTTGCAGAGGTTTACCTCAAAAAGACAGAAGCTTGTAAATGAGAACACAAACTCTGTGATGTCACGTGTGACGTCTGGTGTTCTTCTGGTTATAATCTTGCTTCCTATCAAAGTCAGAAGTATTAGAGCAGTGGTCCCCAACCACCGGGCCGCGGGACACTTGGCACCGGGCCGCGGAGCGGTTCCAGGCCGCGGGAAATTTTTACACCGGGACGCACAGAAAGAAAAAATAATATCTATTTTATTGTTTTTTTTTTTGACAAAAACGTTTTATTTTGAAAAGTAACCGGATTCTCTCTGTGTTACATCTGTCACACTTAACGCACGTCAAAGTCGCTACACCAAACATCAGGTGATACACCCCGCTAAAATTAAACCCAAACAACCACAATGAGCAAAAAACAAACTTCTTTAGAAAGTTGCTTTGACAAGGGGAAAATTATCATTATTATTGTTATTATTATTACTAAAGAGAAAATACCAGCCCCGGTCCACATTAAATCTGTCTTGCGTTGTACCGGTCCACGGTGACAAAAAGGTTGGGGACCACTGTATTAGAGCACAGTACCTTCGCAGTGAGCTGAGCGTGTCGGTCATGGTGTTGCAGCGCTTCAGCAGAGCCTCCAGGCGGTGAGGCTCCTCTTTCAGAAACTTAACAGCCTCCACCTCCACCCTTAGCACCACCCGCATCTTACTCTGCAGGCTGGGGAACTGGTCTGCAGAAAAACAGATGAAATAGAAGAAAGACAATGACTAAAGGGAAAGAAGGATTGTGTATGAAGGAGTGAACGACTTTTGAAGACCAAAGCTTTCTGGTAAAACTTCTGCTTCACGCATTTTGTTAAAATCTATGGGATTATTTTCTAGGTAGAAACAGAAGACATAATGAGGAGGAACCATGTGTGCATGAACAGTCATTGGTCATCATTTAGATGTCAAACAGTTTTGAGGCCTTTTGAATCATCTTCTCTGATTCCAAATGTCAATCAAGGCATGCCCCAGGTGTTTATCCAATGGCTTCCTACTTTTTCAACAAAAATGACATTCAACCTGAACATTTAGCATTTGACATTAAAGTGTTAATCCAACAGTTGTGTCACTGGAAAGGTTTTGCAAATCCCTGTCAAATGTTGGAAAACCACTTCATCCTTTATCCAACAAAATATATCATTTCTTCACCTTTACAGGTATGTGCCCAAATTCTTGGAATTCTATTACTACAACAAATGGGATTCACAAAGGTTGAACGTTAATCATCCCCACAGAATTTACATGACGTGATGTTTTTGAGCAGCAGGACGAAAAGCCAAAACCAAACGTTCATGACGAGCAACCACAGTTCAAGAGGATTTGTAAATATTTGTCCAACATTCTGCAAAAATGTCTTCAATGAGCATAAATGTGGCAACGTTTCCATGGCCAATCACTTCTGCATAATTAAGGATTGACAGTGGTTTTGTGTTTGATACTGTAAACATGCATCATGAACAAAAAAAAGAAAGCAATGCACTCCTGAGAGCTTTTGCTGTAACTTCTGATCATTTCTCACACACAAAGTAGGGTCATTACCTTATCGGTAATGTGCTTATGTGCAGCTGAGTGTCGTCAGTCTAGAGGTAGACACACCCTAAAATATTTTCATAGCTTTTTGTTGATTTGAGACGTCTTTTTATTGAAGTGAGGTCAGAACTGTCTTGTTTGTGATCAGCTGTCTTTGTTCTTACGATGATAGAAACATCATGATGTGACAGTTGGTTTCAATCAGGGCTTAAGAAAGATGTTTGGCAAAAAAAAAACAACAAGCAGATTTGCACTGAGCATGTGTTTAGGAGAGGTTTGAGAGACAAACATAATCATAATTAGTGTTTGTGTGCTGCAAGACTGCAAAGATAACAGAGATAAAAGACGGAGGCTGGTCCGGCATCTGCTGGAAATTTGGAAGCAGCTGTCGTGCTTTGCCTCAGAGGGACGCATTAGTAAAGTTAGTTTTAGAGACAGATTTTGGGGAGGTAAATGAGCAGCTCAAACGCGGGAAGCAGAACACTGTCGGTCATACTTTTAAGCTCAGTGAGCGTCTCCCCCAGCATCCTCAGCTCTTTGCTTTTCTGCTCCACATCCTGTTCCGTCACCAGCCCGTGGTTGATGGACGAATTCCTCTGCAGCTCTTCCACAGACTTCTCCAGATCACTGTGGAGGACACGCAGACACGTTCCATGATGTCCTCCTCAGAACAAACTCTAGGACTCTTCAAAGAGCAGCAGATGTGCTCGGCTAAGAAAGCTGGCAAAGAAAAGCCGCTAATTAGTAGGAACGGTCCCTGCTGACTCTCACTAGAAAAGAATTGTGTGTTTTTCAAAAAATAAGATATCTACAGCAGTAACAGACAAAGAGGAAATATGTTATTGCAACTAAATAATTTGAGACCAATTTACAGAAAAAGATAAAACCTTCTGGAGAGGAGAACTGCAGACGCCTAACCACTGTTTGAAAACAAAACTGTGGAAACTCAAGGCCGTGTCACAGCTGCTATGTACATTTAACGCATACTGCACAGATGAAAACTGGTCATACGTGAATCTACGTGAGAAAAGCTGTGGTCTTTATGTATCGGTGGTTCATGCGTGAAAAGTCTGTTAGACGTTCGTGGAGCGGTCAAGCAAAGACACAAATTTATGTATGCATCTCCCAAAAGTCACACACAATTGGATAAGATTTACATGATAATTGACTATAAACTATGTAAAATTCGCATAAACTGTGCAATTCTCAACCAACTGAAAACTTTGAACCGAATTCACTTAAAGAACCGTCGGCTGAAACCCTCGATAGGCATCTGAACACATCGACGAATGCAAGAAACACTCATGAACGACGTAGGTCACGCATGGATCACCAAAGACCAACATGTCATACGTGGAAAATGCACAACGTGTACGTAGCGGCTGTGTGACACGGCCTTAAGTCGACTAACTCTTCAAAACAGCATCTCCTGTTTAAAAAAAGGAATTTAAGACACCCTACTGTTGTGAGTGAGTTGATCTGTATCTGAATTGTGTATGTGTCAAAACGTATGTGTGTGAAGGTTGTGATATTGAAGTGTGTGTGACAGGCCCAGCCCTTTCGATAAACATGTGAATGTATGACCACAAGCAACTTTTTTGTAATTGTACCCCTTTCCTGTGTGTTTTTTTTAGACATTCTTCAACGTATTTACCCCTTTTTACCATTCTTGTACCCCTCATCTTTAATATCTCTCTTTTCTGTCTGAATAAAATGCACATAAATAAAATAATAAATACACAAAAGGGGTTTATGCAAATATACCCCTCGCGTGTCTTACAGTAAAATCTGTCCAACACAAGAGGCCTTCAGATCTGATCTGTTTGCTGAGCTGCTGGACAGGACAAGTAAAAAAAAACAGATCACTTATTGTTGAACAGTGCAACATTATGATTCATTTGGCTTCAAACAAGACTTTAACTTACATTTGTTTTACAGTAAAACAAAATCTTTTTATCATCAAAATATGGCACTGAACTCACTGCAGCTGCTGGATGAGCAGCTCCTCCTGATTGAGGTACTTGAGTCTCTCCTCCTCCACCAGGAGGCGCTGTCTCTGGAGGGGGTCCTCCTGGGTACGCATAGCGTCCAGCATCATGAGGCTCAACTCCGACTCGGTCTGTCTGAGCAGGGAGAGAACCGCATCCTGGTTCTCCAGCTGCATCAACCAAAGGATCGGTAAGAGAGAAAACACAGTTTTGGGGTGGCATAATCCTGATGGTTGGCATTTTCTGGTTTTTTACATTTCAGAAAGCTTTTCTAGAATGAAAAATAGTTTTAAAGAAAAAGTTTCAAAGGTCAGTTTAAAAAAAAGTTCTTTGTTAAAATTGTTATTTTTCTATTTCTTTACTTACTAAATGAACATCAAACATCAAACATCAAACAATCGCAAAAATGTGAAAAGCTAAATATTACATTTAAGAAACAACTTGGCATTTTTGCACAAATGTCACAGAAACATAAAAGAATGTTTGACAATTTGACATAGAAAGTCCTTTTTTTTTACTGACGTTTTCTGAACACTAAAACGACTAACTCAAGAGCTACCCCACTTCTGAATATTTTAGTAACTCTTTTGCAGCTCTTCAGTAACAGAATCCTGATGCAGGGACTTCAGTGGTGTCACAACAACACTAGGGATGTATTCAGACCTGAACCTTACATTTGGTCTGTTTTCAGATTGTCATCTACCAGACATTTCTTAATCTCCAACCAAAGCTTGTATACAAAACCACATGACTAAAGATCTTTTCAGTCACTGGCCAGGAATTAAGACGGACAGAATAATCAAAGTCCTTTGCTTTGCAATCCTTTTCAGGACAAACTTTCTATTTCACTGACAAATTCTGATTGTCTGTATAAGCGCTGTGTACAACACTTTTTACTTTGGTCCGGTAGTGACGCCCTCCAGGGCGTCTACTAAGGAGACGACGGCAAAGGAAATACGCTAATAAATGTTTCTGACAAACAGATTGTCAGCAAAACAGTGGGAACCAATGTGCGTCACGTTAGAAGTTGTTTTAATGATCCTGCATTCATCCAATCACATTTCAATGATTGAATTGTCTCATCTGTTCCTTCTTTCCTAATGCATTTACGTCCCATAAAACCTGGCCGTTTTGGTCCAGTTTTTCTGCTGCGAGGATGGAGCCTAATCAGACTGAGGAAACTCAGAGCCAACCGGAGCTCAGTCCGCTTGGAAACAAACCGAGACCACCTCCAAAGATGGGCCAGAGAGGGGTTCCTGGTCCTGGCTCCACTTGGGTGTATTCAAACTGAAAGATTTGTTCTGGATAATGGAGGGAAACGGACTCTGGTTCACTTTAAGGGAACCAAATGTGTCCAGTCTGAATACAGCCTTAAATGTAGGTGGAGCTTTTACCACAGCATCCCAGCTTCTGTCGTGACTGTAAGCAAATTAAGTGTTTTAGCCGCTTTTGGTTAAACTGGCGCTGCAATATGCGGCCCCTGCCTTTACCCAACACTGGTTGAGATTGGCACCAGCACCCGCATCAACACAAATGGATGCATGGATAGATGGATGCTTGGTTAAGCTGGACCAAAAGAGTTCCGCTAAAAGCTGCAGGTTGGTCCTGGTGGTTCTAGAGTTGGGTACTGGAGCCGCCATCAGTGACTGTAAAGCGCTTTGGGCTTTAAAGGAAGGTAGTAAAATGCAATGTAAGTATAAGCCATTACCATTAAGCTCTCTGAAAATTACCATCTTAGTGTAAAGAGGAAATTCTGTGGCACCTCTGTATTTGATCAATCCCTTTTGGTGTTTGCTCAGGAGATGCACAAGTCGTAGACACACACCTGCATGTTGCGTAGCTGCGACAGCTGCTTGCGCAGCGAGTTGGTGTTCTGCTGCAGGCCCTGTAGGTGGAGCTGCATTTGCAGCCGGGAAACAGGGACAGGCTGGTTGGGCCCCAGAGAGGGAGGCGGCATCAGGGCCAGGGGGGCAGATGGTGTCAAAGCTGCCCAGCAAACAACACTTGAGTTAACGCATAATTTAGTTTCCCCAGTAACTGTCAGAAGTGATAGACATTGTCCCAAAATGCACTTTGGAGAGGAAAAAATGGAAATGCAACATTTTGTAAGTTTACTTTTGTGCTCATGTCAAGTTTCTCTGTCTGTTATTAGATACACATAACATAATATGGCATAATTGCAGAATTTGGCAACGGGACAAGTTCCATCAGTGCTGAAGGTCAGGAGAGGAGATTACAGCAGACTGAATGATAAACAGAATGGAAAGGCTTCAGGGACAACACCGACTGTTTAATGAAAAGCAATACCTCCAAGTATCTCATTATAGCACAGTCCCCAGACATCAGAAATGTATGAGTGTTTCCAAATCAGATAATCCTTTGAAATGACGATGAGAGGGAGCCATGACTTATCATGCACAACAAGACAAGGCATCGGAACTCGCAGACAACCAATCAATAACAGAGTGGGCGTTCAGAGTTGCATTTTCAAGCCTGCTTTCATTCATCACAAGGAAAAAAAGCTGTGAAGTCCAAACTCCTCCCTGTAACCACATCTCAACACGGTAGTAATTCAAACACCTCCATGCCAACGCCTTTTTTCTGCTGAGAAAATGACCCCAGTGTGCATCCCGGAAACTCTAACAAGCAGAGCTGCAGGCAGCGCGGCGCCTGGCTTCTGGCCATATTTAAGCCTAATTGATGACAGCTTTGGAGGAGTGTTTGACCAGCTCAGAGGCCTTTGAGACTGTGGTCGTCAAACCTGCCTCTGAAACATCGGTAGTCAAGAAGAGGAGGACACTTTGACTACATGCGCAGACGTTCCACAGCGCCAGCCAATCGGATCGTTCCTCTCTGGCCCTTCAGATGCTGCAGCTCATAGAATGTGGGTTCACTCTTATAGATCCTTATTAAACACACCTGGAATCATGACTACAGATGGATGGAACTGGTCATCGGCTTTTATCTTGTCCATGCCTTTGCAAAGCTTTGACTGTGTTTTTGTCCACAATGTCTCACCAGCACTAGCTGTTTGTAGCTAGGACTGTCCGCTGGTTAGCATGTGGGGTGAAGTATAAGCTTTCATGATCTAACACATAGGCCTATCTGTCGTTTTCTAGGGGATAAACCAGCATTCGCATTTTGAAATGCATCAGCCGCTGGCCTGTCAACTCTCTGGTCTTACCCTTTGAGCTTTCCAAGACACATTAACGTTGGAAGTGGGGTCATCTGGAACGTGCAGGACAACACGCTGAACTTTTCTTTCCAATGATTTTCACTGGTGTCCATGGCAGACATGAAATCCTGTCCACCCACAAGATAGCACAACGACTAGCCATGTACAGTTAGAGTTCTGATGCAAATGGTGTGCTCTTCTTTGTCCACTAAATGCCTCACTGAGGTGCCAAGGAACTCTACAGGTCACTGCACAGCTTTAGTGTCCACATTATGTAGCCTAAGAGCATAGACCTAAAAGTCTTCAAACAAAGCAACAATATCCTCCAAATAAATGGGACTGGAAGACATTATTGGGGAAAAAAGCATCCATATACATCAGTAAGATGAAATATCTGCCTGCAATGTTAGTTCTGATAAAGACTCTGGAAAGGCGGATTCTGCCTGTAAGCATTCCTGACAGCAGCTGTTCCAACGGAGACCTGTAACTGAACCCTTTCCTTCATGGAATCTGGTTTTAGCCTGAAGCTTTTGCTGCCCTCCGCCAGGGTCAGCTGAGCTGGTCAGATGAGATTTCTTCCAAACACGATTGGGTTACATCTCACTCTGACCTTTGCTAAGTAAAGTCAGGTACCTGTACACCTGTGTAATCCTTCTTGACTACATGCTGTACAATGACTCAGCACCAAAGAGCAGAACATCTGTAAAGGTTCTACTTCTTTCACCACTGAACTTTTTTAACTCTTCTTTTTGTTCTTTTGAGGAAACTGAGATTGCCGTTTGTCCACTTTACTTCCAATTAGATTATTCTACTTTAAACATCTTACATAATGATCATTTAATGCAGCTTACAATTCAGATTAGATCCAGTTTCATAAATGTTACACAACTTGAGTCACTGAAATATTATTTTGGTTTGTCGAGATTCAAAACTTTGACGAAAAGAAATGTTATCTTAACTGGTTCAATAAAGGTTCAAAAGAGAAAAAGAGAATAACTGTCCGACATATAAATCATACAAAATCAAGTTCAAAAAGGATTATGTACATTTTTCAACAAGCATGATACAAAATAAATGCACAAAAAGAATGTAATCAAAAGATTTCACTCATTAAGTAGGAACATAATGTGTTTCTAGAGTGATTTAAATGCAACTCAATACCTTTATGTGTTCTAAAGAAGGAGAACCACAACAATAAAGGAGCCTTGCATCCTTTCAAAACGTCAAAAGTACGGATGCAAACGGGGCTCCACATGAAGAAGGAAGAACAGGATGGAGTGAGGGTGGAGCACACGGGGGCACAAGAACCAGACACTCCAACAACACACACAGTAGCTACCTTTCTTTTTTTTAGTTCGTCCAGCTAAAACAAGGAGCATGAGCAGCAGTTACCCATCAAAGCCAGCACATACAGAATAAAGCAGCTGCAGCGTCATCCACTGCATTCACAAATGAGACTGCACACTCTAAGAGCACTGCAGGTGAAAATGAAACAGCAGCCGGTCTGAGAGAGGAGCCTGCTAACAAGCAGCGGCAGCGGCAGCGGCAGCGGCAGCACAGGCGGCATTAACGTCTGCTTTTGGAGCCACTTACCCTCGGTTCCTGAGCAGTCACTCGCGGACTCACCCTTCTCCCTGCAGGAACAAAAACATTTCAACATCAATATTAAACATTATTGAATGTGGCATTCTTGTTAGTTTTAAACTGCCTTTGTCGGCATCAACAGAAAGGTCATCTGTGCTTCCAGGCTGCCTTTGATTCATGTTTCTGCAGCTCTCAGGTGTGTCTGTTTTTGAAAATGTTTACCAGAATACACATGAGTAGGTTGAGAAGAAAACTTTGCATTTTGTTGCCCCTCAAATCAATAAGTGCCTCTTTTTGCATGAAGACCCCATTTTCCTGGTTCTATTATTCAAATGGTTCCTATATGGATTGGTAGTTACTTTAGGAGAATATTCTAAAACTTCTAAAAAGAAATGATTCAACTTTAGGACTAAACTGAGCGTCTGTCCTAATGTGGATGAGTCTGAACATTGATGGATCTGAGCTCACTGGTGTTCTTTGTGTCTCCTGTTATTGCATTGAAAAAGGTTATACCACTTCTCTTCAGTCACAAAGTCCCACATGGTGTTTCTGATCAGTCTGTGAGACAAGCCGACCTGAGTAGAGGCCAAACAAGGCCAAACAAGAAGCCGGCATCTGGGCCTCACCGCGGCCCTCACCGGATTATCTTGAGTGTTGAGCAGCAAATGAGTGCTTCGGCAAAATCAACATATATGCACGATCACGTTAATGTTGACAGTTAGAAATCTTTGTAATCAGTGAATTTTCTTACACTGACTGGCTTTAAATGTCAACAGAGTTTGACACCCAGCTTCAGTCAGATTTACAACTTTATGCTTTATGTAATGTTGGCATTAAAAATAAAATGCACATAAACACACAAAACATCTTGTTTGTTTTTCAAAATTGTCTTGTTTTTTTTTTTTTCATTTATTTTTGTACTTTTTGGGCAGGTTGCACCCAACAAAAATGGCTCACATTGTGTCTGAATTTTAGCTCAATTTAATATTTTTGTTCAGCTATTTGCTCTCCCTCTGTCGTTATTCCTGTTTTTTCCATGAGAGGCTTTCATTTGAAGCACTTTTCTGTTCCAGGCCTGATCAAAGCCCTTTGGGCCAAAAAACAACCCTTTCTTTAATCCTTCTGCCCATACTGGCTGTAAGTCCTGCATTTGGATCCTCCTCTGCTTGACATTTGTGAGATTAAAGCTCCAGAGGGAAATCCAGCAGCGATATTCAATTTATTTAAACGTCCAGAGAAAATAGGAGTTCTTTTTTTTCTGAGCCCTCATGAAGAACATTTATTCTCTGTGCGCAGCTCACTACAGAACAGATCGAAGGTCCAGCTATTCTTTAAATTGCCTTTCAGAAAAAGTACAGCTACAGTTTTACTTCTGCTATATGCAAGATCATTTTCAACAAAATGCAACTTCTATTAAAATTTGAAGGTTGTAATTCATTAAAACAACATTAATATAATTTTGATTAAATCATATTTAATTTTTATACACTTTGGAAGACTATTATAATAGTTTAGATATCAGTACATGTTTTATGGCAATAAACTTTTTAATTAATCAAGGTAACAGCAATTTCTATTCCTTTAATTTTGTCCTTACAACAATTTTTAAATATTTAATGTAAAAAATATGCACCACGTCTCATAATGTCAACTTTTCTGCTGTTTCTGATCAATTCTTTTCATCCTTAACGTTTTCTAGGATGCTATAAAACACCAATGCTTAGATCAATATTAAATAGTCAAATTAGCTCGTGAAATCTGAATTTTATTCAGATTTAAGCCCCAAACAGCGAACAAATTTGATATAAATTAGAAAATGTATGTGATGTTTAAATGAGATTGAAAGGATACTAATCTTAATTGCATCTAAATGATTGACTTAAAGTTTGTGTCACTACTGTTCAACATGTTTTTAGCTAAAGTGACTCAAAGCATATGAAAGGTCTGAAGAATTTCCAAATTGTTGTATAAGCAGAGGTCAGCTAAATGAAAGTGACTAAAACCAAAATTACAAGCAGAAATATTTTGACAACAGAATAGAATTTTATGGAAAGTTAGATCTGAAATGATCATTAGAAAACTTTACATGTGTTTGTCGTTGGGCTTGTACGTTGTGTGCTTGTGTGTTTTTGTGTGCACATTGGCCTCACGGGCTTTCAGGTTCAGGCGCTCTGCTCAGAACTCTCTGCAGCAGCCCGGTCAGACTGGCGATCTGCTTCTCCATGGCCTCCATACGTTCCCTAGGTTCACAGCAGAAAGGCAGGAAAAACAGTCGTTTCATTTGTGAAAGGATAAACTCTTTTAAGAATAATGCAACTTTTATTAAAGTCAAACCTTATGTTTGTATGTATGTCTTTAATTTATTTATACTTAGAAAAACAGAAAATCTTCAAGTTTTCCAGCAAAGAGTAGGATGATTTTATATCATTTGCATTCAAAAAGGTCAATACATCTGGAAGAGATGTTGACCTTTCGGCATTTCCTATCAGGGGTCGCCATCGGCTTTCACTGGTCTGCACAGGTGGGTTTGTCCTTCCTGACCCAACCTTGTATTTTATGCTTTTAGGCTGGGGACGGGCGCAGGCTACACAGTGGCTGCTTAGTTAGGCAGGACCCACAGTGGATGAAGCTCATTGCTCATTGCATAAGCTGCAGATCATTACTGTAAACCTTTACTGTCATTTCCTGTGCAGGGCTGAATGCAGATCATTAACTTGATTACTTTGGAATGAACTGATAAGTCAGGCTTTCCCATGATGCATTTCTGTTACCCTTTATTTTATTTTTACTGCTGTTTGGGGGAAATCTTTCAGGTTTTCTTCACCAACACTGACGTGAAACTTAGGTTCTGTGTCTTACCGAGTCTCTGTCTCATTTCCCAGAAGTGGTGAACCGAAGCCCCCTGCACCCCCTCCGTCCCCCCCCTGCATTAAACACAGCTGCTCTGCGGTGAGACTCAACCCTGGACCCTGGCCTCTGGATTTGGGGCTGTCTCCAAACACAGATGAGGTCACCGAGTCCCTTCGCAAATTCTGCCTCCCAGGGGAACCCCGAGCAGGCATGGTAGCTCCGTAGGAATCCCTCATGTCAGGTATCTTCTGGGGGGAGGACGATGGTGGCACCCGCAGGCCCATGGCCAACATTGAAGCTGCGTAAGCATCATTATACAGGGGTCCTCCTGACCTGTAGAGGGCGCTGCTCTCTATCAGTTCCCCCTGTAAAGCAGCCGCAGAATAGGAAGTAAGCGAGCGAACGGATCCATGACCGCCTCCCCCACCTCCCCCCCGACGGTATAAGGAACCGTAGGGGTCGGCTCTGGCCGGCATTGGGGAGTGAGGGCCTCCGGCCAGGGCCAGCCGGCTTGTGTCTGGCCCCAAAGAGTAGGGATCTGCGTAGATTCCACCTCCCATCCGGTCGTCTCCTCGCAGCAACATCATGCTTCTGGAGCCCCCCATCTCGTCATCAGGCTTCACATCCCTGCGCTCCAAAATAGCACTGGAGGAGGTGCAGAAGACCGGGGGGGAGTGATGCGGCTGGTGGAGCTGGGGCTGCTGGTGAGGGGAGGAATGGTGAGACTGGGAGTGTGGGTGAGGCAAGGAGTGGGTGTGATGAGGAGGCCCTGCGTAGGAGGAGGGCCTGCCGGCGCTGCTGTAGAGAAGGCGGGCGCGGGAGGGTGAGCCATGGGGGGGTGAGGCAGACGAGGACGAGTGCTGTGAGGACATGGGGGGGTTACTCAGACGGCGGTTAGAGGGAGAGTCCTGAGGGGCGTACACCATCTCCCTCTGAAAAGACAAGAATGACAAGAGTTACTGAGCAAGGCATTTTTCTTCACACAAACAGGGAATCTAAGCAGAAAAGAGAAAAGAGACCATATTTCATAAGAGTCTAACGATGCATCGATTGATCCAATCAGATTGATCTGGCTGAATCAATTTGTTAATTGAATCAAATCTATCTATACCATCAAAAATAGTTTCAAATAAGAACAATTGGCAACCAATATGTGAAAATACCATTTTTATCGATGCACAGTGGGTTTATTTTAGTAGTTCATCACAGTGGACAACAGTGTACCCAAAAATATTTTAGGTTTTCAAGACAACATTTTGTTATAAGTTCTAGGTCTACATGTCACATGCTGCATTGCTGTCTGTTGTTGGAGTCCAGACATGTTTGTTTTCTTTACTGTGGCTGACATGAACACTGCAATAACGTATGTACTTAACACAGGTTTGCAAGTTATGGCCACCAGATGTCCTTCGGGTGGCAGAGCTCATTTTTATACGACTTCAGGTAACGACAGAAGACATGAACCCCTAAAGACTCAGCCATTTTTATGTAAACAACACAGTTCCACTATCCACTTTCCAAACCACTAATGACTGAATGGTCTTACATCAAACGCAGAGGTAATGTGCACACAGTCCCTTGAATGAGTGGTAAATTGTTTCACAGAAAGAATATTTTAAGTGTAAATGCAATGAATTATCTTCAAGACGTCACTTAGTTCAGTGGTCCCCAACCTTTTTCCTGCCACAGACCGGTATGACGTCACACAAACTTTCACGGACCGGTCTTTCAAATAGAATAATAGCAGATGATTATTGTAGCAATACTAGGATGGAGGATCAAATACGTGACAAGATGAAACCTGTGCTTTTATTTTGATATGCTTAACAGTTGACATGGCATAGGTGTCATCATCCTCCCCCCTTCCCACACTCACGGTGCAAAAAAGAAGTACTGTCTATTAAATGTAGCTTTCTTTTTTTTTTTGAAGTGGAAGGCTCCTCTTCTGTCTCCTGGATGGGCCTTTTGCCCTCGGCAAAGAAACTTTCCAAGACGTTTGTTTTTTACTCATCTTGCTAGCTCCTGGGTTTTATTTTAGCGGTAACTTATCACGTGACCGGGAAGAGCGCCTTGGAATGCGTCAAAAAGGGGTGCTCACACTTTTTTGCCATGTGAGCTACTTTTGAGTCAACAATGTCTTGAAGATATATATATATATATATATATATATATATATATATATATATATATATATATATAAAACTTGTCCCTTTCACCCTCCACGGGTGGTTTCTCCTCCAAGCTCGGGTCCTCTACCAGAGGCCTGGGAGTTTGAGGGTCCTGCAGTATCTTAGCTGTTCCTATCCCTGCGCTTTTCTGGACTGAGAGGTCTGAGGTCTTTCCAGGTATCTGTTGTAGCCACTCCTCCAGCTTGGGGGTTACTGCCCCGAGTGTTCCAATTACCACAGGCACCACCGTCACCTTCACTTTCCAGGCTTTCTCCAGTTCTTCTCTGAGTCCCTGGTATTTCTCCAGTTTCTCATGTTTCTTCTTCCTGATGTTTCCCGTCCATATTCTGCACACATGTTCCTGTATATGATTCCAGCCACTTGATTGTGGCGCTCCATGTATGCTTTACCTGCCAGCATCTTACACCCTGCAGTTATGTGCTGGATTGTTTCAGGCGCCTCTTTGCACAGCCTACACCTTGGGTCTTGTCTGGTGTGGTAGATCTGAGCCTCTATCGCTCTGGTGTTCAGGGCTTGTTCCTGAGCTGCCAGGATGAGTGCTTCAGTGCTGTCTTGTAGGCCAGCCCTTTCTAGCCATTGGTAGGACTTCTTGATATCAGCCACTTCAGTTATGGTCCGGTGGTACATCCCATGCAGGGGTTTGTCCTCCCATGAGGATCTGTCTTCCAGCACTGTATCCTCTGCTCTCCATTGCCTGAGACATTCACTGAGCACACTGTCAGTTGGGGCCTTGAGCTTGATGTACTCATGCATCTTGGATGTTTCATCCTGGATAGTGGCTTCTACGCTCACTAGTCCTCGGCCTCCTTCCTTGCGGCTAGCATACAGTCTCAGGGTGCTGGATTTGGGATGGAACCCTCCATGCATGGTGAGGAGCTTTCGTGTCTTAACATCCATGGTCTGTATCTCTTCCTTTGGCCATCTTATAATTCCTGCAGGGTATCTGATAACTGGCAGTGCGTAGCTGTTTATTGCCCGGGTCTTATTTTTGCCATTAAGCTGGCTTCCCAGGACTTGCCTTACCCGTTGGAGGTATTTAGCTGTTGCAGCTTTCCTTGTTGCCTGGTCCAGGTTGCCATTTGCCTGTGGAATTCTAAGGTACTGGTAACTCTCCTCAATGTTTGCTATTGTTCCTTCTGGGAGTGAGATTCCTTCTGTGTGGACTACCTTGCCTCTCTTTGTCACCATCCGGCTGCATTTCTCGAGCTCGAATGACATCCCAATGTCATTACTCTAAATCCTGGTGGTGTGGATCAGGGAGTCAATGTCACGCTCGCTCTTAGCATATAGCTTGATGTCATCCATGTAGAGGAGGTGACTGATGTTGGCCCCATTTCTGAGTCGGTATCCATAGCCAGTCATGTTGATTATTTGGCTGAGGGGGTTCAGACCTATGCAGAACAGCAGTGGGGACAGAGCATCACCTTGGTATATCCCACATTTGATGGACACTTGTGCAAGTGGTTTCCCATTGGCTTCAAGGGTGGTTTTCCACAGCTTCATTGAGTTTCTTATGAAGGCTCTTAGAGTCCTGTTGATGTTGTACAGCTCCAAGCATTCAGTGATCCAAGTGTTAGTAAGTAATGCAAGTTATTTATTCTTACTGTTCGGCCCGGTACCAAATGACCCACGGACCAATACCGGTCCGCGGCCTGGGGGTTGGGGACCACTGACTTAGATGACTGAAAACCTTTTATTTCTAGTTTTTTTCCTAATCTAGAAACTAAAAATGCAAGAAAGACAAGATTATACAGGAATCTCTGTGGATCATGATGTTTGCAGATGACACTGTGATCTATAGGGAGAGCAGGGAGCAGGTGGAGGAACATCTAGAGAGGTGGAGGTCGCTGACAGTCAGAATTGGAAATGATGGAGAACCTGATTCATCTGTTTAACATCACCACTCTGAAAAGTGGGAGTGGTCATGATTTGGCTTTAAGTGCTACAAAAAACTAACACACTCCAAAGTTGAAATACTTGGAAAAAAAAGTCAACAATGGGGTTTAGGAAATTCCTCTCAGTATCAACGTAGGCCCCAAAATGGAAACACAGCGCAAATTCAGCTCTTTGGAGAATATGTTGCACTGACCACTTTATTTCTAGCATGCACTCATGGTGCCAGCTTAAAATGCACACAAAACACACACTTAATACAAGAAACTACAAAAAAGATCAATCAAGAAAAGAACACTGGCTTCATTAATCCAACTTGACCATAAAGAAAACAATGCACGGACACTGTAAAGTAACAGTGACCTCCCACAATGCACCTCAACATTGGATGATAAATGATAAAGCCTATTATGTGCTCTTTTTGCTGTTTTTACCCTAGTCTGTTTGAATATTGTGTTAAATAAAAGTGGTTATTGCATTAAAACGACATAAGAGCATTTTTTTAAATACTGCATTTAATATCATCTGAGTTGCATTTCTATGATTTAATGCAGTTTTCCTATAGTTTTCTAAAGGTATGTTTACTCTCACAACTGAGGCTCATTAAAACTTTTCCATATTCTGTCTCTGTCTGTGACACCTAGAGTAAATATTGGAAAATCCTGCAATTTTCAGAAATAATAAGCTTGTTTGAATGCATTTAGTTGCTGTTATGTGATCAGTGAATACAATGTTTGTCAACAAAAGACTGAACAGGTGCACCTAATAAAGTGACCAGTGACTCTATGTACAAGCCAACATGCATGAGTGTTTATCTGGAGTGAAAGCAGATATTCTTCTGGATGTGTGGCCTGCAGCCGAGCGACTTACACAGGCAGTGTTCAGCAGCAGCTGCTGATGCTGCAAATGAGTGCAGGACGATTCATCAAGAATAAAACTGGCTCTGAGTCTGAGTTTAAACATTTTCTTGATTCTCGGTCTACCTATGAGTTACGTGATAAATATACACTTGTATAACATTTAGTTTGGTTGGTTTTCTTTCAAAAGTTTGATTTTTATAAACAGATTTCTCTTATTTTGCTATTTTCCAGGCTTGGAAAGATTTCAATGTGTTTCTGGAGAAGTAAAGTGCACAGCTCACTTCAGCAGCTCCCAGTTTCATGACTGACTTGAATAACTCTAATTTGCCTATCCTCCCTAAATGCTGGTTCTGTTGAGCTTGATAGCTTATTGACCATCCGAGCATAACAAATGTATGTTTCAGCAACGCTCCCAAAATGTCAGAGAGGAAGGCAGCAGCACAAAAAAGAAATTAGCGGGAGAAATGTTGGAGGCTACCAGACAGAAGAAATAGATCCAGCAAGCAAACACAACAGAAGTCTACTCTAAGTGGTCGTGACGCACAAAACCATCTACAGGAGACAGCACAAATTGAAAAGCCAATAAATCCCCACAATGAACCCAAAGTGTCTTGCATGAGCCACGTCAGGCATCAATGCAGTCTTGTAGCTTAGCAACAACTTTGCATCAGCACCATCCTCTAACTTCACTTGGGCCATCAGACATTTTAACCTCCGGGACCTCCTGAACTCTGACATGTCTGCTGCAGATGCCTTGTGGGAACTCCACAACACGCCATCATTTCATTAAAACACCTTCATTCTGTTTCAAAAATCCAGACCGATCCAGAGTTTTCAGCTGTTTTCAGCTGTGGGCTGTTTTTTCATTTTTTATTTAATTTGGGGGGGCATTTTCCATTGAAGCCCTTTTTAAAATGTGGACATTTTTTATTTTTGTTTAATTTTCTATGTATGGCTGCTGTGAGAATGAGGATCTTTTTTAAATGAGCTGTTTTTATTCAAATGGAGCTTAAATTTATCCATAATAAGGCGCGTGTTATTAACGGCAGGTGAGCAGGTGTAGGTGACCCGTGTGCAACACGATTGTGTTGGGCGCAGTAAACTCCAGGCAGTATGCCCGACGTGGCTTCACACACCCTGTCACACACTCACAACCTAGTGCTCACCTTGGCGACATGAGAAGCAGCGACTGCACTCCTCACGCCTCCTGGCTTGATAACGTCATAAAAGTCTCGGAAGATTTCAGAGGCGAGCTGAAGATTGCAAAAGATCCTATGGGAACAGCTGACCTCCAGAACATTGGCGGGCAGCTGCAAATCATGCACAGCAGCAGCAGCAGCACCAGGCTGGAACGCAATCACACAGCAAGGCATGTAAACACAAAGCCCCAGGGCTGTTTGTCTGCAGAACCAAATGTGTCAAAAGACAAAGAAGAAAAAAAAACACCTCAGAGTCAGCAGCGTTCACCTCATTTCAGCTGTTTAACATGCAGATCTGTTTTTCACCAAGTGAGCCCAACATATGTCTGACTTTCTGTAATTCAATTTATTTACTTCAAAATGTATTTTCTCTTGTAAAAGCAGCATTATGTGACATTTTAATTACGGATTAGTCATTACTGCTATGAAAGAGTAATTAAGAAAACCTATGCTTTCAAAGAGAAAAGAAAACAACTGGAAAGGTTTGAATTAGTCCAGCTGTAACGAAATGCCAAACAAGCATTTCTAACCCTGCCAATCCAGCCTGTGCACAGTTTGTTCTCCAGAGTTAAAAACCTTCATGGCTCATCATTAATGGACATTCCTGAACAAGACAGATACTTCTCAGAGTCGTGATCATCATTCCGACTGTTTCACTGAAGAGATTTCAAGAGATGCAAAGATTAACACTCAAAAAGTTTTGCCAAGTCGGCTTCATCTGTATTGACGTGACGCTGCGCTGTTCACCAAAACTACAGTCATATACGGTACTTCTTCTTTCCTGATCATTTTCTCTTCAGCAGAGCCAATCAGCTTTCACTGAGTAACACAGGAGGTTTGGCAGAGATTTTTACGCCGGATGCCCTTCCGGACACAAAACTGTATTTTATCCAAGCTGGGGACTGACACAGCAGGACCCAGACTTGGGCCTCTAGTGGCTACATAGTTAGAAGCACGAAGGGTTTATATACTTGTATCAAATTTAATATTAAACATATATAAAATGTAATATTTGTTTCAGAGGCAAGCCCCACAGAAAGTGGGTTTCAGGTGACCAATAGGTTTTCTTAGAAAATTCAACTATCTTAAAAAACAAAACTGTAATTAACTTTTTTTTTTGGTGTGTTCCATCGTTCTTCAACAGAAGCCTTTTTATTTACAGTTTCCATGTACATAAGATCAGTTTTATTCATTTAAGTAGGCAAATAACAATCTCAAGACTTGAATGTTAAAGAAATAAAATGTCCTAAAATGGCCAGAAAAACACCAAACTTAAGCAAATCTACCCAAATCAAAAAGGCTAATAAAACAATGCAAGTTTAAGATGGTTTGCAGTTTTTAGACAAACTTTCAGGATCTGATGGAATTCTCACTCTGAAGTATTTTTTGGGTAGAAAAATAATAATAATAATAATAATGGATTGGATTTATCTGCGCTTTTCCAGATGCTCAAATGGCTTACATTGTGTCCATTATTCATTAACTCCTACGGCCCCTCTGACCATCACCGGGATCATTCATGCACATTCACACACCAGTGGAGCCACACTGGAGGTGAAATATAAAGAGAAACTTAAAAGGTAAATAAAGAAAAAAAGGAGCCCCCCCCCCCTGACGGAAAAGTGAAGTGGAGCTTGACTTTTCTGTCAGGAACAAACTGTTTTCAAGAGCAGATCCCTGCTCGCATGTTGTTTTACAACAGTGACTATGACAGCTGGGACTGTAATGATGTGAGTGTCCACCCGGCTGGAAGTCCTTAAAGCGGATTTGGATAACCGGTTGTGTGGCTGCATGGCAGGAATAAAGCCAAGTAAAGCCACTTCCATGGAGCTCTCCCAGATTCCAACAGGAGATGCTCTATTGAGGATCCATCGTTACCTGAGGTCACTCATTCCATCTAAGCTTGTTTTGATATCTTTAAAACCCCACCCATCACCAAGTTTAAACACGTTTTTACTCCATTGGACAGCTAATGAAAATCAACCGGCGAGATACTTCATGACTGCACACACTGGTTTTCTGAGGTTCTGATGGACTGTTTCTAGGCTGAAGTTCCTCCGGATCTCAACTATCATCCCTGTACTAAACACTGGAACAATATCCAGCCTCAGCAATTACCATCCTGTGGCTAACATGACCACTTATGTACAGTAATGAAGGGCTTTATAGGCCTGTGCTGACACAGATAAAGAAATGTCTTGTGACGAGATTTTATCCCCAGTGTGCCTACAGCTAATGTTAGTTTCTACTGTGATCCATGAAACCTCAGCACATTGGAAAACAGAAACACAACTGTTCCTACGTCTTGTGGTTCACCTCTTAGTACCATCGTTCCTCAAACACGGATTTAATTCAGTTCAGTTCAATTTTATTTATACAGCCCAATATTTACAACAATAGTCGTCTCAATGGGCTTCATCCCGGCAGTTGTGTACTAAACATAAAATCATAAAGAACATAAAGTCATAGAATTCAATAGGTAATGGCTAAACTAAACTAAACTAAACTAAACTAAACTAAACTAAACTAAACTAAACTAAACTAAACTAAACTAAACTAAACTAAACTAAACTAAACTAAACTAAACTAAACTAAACTGGACATCCCTGCCCTTAGACCCTCCTTCTCAGTAAGGAAAAGCTCCTAAAAACACAGATTCCGGAAAAAAAGTAGAAACCTCAGGGGTGTCCACATGAAGGAGGGATCCTCCCCCAGAACGGACAGGCGATTTACCAGAACTCTGAGAGAAGAATGAACTTATCTAACTCTACAACTACATGTCTAAATAGTCCAGCAGATGGGCTTCATCCAGATGGAGTTGGGGGGACGGCTGGGGGCGTGAGATGAGCAAGAAGCAGGATCCATGGTCAAGTATAGGAGATATAGACCATTGATGAAAAAACTTTAATGATCTCTTCTGAAAGAGACCTCAGTCCCTCAGAATCAGCAATAACGTCTTCTTCTCAGGATCACCAGCAGAACCAGTCAGCACTCACACAGAGGGTGCCAACCTTCATGTTAAGCAAACAGAAAAGATGGCTGTCCAGTTCTGACACTGCCTCATGTTCTCTCTGCTCTCCAACAACACCTACACCTTCTGAGAAAAGTCAGTGAAAGGGTTGAACTCCAACCGGTGTGAGGTGAAGAGGCCACAGATCTGGGTTTTTTTTCTGTGGGATGAAAGAAGAGCAGCAGCTGGAAAAAAGGAGCTGCACTGTGGATGCATATTTACAGATGCTAATGCAAGAAACTGCCAACCCGCCACATGAATGTTTGCCACCCCCTCAAGCAGAGAGGGTGGTGCATAGCAAGGACCCCAAGCACAGCTGTCAGGCTGATGAACAGCTTCTTTATTGTTCTCAACAAGGTTCAGTTAGAAAAAGCTCTTTTTGTGTTCTTAATGTCACTTAGTTAATTGTTAAAGATCTGATGTGCTGTTTTTCTACATCTATTGTTATTTTGTATTGCATTTCAGGATTCACATTTTTAAGCAACATTATCTACTTGAATACTTATTTACAAACGTTTATCTTTTATTCTGAGACTGGCGTCTCAAGGCTGAATTTAGTTTCTTCATACTTTATGTTAAAAATGTGGTGTAGCACGATGAGAAGACTTTGGGGTGTTTCTTTATGGATGTCTGTACATGTAATTGAGTCGTGGACTCGGTTGTTTAGATGGGTTTACGCCAGAGATCTGTCGCTGCACGTCTGATCTTTCTACATCAAACTTAACCATCAGACTTTACTTTAAACTCATGTCTGATATGTTTTGTTATTCCAAAATGTGCAAATCTTAGGAAAATCCCCCCAAACCATTTTTCTTCCCCTCAGACTCACAGCTATCTTTTGACATCAAATCAAACAAACTTACCATCATATCAGAGAAACTGCTTAAATCAGCAGGTTTTTTACCCTCATGATGAGTCATCACTACCTATTCTGGATCACCTTTAAACACCGTGACTCAATGCAGTCGTGTGATTGGCTGATTAGTCACTTCTGTTTCAATGAAACTCAACAGGTGTATGTGATAAAATGGTCAGTCAGCAGAATTTTATTTCATGAAACACACTTCTAAAGTGAAGGCCCCATTTTACCGATTACAAACCAATCAAGAGTCTTTATCTTCATCCATGGAAGCGTCCATGTCTGTCATCTCTGAACACGGACAATCAGCCTGCTGCTATTCTGCTGAGTCAGCACACACCAGCACCAGTCTAGGCAGCTTTTCTGATCACATGACCAAAAAGCTAAGCGGTGAATGTGAACATACTGATGTGGGAGGGCTGGGTTACACGCCAACGGCTTCTAAACAGAAACAAAATCTGCTTTAAAGATGGTCCTAGGACAGGAGGAGGTAGGCACTTGCAACAACTTCACACCTTTAGTGAGTCTGTTTTATTATACACCACACTATAAGAGATGGCAAAGTAGACCAGGCAAATCTGTGGTTATGACAACTGCTGGTTTGGACAAACAAGGTACAGATGATTATTAAAGCATGTAAGAACTTACATGTTTACCAACAAGCTGTTTTCAAATATCCCTTTTTGTGATTTTTCTCTATTGTGCTGATGTGACTACTTAGTTATTTAGTGACTGACTGATCAACTGGATAGTCCATCTGCATTCACACTGTATGGAACTGCACCACGATTGACTTGCAAATAAACCAAGAACCGTATTTTCTGGTGGAATAGAGTCCCCTTGATTGTTCTCCAGTCCATTAAAGGTGTCATCCTTCCAGCAGCAGGGAAAAAAGCAGTAATATTACGAGATCTAAAGTCATAAATTTACAACTTTTTTCTTGTAAATTTACAAGATCAAAGTTGAAGTGAGCATTCAGTGCAGCAGGTGAACGCCACACAGCAGCAGAGCAGAGCGACTACACTTAGCTGAACAGGTGAACATAATATTGAAAACATTCCAAATGTTTGGAAGCTCATTTGTTTGATTTCTTTTTTGCAGGATAAAACCCATTGAGATTAAAAAATCTCTTTTGCAAGAGCATCTTGGCCAAGAGGCAGCAGCACAACAATAACACACATTTCTCATATACATTCACACTCCATCAACATAAAAAAGACAATCTTAACTAAAGCATTTGCAGTTTGATAGCTTTGTCTCGCATTCTTTTAAAAGTAATTCGAAAGAGTCCAGAAAAACCAATTATTTCAATTTAAACTCTTTCTGGACCTGGATTTACGATTTATTAATGTTTTTATTTATTGATGGTTGGTTTGCAGGATCTCTGCAGCCATTGATGAAGACATGGGTGTCCCTGCAGATGTCCACTTCAATCCTGTCTTCCCCCAAACACCAGTGTGACGCTTCCGTCTGAGGAGGAGCACTTTTTTGGGATTTTCAACGTTCTAATGCTAATATAACAGACTATTTTCATTCATCTTTATTGTTTTATACTGAAATGGGACGTTTCATCTGGAGGAGGGGGCGTATGGAACACTGTTTACTTCCGCATTGGTGTTGGGATGACAGGTTCCTGACGTAAGGTGACAGATGAACTTCAGGTTATGTGAATGAAAAGGAGAATAAAGGCTGCAGCGGTCCTCTACACCCAAACGTGTCTCTGAGCTCCTTATTTTACAGATGAAACTCCGCTTTACCGACACCGAACCCCGGAAAGACGGCTACACTGACAATAATCTGATTCTGAGTCGCCAAAAGGGTTAGAATTTCTCTGTTTTTTAAACTTATCTGGAAATAAAGCTTCACAAAAGGCTCCACATATTTCAGCTTCTAGGCGCCGATAAACAGAAAACTTTGGTGTTTCTTCCTCATTAATCTATGACTTTTTTCTCGTAAAATTATTACCTTTTCTTGTTAATCTATTACTTTTTTTAGTAACTTTATCATTTTTTTGTTAATTTAATACTTTTTGCTCATTAATTTATTACTTTTTATCTTGTAAATTGAACACCTTTTTCCTGTAAATTTATGAAATTTTTCTCGTAAATGTATTACTTTTTTCTAGTCAATTTATTACTTTTGCTGCGTTAATTTATTACTTTATTCTTAGTAACAAAAAAAAAGGTTTAGTTTGTTTGTAAACTGGCCCTAAAACTCTGTCGTACAGATGAGCTTTTACAGAAGCCAAATAAAGCAGAAAAGCAGTAAACAGCTGCTGGTGCAGACATCACAGACTGAAACTCAGAGCGTTGGTGCACACTCACTCGCAGGTCTCCATTGGCCAGATGTGGGTTGTGGTGTCCGGGGTATGTGCCATAGACGGGCTCTTTGCAGTAGATTTTGATGACACAGCGGTCTTGAACATCCCGCGGGTCCTCCAGCTCGTAGAAGACGTTACGAGTCTCATCTTTGATCAGTAGAGCCGTGCTGGGGGACCTGGGCATTCAGAGTTAAAAAGAAAAAAAAAGAAAAACATCCAAACTCATTCAAAAATACAAAGACTTTTCCAGCAACAGAAACCTCAGGAAAACTTTGATCCATGTCTCTCATTACATTTAGCACCCAAAGTGAAACAAGATAAAGAAGATAACATGTCAGTCAAATGAAAAATATAGTAATTGTTTTTTTATATAATTACAGCCACGGTGCAGAGGAAGAGTTGCCAGCCTCCGACTGCAGGTTCAGATCTCACTCTGCTGCCTGTGTGTCAGTGTCCATGAGCAAGACACGGAACCCCACGCTGCAATTCTGCTGCTACTGGCAGGTGGATGTGTGTGTGAGTGTAAAGCGCTGTGAGCAACAACAGATAATGAAAACATCTGCTGTGTGATAAATATGTGACCAGGCCACATGGGCAGAGAGGTCTGGTTTACTGGAGACAGTTTGCTTATTTCTGTATAATGATGCAGCTTTAAGAGTTATTCTAACACAGTGGGAATTCACCATTGAACAAAAAGATATTAAATATAAAAAATCCAACTGCACACACATTAAAAACAAAAACCAAAAAATTGAAGAATGTACCATTCTGTTTTGGATCAAAACTTCAGACATTCTCAGCATCGCAGTCCAATGTCTCTTCATGTTTTTGCTTCGGTCAATTCCTTCTAAACTTCTACAAATCACCACAAGGCAACGTTGACGTTAACTGCTGCCCCTGATTGGACCCAACATGGATTAAATTTAAGCTGTATTTAATTTGCTCTGCATCTTATGAAAGAAATAACCTCTGTGTGATGTAGAGCCTTTTTTATTAAAGGGCCTTAAAAGAGGATGATTCAGCCTCTTTAACTATTACAGATGTGCACCCCCAAACTAATTTTCCTGAATTTAGACCTTCCTCAAAACGGAGGCTAGCTTGGACAGCAGCGTAGCTGGAATCACTCCTGGGGGGCTGCTGTTGGACAGCGGAGCAGGTTCCTGAGTCTGGTGCAGGGATTAGAGCAGATGAGCGGGCAGCTAATGAGGCACCAACATGCAGTCATTCATTCTCATATCGTCTCTGAAAAGAAGTGAGTCCCTCTCAGCAGTTTTCCTTCTAGACTTTACAACTAAATGATAATGATTTAAAAAATGTACTATTGCAAAAGACTGTCTCAATAAAAGCAGGTTGATGGTGAAACTGTGTGCTCAGTCAGTCAGACTGCTGGTGTCTTACCTAAGCATGGCCATGGTGAGTCTCTGGGGGAACATGTGCACTATGAGGGCTCTTAGGGTGTCCAGGCTGGTCAGCTCATGGGTCAGATGTACCCGCCGGGTCTCCTCCCCAAGCTGGAGGAACAAGATCCCTGCATTGATGGATGGGAGAAGAAGGTGGAGGAGGAGGAGGAGGAGGAGGAGGAGGGTGAATGACAGAGGAAGGGATTGCTGAAGTTTCTGCCTTGAGAAATTTTATTCCAACACACAGAAGACACAGGAACATTTCTGTTATATTTCTGTTTGTTCTCTCCATCACACACTCCAAACAAGTCAGTGATAAATGTGGAGAGACACAGCTAAAGCAAGACGATCCACTTAATTAAAGAACATTACATTGAAATGAAAATCGGAACCATTTGCAGCTGTACATGCGATTTATAGATTTATATTTGATGCCTTGACTCTGGTCTGGGACCTTCCTTTCAGGTTTTATCGGAGCACGCCTGAGGCGAAGAGAGCAGCAGCAGAGACGCCAGACAGCAGAGCAGAATCCCTGACAGCAGGCGTGAACACAGATTAGGGCGATCGCAGCGGGGAAAAACGGGGGGCTGGAGAGGAGCTGGGTAGTAAAAACATCAGAAGCTAAGATGCTATGTGAGACTTTTCAAGTAAAAGCTCAGAAGAGAGAGAGAGTCAGACTGAGATGAAGTGGTCTCACAGGATGTGGTTTTAGAAGTGGGCTGGGAAAAGATTGACTTGTCAAAATATTGTGATCGGGCCATGACACTTCATGGCTTTGTGCGACGGATCACTGAAGCATTTGAGGAAGGGTTAACGGTAGACAGCAAAAAAAAAAAAAAAAAACACAGACACTTAGTTTAGCAATTCAATTTGTTTAAAGCTTTATTTTAAAACAAGGTTCCTTCAAAGAGCTGCACAAAAAGCCAAGTATAATGTGATTCTTCCCATGGAGGCAGGTTGTCTTAATTGTAGCTATGCTAAATGCCAAATGATCAACCAATGACGTCGAAGGGTTTGGGTTCTAATCCTCCCACTGAACAAACAGAAGGTGACAGTGGAGAGGAAGGAAGAACTATTCATTAGCACCAGATTCATTAGAGCAGCTGTCTCCTCAGAGGACAGGATGGAAGCAAAGAAAAATATATATATATATATACAAGAACATCTGTGGAAAGACAAACAGGCGGAAAAGCAACTACAGCATGAGAGAAGAGGACGCAGATGAACCAACACAAAGTCCAGGAACGTTCAGGACAAAGGAAAGAAGTCCATCGTTGCAGCTGGTAGAGAGTCCAGAGACGCCAAACAGCAGATGTGAAAATCAAAATGTTAATAACACAAAAGACAAGAACATCTATTAGAGGGCAAGTTACTGACTGCAACTTTAAGCATGAGACATTCATGGCTAATGCACCCTCTGCCTCCACTCCTACTGCTCCTGAACTGGGGGGAGGGGGTTAAAGTTTTCAGGATTCTTCTTCTGACCCGGACCTGGTTCTGAAGTCAACAAATTCATGAATCTAGAGTTCTGGAATGCTTGGAATTAAAGAGTTCAATCACTGTAACAAACAATAAAAGCTTTACACAACAATCAAATCAACTGAGCTAATTTCAAAAAGCATGATCTAAAAAAGCTGCACAGTGGTGCAGTGGTTAGCACTCTCGCACCACAGGGACATGGTCTATGTTCAAATCCCAGGTGGGTGGAGTTTGCATGATCTCCTTAAGCATATGTGGGGCTTGTCCAGGAAAGTCTGGCTTCCTCCCACAGTCCAAAACATGCTTCAAAGGTTACTGGTGTCTCTAAATTGTCAGGGCTCTAGAGTGCGACTGGATCGTTCAATGGTGCGTCAAAAAAAAGAAAAATCCATGGTCGCAACGCTGCGCCCTGCTGTTGTGAGAAAATGAGCCTCGTCTCCCTACTCCGAAAGTCTCATTATATATTTAATTATATGTTCATATTTTAGCTTTTTTTTTAAGTATTTTATCTTTTCTACTTATTACTTCTACATTAGGGGGTTTCTCACCCTTGGCTGGGGTGCTTGTGTTCAGGTTCCCAGAGAGTTGGCACTGCTCGTCCTCTGGCACCTCTTGTTCCGGGTCTGGTGTTCCCACATTGGGCATTTTGGACCCGGGGGTTGGGGGGCTGTGGGGCGGGTGGTGCTGGGGATGACTGTTTGATGTGCTCGTGTTGCTTGGATGCTGACACTCCAGCCAACAGGAGGACAGGGTGGACGGCGCCGTCAGGGTGCTCGTTTTTTTTTTTAGCTTTTTTATAATCATCTCTCCTTTTTTTATTTGAGCTGTGCTTTTTACATAAAAATGTGCTATAGAAATAAATTTGAATTTTATATCCCGTATACAATTAATGCAGCACGTTCAAATTACGTAATTGATGCATGAATCACTCATGAGTTGCATGTAAACAGCATAATAATCGCACAGTTCATGTGCTATGTCATTTACGTGTTCTTTGCATGGTTTATTCCTACTTCTTCTGTGGTTTTAACGTGGTTCAATCATGATGCATGTGAGAAAATTTCATGTAAAGAACCACAACTTTTTTCACTTTTTCCACATTTTTATGTTTGACCAATTTTCCTCCTTGCAACATGCATAAAACATACAAAGTGGCTTTGACACGGCGTTGAGGTTTTGGTCACCTTTTCAAGTTTCCTGTTTTTTTTGCGGGATGGTCCATTCCATCTGAACTGGAGTGGTTGCAGATTCTTATTATAACACTTTCCTGTCGTACAAACTAACAGAAATCCCACTCCTGTGTTCTATTGTGAGAAATAAGATTTTAGTGATGAAGTTTTCCTTTTGAGTCACCCAAAAATAAAGTTTGGTCTCCTCCAGTCACATGACAGACCTCCACAGACGTCTCTTGAACTTTAATCTTGCTGCATATAGTATTGTGAAAAACAATGTATTTCAGCACAAAAAGGCTGATTTGGAGACGGAAACCAAAAAGCCACATTTGCTGCTTTCCTTGTTATTTTTCTGAGGACGCAGCAGACTTATTGATTTGGCTGATGTGGCGCTGGAGCATTGTATGAATCTGACCTGGCGCCCGCAGCTTGGCTTGGCTGGACGAGCGGGCCAGCGGCAGGCTCTGGCGAAGCCGGTTCATCCGGTTGAAGCCAATAGGAATGTCCGGCTCCGACATGGTCTCCAGGTTCTCGGCAGACGCGAAGGAAACCCTGCTGGCCTGTTCAGTGAGAGCCGGCTGTGGCGGGCTGAGTCGTGTCACACGCGGCGTACGAGACTGAAACACAAAATAGAGACAAACACCTCACTGAGAGCACAAACAAAACCAGCTGAGACAACGTCACACCAAGAAACAAAGCAAAAAAAAACACAGAGACAGAGGAGGGTAAACCATTAAACATCAACATTCAAGTAAAGCTTGTAGTTAAACTCCTTTGAAATGATCCCATAACTGTAAAAAGTTATGGGAACATGAAGATGGCTAAATCACTGACAATATAATATAAAAACAGAATTCTAATTCGAAAGACAGCAACGAGCTGTTTAGCTCCAGCTATGCAAACAACAATGAGCAGGGACAGACACAACACAAACCAAACACGCCTTCGCCTGAACAACACTCTGCTGTTTCATAGGGGGTAAATGTGGAGGAAATCTACTCTTTTGGAAATTTGAAAAGGGGACCTTAACACAAAAAATGGGAAATTTGGTTCTGACAAAAGAAATCAGGTCTTTAGCTTTCACTTTGATCATCCAGCATTAGATGAGAATTTGATCTTCGTAATATCTAGGTTCTAAAATGATGTTCAACTCGTCAGCATGTGTCTCTGTCCTGATCATCTCCTCACAGAGATGGTTGACCGAGTGCTGATCGTAATGTTTGCCTTGACCTGGTTTCCTCCCAGTTTGCAGGTTTGTTTGAGATCAAAAATGAGAAGAGAGACTTAAATCAGACAAAGAGACCACAAGGAAAAAAGTCTCAAAGCAAATGAAAACTCAGGAGGGAAAAGCACTTCTTGGCATTTCTGTATGGTGTTTTCACATTTTGTTGGGAAAACACGAAATGGTCACCAAGGTGAGCACACACACAGGTTGAGTCCTGTGTGTTTGTCACAAAAAAGGCCTAAAACATTAAAAAATGCCTTGGAGTTTCCCATTAATTCGTCTATCTGTTGTTTTTATGGCATTTTATCTTTTCCGGAGTCTGATGCGTCCACGACAAATGGATAATAACACAACTCTTTATCCAACAAGGAGAAGTCAACAACTCCTGTTTGAAAGGTTCTGGATTCTGGACATGCAAGGCCACCGGCAGGTAAACATCCATCCGTTTTTCCATACATCCATTTTCTACACCGTTTTTCCCTTTCGGGGTCACGGAGCTGCTGGAGCCTATTCCGGCCACTTGTGGGCGAAGGAAGGGTACGTCCTGGACAGGTCGCCGGTCTGACGCAGGGTAGAATGTCCTCAATCACACACCCATTCACTCTCACGCCTATGGACAATTTAGAGTTGCCAATTAACCTATGAAGCATGTTTTTGGACGGTGGGAGGAAGCCGGAGACCCCGGAGAGAACCCACGCATGCACGGGGAGAACATGCAAACTCCACACAGAAAGGTCCCCCGTTGATGTTGTGTTTTTCAGGTCCCCCAGCCCTGGAGGTCTTCTTGCTTTGAGGCAAGAGCGCTAACCACTGCACCACCGTGCAGCCCCAGGTAAACATGAACAGGTAAAATCAACAAGCCCCCTCCAGGGGCTTATCAACCTTGTGATGATACTCATTTTGGCTGGTGATATTGAGATCAATCCTGGACCTCTTCTGAGCTCTGACTTGGATGGACTACAGCTCACACCACAGCCAACCAGGGTCCCTTATCTGCTACAGCTAAGTGGGCTCTCACCTCAGCTCCCTGGGCTACAGCTGCACCTAACCAGGCCTCCTCCACCTCAGCTCCCCAGGACACAATTATTGGATCCAGGTATACCACAATTAACAGTGTTTAACTCAAATGAATCTTCACAAGTTCATCATCAATAAGGGACATAAAAACGTTTTCCTCAACTGCAAAGATCCTCAATCCTGCAATAAAAAAAACAACGGAAAATGTGATTTTTCCAAACACTCAATAATGTAAAGGGTATTTGGGATTCCAGATCAAAACCAAAAAGGAATTCTACTTGGCCACATCCATATTCGCAGTATTGTAAATAAAAGCGAGCAAACTGAGCATCTGCTAAGTCAGTGTTTTTCAACCTTTTTTGAGCCACGGCACACTTTAACCTCGACAAAAATCCCGCGGCACACCAGCATCAAAAAATTAAAAAAAAGGAGAAACTCCTAGTCTGCATTGATCTACAGCCCCTCATCAATCTCAGGTGCATTTCTGAGATAATTGTGGCAGAAAAAGCTGGAAGCTGCAGCTGTTTTTTCTAAAAAATGTAATAAAAGTTAGAAGATTTAAAAACTGTTTGATGTGTGTTCGTTGTGGTTTCAAGACGTTTAACAAGTAAGACTCATTGTACGCTGAGACGCTGTCACTTTAACCCGATGCATCATGGGAGATGTAGTGCAAACTGCCGCTGATGGCAGACAGACTCTCTTCTCTGAGCTTCATTGTTTTGTTCACTTGTTCCACGGTCTGACACCAGTTAAAGGAGCGGGACTTCTCCAAAAACAGCTGTAGCTACGGCTAAATACCGTCATTCTTATCAAAATGTCACAAAGAAAAATGTCTCTTACGAACTTTTATATTCCTAATTACTTATTGTTTTATCAGTGCCTGTTTGGATGAACACAGAGCTGATATCCTGGGGATGGAAAATGTTTTTACATCAGTTAATGAGGCACCGCGCCGCGGCACACCAGTTGAAAAACACTGTGCTAAGTGACTCCAATATTGATATGCTAGGAATATCTGAAAGTTGGCTGACTTCGACCTCACCTACAGCTGCCATTAACATTCCAGGATACAAATTATTCATAAAAGACAGAGAAACAGGAAGAGGAGGGGGAGAGGGGGTTGGTTTACATCAAAGATCATTTTAAATGTGAGTTAATTAGTTGGCCAGAGGAAACAGGGATTGAATGTATGGGTCTAAATGTAACACTTCATTCTACATGTCTTTTACCTCCGCCAAGGACATCTTTCATGATTTGTTTGAGTCTATTTTAAATAACTGTAATTCTTCAAGAGAGATTATTGTTATGGGTGATCTCAACATCAATTGGGACAAAATACCAAACAGGAAGAAATTGAAACAGCTTGTTGATAAACACACATTGACACAGATCATAAATGGTCCAAAAACGAGTAACAAATTTGTCTAAAACTACAATTGATTTAATATTTACTGATAGAATTACCAAGACATTTTATTTCCTTTCTAGTCTCTCCAACCACAATTTCATTTTCTGTGTGATATAAATCAGGAACCAGCGTTTAACCCGATCAGACAGAGGGATACCTAACACATTTATACCTGAAAATGTGCGACAGCATTTAAAAAATGATCCTAAACATCTCAATTGGACAAATGTAGTTGAAAAACAATAACATCAGAGAAACCTCAAATATCCTTATCCAGGGGTGTCAAACATACGGCCCGCGGGCCATATCCGGCCCGCCAGGTAGTTAAGTCCGGCCCACACATGAAAAGTAAAAATGACAAGGATGTTTAAAAAAGAAAGCAAGTTTATAGTCCATTCCTGTGACGAGTTATGATTTTTTAAAGAAATAACCGAAATGCGCAATTCTGCCACTAGGGGGAGCAAAGGAAAAGCTAAACAGGTGAAACAGCGAATCTTTGCACCTGCCAAAAGCAAAACCTAACAGCTCTGCATCTGCTAAGATTTACTTTAGTTCCCTATGAGCTTTACCACTGTTATCTTGCTATATGAATGATCAGTAGCGACACCCTAAAGACCAAAATGTTGTCAAAAAGTGAAGTGGAGTGCTGAGCTTTCCAGGAAAAATTGAGTTTAATTTGTTCATGCAACTGAATGCAAAACTTCCATGCTTGGTTTGTCATCAACAGGTCGCAGTGCTCAAAGAATACAACATTCAGCCCCACTATGAGACTCACCATACAGAAAAGTTTCACCATTTGCAGTTAAGAAAAGAGAAGATTTACCAACTATTAGCTGGACTGAAGAACAACCGTCTGCATTCACTGCAGCATTGACATGATGGAGCAATGACAGCTACCTGATTGTAAACACGTTGGTGCAAACATCCAAACCCTCTTCAGAGGTGAACTTGTGCCCCAAAAAGCAGTCGACCTTTGCCAACATGAGTCTGTCAAGGATTACGATTGCAGATCCAACATCTCTGAGGAGACTTGGGCGCCAAATGACGGAATCCAGCCATTTATTGCATTTCCGGTTGCTACTGATGAAAGCACCGACATCACAGATATATATAGCTGTGCATATTTATTAGAGGTGTTAAAGAGACCATCACAGCAGAGTTTCTTGAGTTGATGGACACAACAACATCTGATGACATAGTCAGCTCTCTAGTTACAGCGCTGGACGATGTTGAAGTGAACTGGTCAGGTGATGTCAGTCTGGTCACTGATGGCGCCCGATCAAAGGTCAGGAAGAAGGCAGGTGTTGCCACAAAATTCTGGCAGAAACCAGGAAAAGACTCTTGGACATTTCATTGTGTTTTGCACACTTGAATGACAGTAAATGTGTTGCTGCACAGGATTTAAATCCTGATATTGAGTTTATTATTGGAATTGCTTCAGTGTCAGATGTTAAATATTCAGTCTGTATAAAATTGAATAGACAAACTTTTTTTGAAGTGAAATTAATTTTATTTTAGATCCTTTGGACCCAAGTGATTAGGCTACTATGTTGGTTGAGGCATTTTTTCCAACTGAGTAAACAAACGAAAACAAAGTTGTTATTTTGCTTTGACCTTTCCTGTCCGGCCCACTTGAGATCAGAAGGGCTGAATGTGGCCCCCAAACCAAGATGAGTTTGACATCCCTGCCTTATACGAATGATTGATGACACGCAGGCTCATTTCTCAAAGAAAGGAGTATCCAAACAATTTACAGAAAACCTATGGATTAATAATGATATTAGAAAATTAATGAGAGAAAGAGACAGTGCATTGAAAAAATCCCTAAAAACCAAAACTACAAGTGGCCGTCAGATATTTACACCTCTTAGAAACAAGGTTATTAACCACACGCATAAAGAAAGGGCAAACTTTTTCATTAATTCATTAATTAATTAAAGCACACGGAAATGGAAAGAATGTATGGAAGCACCTAAATAAGCTATTAGGTCTCAAAAAAAGCATAAAACCAGAGAGCTCCAGCTTCAGATAAATGGTCCATTAACGGACAATTTGGATGTTATTGTCAACAGTTTTAATAACTTTTTTATAAGTTCAATTGAAGATTTAACGCGGCAGCTAAAATGTCCAGATATCCCATGCACATCTGTAGACAATAGTAAGCCAATATTTCATATTAAGGAGATATCTGCTCCCGGTGTTCTAAAAATATTCTCATCCCTCAAAAGTTCCAAAGCTAGAGAAACATATGGTTTCTCTGGTCATTTTATTAAGCAACATAAAGATGTTCTCACACACCTAATTGTACATTTGATTAATCTGTCTATTAAGCATATCATAGTGCCAACAACATGGAAAATTGCTCAGGTTATTTTTAAGTCAGGGGCCAAAACAAAACCTGAGAACTACCATCCAATAAGCATTCCACAAATTATTTTAAAAAAATTTTTGAAAAATGGGTCACAACACAACTAACCATACATCTCAACAGCAGTTAAACCTCTTTTCATCCAATGCAGTTTGGTTTCAGAAAACATCACTCCACTGATACAGCCACTTGTTATTTTCTTGAAAATGTGAAACAGCTGCTTGACAAGCGAGGCTTTGTGGGTGCTGTTTCCCTGATCTGAAATGCGCCTTCAACACTATTAATTATGATGTTCTCCTTGCAAAGTTAACTTATTTTAATTTCTCAAACAGTGCCATCTACTGGATGAAATCATAGCAGAAAACAAGCTGTACAAATTGGAAATACCCAGTCATCATTTCTTAGTTGTTCAGATGGATTCCCTCAAGGCTCAATATTGGGGTCACTTTTACTTAGTTTGTGTGTGAACAACCTGCCAGATGTATGCAAGAAAACAAAAATACAATTATATGCAGACGATACAGTTCTGTATGTTCATGCCAAAACAAAAGCTGAAGCAGCTACAGTTCTGTCTGGAGCCATGGTTCCAGTATTTCAGTGGCTCCAGAAGTCGTGCTTACATCTCAATACTAAAAAGACTGTCTGTATGTTTTTTTTACGTCAGCCAACGAGGGAAGAACAACCATCTGTAGTGGTCAATGGGGCGCGATTGGAAGTTGTAGAACAATTCAAGTGGCACAATCTTAGATTCAAACTTAGCTTTTAAAGATCATGTAAAGAAAATATCCATTTAATCTGTCAAATTTTAAGCAAATAAGGTCTTCTCTGACTACTGAGGCAGCCAAGGTTTATATGCATTAAACTTATTGTCTTACTACATGGTCCCAGACAAATGAAAGCACTTTGAAACCCCTAAAGTCTCTGTTTAAGAGAACCCTGAAAGTTTTAACCCTTGTGCTATCCTAGGCACTTTACCGTTGGAAGTTGGGTCATCTAGACCCACTAGACACCTTTTTTTTTTCAATGATTTGTGATCTTCACTGGTTCAATGGATAACATGAAATTTGTCCACCTTTATCCACCTTTGTTATGGTAGGGAGAACACGTCAAAGTAAGGGCGGGGTCACCCAAGACAGCACAAGGGTTAAACAAAAAGCCTCTGCGTTATCATTACTGTGACATTCTAACCAGGTATGGCACAATGGATTTTGAAAGTTACAATACGTACATGGATGCCTGTCTCATTTTTAAAGTTTTGAATGGGCTGGCCCCTCCCCCCTTATTAGATTTTATAAGTAAAAAAACAAATGCTGGAATAGGCACCAGGGCTTTAACTCGAGGGGACTGTAATGTTTAAAGGTGCAGGACTAAATTCAGCCAAACAGTGGTGTCAATCAGAGGCACACAGTTATGGAAACGCTGCCACAGCACATCTGAAACTGTGAAAACGATCCTACCCTCCTGCAGACATTAATGTTATTGTTGTTTTTCTTGGGTTTTTTAGACTCGCTTTTTATTGTAAATAACCTTTGTGAATATTTTTATCACTAATATTGTGCTATTGTATTGTGTTGTAAATGTAATTGTTGAACCTTTTATCCTGCCTTAGGACAATGGATGAAATTTAGCTCCTGTGCTAACTCTGGCATTTTTATGTTGAAGAAGCTGCTGAAACATGTTTTGATTTGCACTGTCCTAATTTAAATAAATAAATAAATAAACTGTTTCCTGAGTGCCGTGTTTTCTTTGTTCGATCAGAGAGTAGTTTGTGTGGACGCCGTCAGTGAGGAGCCAGCACTCACACTTTATCAATGACCAGAGTGAGGCGTTAAGACACCGGATGACATCACCGGTATGTCATAAATGTGCCTAACTTCCATTATCCTTACAAACACTTCACGATGCACTCAACTCATCCACGACAATGGTACATTCCATTTTCATGAGCATCCTTGGGCTGTCTGGACAAGTCTCAAAGGAACTGCAGTATACACCTGCACTCCCCTTAAGACACATCCGCTTCTCTCTTCGACCCTCCACGGACCCGCACGACCCAAAATCCTGCAGCACTCTCATGGGTCACCCCCCGTAAGAGTGCATGAGAATAAGTCATAAGTGAGTGGCTGCATTCTGACACAGTATCTGTGTAAATCTAAATAAAACAAAGCACCTTTGTATTCTTGCATGTTTGCAGCTTCAGCGTTTGGTTGAACTGTCTAGAGGACAAAGTTGGACTCCGCAGCAGCAGCCTCCTCCAGCGCCCCAGACTCCCACGGATAACTCACCTGTCCAGTCTGAAGCACTTGTCGCAGACCTCTCATTACAGCACTGCCAGGCGCTGCTGCAGCAGGTTGGCTTTAATGAATCCTTACTGACAGACATTTTCCAGTCCAAAGAATACAGTAATGAGCTCCCACAGTGCTATGTAAAGCCAGAGCTGATTGCCCGACGCATCTGTAGCCTGTGCTTTGTGTCTTACATTTGCTTGCAAGCGACTTCTTTGAGATGAGCCGAGGGCATGTAGTTATGATGCTCAACCATGCATGTGTGTGCAAACAAGAGGGAAACACTAAAAAGCTTGTCAAAAGACATCGAAATGAAAGACAAACACGACCGCAGCTCCACATAGCACAAACCTCGTCAGGGCTTTGTCCCCAAAGTGACTAAACCGCGCGCACACGCCTTTTGACACGGAAGCAGCCTGACGGATCATGTGAGCGGCCTCTTGTATGTTCGGAGCTTTACGGTCTCAGAGTGGGCCAGGCGCTCGCCTTCTGCTTCATACCCACGAGAACCCAGTTACTGCAGGGAACAGGAGAGCCACTGGGACTCATAACGTTTGTGTTTAGGCAACTGTAAAGAAGAAAAGGAGCAGATGAGAGTAACAAAAAATGAAAAATAAAAGCTGGGGTGTATTTGCACTGCAGGAATTAAAGAAGGAGAAGCAGACAAGTGCAACAGAGGAGGGAAAAATGGAGCACTCCTCTTTTCTAGCACATTCTCTTTTCTCCCTTGACTTGCTGCAGATCTTTTTAAATCAGATTCAAAGAAAAAGGCTGAGCATTCTGTAGGTTTGATGCTTTACTTTCCACACAAAAAGTAAACGAGCCTTCCCACAGGATCCGTCTTTCCAGAACACTTTCTGCAGCGTCTTTGATTTTAAAAAGGAGGTAATTCATGAGAATCACTGCCGTCATGTTCCACAGTTGTTGAACTTTAATAATAGAAGACCCAGTTGTACAATCTAAGTTAGCCTCACCAGGTGGGACTCAGTGAGGTAAAAGCAAACTTTAAATGCTCAAAATGATCTGTGTGATCATCTGTGCAGTGCAGAGCTGTGCAAGTTACTTTCAAACTGTAATACATTACAGATTATTTATTACTTATCACTAATAATGATAAGTACCCCTTCTTCCTTACAGCATTGTAACTTATCTCTTGCATCACTTTAAAGTTCCTTTCATAAAATTACCTGTAGAGATAGAAAATTAGTGTACAGAGGGGGAAACCTGGAGTTCCTCAGGGCTATGTTCTGAGCTCAGCTCTGTTTATGCTTGACACACAGGACTCCTCTACAAGTCGGTCTTTAAACTTACTGATGACATGGTGGGACTGATCACTGTCATGGGTGGCATCAGGTGATAGCAACCATCTCAACACCAACACCAGAGAAATGACCCCCAGGGTCATTTCTCTGGTGTTGGTGTTGAGATGGTACCTGAACATCCTCGACGAGGAGGTGGAACAGATGTTGCGTTCGTGGGATCAGATGTTGTTGACTGTTAGCACCACTCACATTGTCAGGAAGGTCAGATGTCTACTTTCTAAGAAGACTGCAAACAGACCAGACCCCCACCAGCTCTGCTGAGAAATGTTCACAGCTGAGACCCTGGACGGTCCAGTCCTCCCTTCTACCTCACATCACACACTAGTACAACAACAGTTGTTGCATTTCTGTTCGCCTTTTTTTTAAATATTTCTTTATAGAAACCTTTCATTCTTATTTTCAAGTCATAGCTTTGTTTTGTATTTTGTTGTTCTTAATGTGACTAAGAGCTTGTGGCTCACAACGCTGACATGTTCTACTCTTCAGCTTCATTTCATTCACTTCTATTCATTAGGAAAGTGAACCTGTGCAGTAACTTCCAGTTCACGGGGTAAAACCACACCAAGCTGAGTAGCAAACCCTGAGAAAACCCTGGATGTCCTCACGCTTACCTTCTCTGCTTGCTTCAGGGATGAAGCTCCGTTCAGAATTTCAGTTTCTTCATTTTCAGGCCGCTAGGACTGGCCAGCTCGACGCTGCGTCCCCACTTCCTGAGCGCTGAATGGCTGCTCAGAGCCAGGTTTCCCAGCAGCCAACACAAGCTTTGATTGATGAGGCAGCTGTGCCCAGCTGTCCTCTGCCCCCCGCCCCCTCGCTGAGGTTTCATGCTGCAGCTCCGTGGCATTCCTTCCCACTGAAGCTGAGGACCAGAGCATCTGAAACCCCAGCCACCTCCCATCAAACTCTGTAGGGAACATTTGTGTCACATGATGTGACCCGGCATCTGCAGCGGGGTTCGTCCTGATGCAGGACGACAGGCCTCACATCTTCACAACAGCCTGAGGAGGTTGAGGCAGGTGGAGGAGGAGGAAGAGGAGGGCAGCACTCGGGACAGCCCCACCGTGCACAGCTCCTCCAGAGGAGCGTTTAGCTGAGAGGAAACATGGTTTCTTCCCATGAAACACCTTCGTGTTCCCTCACCTGTGGATTCAACGGTGAAGAAGGCTTCACTTTTGGGTAGAATCTTCTCAGCTTTGCTGTTTAAGTGAAGTTCTGCGGTGCCAGACAAACCTCGCAGTTCTGGCAGATGACGACAAAGTAGCAGCAAGAATCTGTGGCGGCGAGCCGCAGCGTGGTGCCAGCCTGCGAGGGCTGCAACAGTCGGCTTCCTAAGCCGTTTTATGGCAGGAAAACACAAACACTCGAGCTGTTTCTGTCATTTTCCACAGTCATCGTATGAACAGTGGAGCAGTGAGAGCGGCGGCACATGCAGTTATTTGAATGCGTCAGGCACAAGCTGGCACTGTGGCGGGAAAAGCCTCTCTGTGAGGGGACTGGAGAGAAGGGTCCTGCGATTGGGACTTTGAAAGGACAGCACAAATGCTAGGTTTATTGACAGGAGAGAATAATGGTGGGAAATGGTGAATTAGTGAATGAGGAGATCAAACAGACACGAGGAAGAAATGAGAGGATGGAGAGATATCCAGTAACAGGTGGATAGAGTGGGATGAAGGAAAGGATTAATTGATGAGGGAAGTGTGTGGGTAGAAGAAAACAAAATAAAAAAGGCAGAGTGATGGTTTATGTGAGAAATAATTAAAAGGCAGAGAAGACCACGCAGGATGGTTTGGCTGAGTTTCAGGATATCAGAGAGTTACTGTTAGAGGACGAGAAATAAATGAGAGACAGTGAGGTGCTCCCAAACTTTAGCTACCTATAGAAGGCCTCACAGGTGCTCAATGTCAGCAGTGGCTTCTCTATATTTATTTTTTTATTATTTTTTTTAAACTTGTCCTGTCCAACAGCTGGGCAAACAGATGAGAACTGAGGGCCTCTTGTGTTGGACATATTTTACTTTAACAACAGAGGTTATTAATCTTCAGACAAACCAGAGGAATGTCTGAATAAACCCCTTTTGTAGTTGAGGCCAAACTTTATTAATTTCAATCATATTTGAAAATCTTTGATGTTGGACCGGACGGAAAAGGAAAGGAGGGAAGAAGAGAGAGGGGGGGGATAGGAGGGTGATAAGGGGGGGGGGGGGGTAGAACCATGAAGCAGCATAAAGCAACAAGTTTACTGGATGTTTATCATTACGGTAAGGTTCAAGTGTAATACAAATTTCAAAGGGTGGGGCCTGTCCACACACACACTCAGATGTTATAAACACACCTGCTAACTGCAGAAATGTCCACCTGTCAACATGTACACAAAACAAATAGTGTTCACACACGCACACCCATGCCTTCAAGCTAACTGGTGTGAAATATTTCATTCATTCAATCCTGCAAACTATTAGTGTAAAGGTGAGCTAACACCTTAGCTCAGGTGAGTGTTTATGTTCTTCTAAAATGGATGGTGGAATATGAAAAGAAGGAGGGGGAGTGCCCAGCCATCCCCACACCAAGACCCCCGCCGCAGCAGCAGCGGCAGCCAGAACCCCCCAATGCCAAACGGCAGCAGGCAGAGGACCACCGCACCCCGGGCAATCACACCTGCCACCCAAGCCAGGGCCAGCAGGACCACCACAAGGCCCCCAGAGCCAGAGAGCAGGGAGGCATGCGGGGAAAGGGAGTGCCGCCCCCGCCCAGCCAGAAGAGCAGCCCCCCCGCCGCGCCGGGAGGGCCCAGCGCAGGGCCCCACACGAGAAGGGCGCCCACAGCCCCAGACCAACACCACCCAGGAGTTCTGGGCATCCCCCCGCCCCAACCCCAGGTACGAGCCAGGACCCCCCAAGGGAGATCCGCTCCGCGCTCCAGGCAGCCACCCACCTGGTCCAGGAAGGAGCAAGGCAGGGGACAGAAGACCCCTCCCAGGAGGGGGGCACCCCGGGGAGAAGGGGGGCCCACGAGGGTTGTTGTAAACATGGCCCGACCAGGCTCGGCCATAGTTGGAGATTTGGCGAGGCCCAGCACCCGGGGGCAAGGACCAGAACCCCAGCAGCGGCTTCTCTTTAGACGAGGATGTCGCTGCTGAACTGCATGACAGGATGCACGTGAATCCGTGTCCGGAGCAGAATCCGTCACAGTGTTTCTGAGGACTCAGCGAACCAGCCCACTCCTCAAATGAGCTTCTGGTTCATTCAGTAAAACATCCTGGGATGTGTCGTCCTTCAGGATGACGATGCACTCATTCACAAAGAAGCCCCGCAGAGCTGAATGCAGAAAGCAATTCAACCGGATCAGATCAATAATCAGATAAGAGCATAATATTGATGTTTTTGTTCATTTTCATAAACCTTTTGGAAGAAAATATGCAAATTACAAAACCTTTCAGAGGAGGAATGGGAAAAAGTGACTTATAATATGATGCACAACAAAATGAATTTAATACAATTTCCTACAGCAGGTTTAAACTGATGGGAACTCAACAGTCTTTAAATACGTCAGGCTATGTAGTACTCTTTGGGTCAACAGTAGTGATATTTCAAGCTCTAGTCACACCCGTAAGGGCCGGTTGACCCGCACGGTGCTGCAGGGTTTTGGGTTGTCTGGTTGGTGGAGGGTCATAGAGAAGAGCAGCCACATCTTAAGGAAAATGGAACGTACCATTGCTGTTTTTGTGGTAGGGGTACAGTGAAGTATTTGTAAGGATAATGGTAGTTAAACGCACTTATGACGCACGTCATATATGTGGTCTGCAGAGAATCCAACACAAACCGATCTCTTCTGCCCTAACTCGTGCAGTGAAACAGGTCCGGATGTCAGAGATGGAGCAGAAGAGAAAGCCAACAAAACACCAAACCTATGAATCATGATATGTGATATTTTTCTGTCAGAGCTTGATCACCAAAGCTGATGAGGCGTCTCCAGGCAACCGCTGCTCTCAGATGTCACTGAGTCGTTACCATGGAAAACGAAACAGCCGGTACTCAGATTGGAATTGTTCAGGTAAAGCATCTTTAGCTGCTTTCATCCGACCAAGCAAACATGCGAGCAGCTGCATTCCCAATAATTTTACGGAGAGAACAGAAATCATTGCCACAGGGAGATGAGTCCTCCCCTTTCAAACCCCTATATTGATGCTTTGCTCACATTTGGGACAAGAAAAGTGAGTGAAATCCGTTTTTAGCAAAACTATCCCGGTGCTGCATCATGACAGTTATTCCAGCAATCAGAAAAAAGAAAATCCTGCAAAAAGGAAGCTCCATTATGATTTCCCTGTAAATAAAAGCAGCTAATGAATGAGTGGAATGCTGGAGGCAGTTTCAATGGATTGTTTTCCTCTATCTAAGCCTACAGTCTGCTGCATTGCTCTAAATTAAACACTGAAGACAATAGGCTGTGATTACAGTGGCCACTCAATGAAAAAAAGACAGGAGATTTAAAATGGAGCTCTAATATTGAAGCTGGGAGTGTTAGGGGGAGAATTATGCCGTTTCCTGCTCCATCATGTCTTTGACACTGTCAGCACGGCTGCAGGCTGCTGCTCCAATCGCTTCACCCCTGTGGACGAGCTGACAGGCCGCCGTTTGCTAGAGGATGGAGGAGAACATGTGAGAGGGAGTCTTAAAACGAGCGCACTACATTTGCATAATCCCATCACACTCTCCACTGCAGGCCCGTGCGTGGATTAGCGTGTGCGCGTCCTATTACCGTATCATTGTTTGCTTATGTGTGCGTTTCTGCAGCGAGAACACCACCGCCGCTTGAGGCTGTTTAGAGAGCGGGAAACGAAGCCAGAGATGCATCCAAATGAAAAACATGGGGGGCTGTTACATACAAACACCCGCGCACATATGAGCCCAGCAGTGCACTGCTGCAGGGGCTTCTATTGCATCAGAAGAAGACTCCTCTTCCCCGGCTCCCCGAGAGGAAGAGGAGGGATAACCAATCCCCACTGAGGTGTAGACCAGCGACAAAGAGGAAGATATTTTTGAGGAAAAAGAACTGAGTGTATTCAAGACAGAACAGTCGGGGAGAGAGGAGATATCTGAAAAAGGGAGGATGAGGAGTCTGCAGTTAGTCAGACGCCGGTATAGTGCACACATGCATAGAGTATAATGAACAAGATAAATGCTTTTACTGTTGCTGACCAAGTATTATGTCGTCTGTTTTGTTCATTATGTTCCGGTTCACAATGGGTTGATTGAAAAAACGTGTAATTTACCATGAAAAACCTTAAAGACTATCATTTATTCTGGCAGCTTTGTTTTAACTGCTCACCAAGCCGTATTTTGTGTTTGTTTGTTTATCAAACAACTCTTTGTTGTCTCTGATGAAGATCATTTATAAAGTTAAAGTGACCAGATTTGGATATTTTTAATTAGATACCTTATTTTTGACTGTAGAATGGCAATAAATACAGTTACAGTTTTGTATAAGGTCCTAAGTATGTCTGCTGTTCTGCTTAGAGTGACATGTCTATCTTTTACAGGTAAATAGATCAAGACATGTGTCATTCCCTGTAAAAAAAATAGCACTATTTCATTTTTAGTGCATATTTACACTGTGGAGCAGTGGATGGCATAGAGTAAGCCCACCTTCATTTCCCATCATCCCTTTGTTTGCATGCTCTACCACTAGCTTACAGCCCCTCACACCCCCAACCTAACATTAGTGGTGCTATCCAGCTATCCAGTCTAGATCCAGATTCCAGCTCAGACGAGGAAAACAAAGACGTTCATGGATCTATCTGAGAGATGAGTGACATTAAATGGCAGTCAGGGACAATACCACTAGATTAGCCTACGGGGGTGGTGGTTCCCCTTTATATAAGGGATACCTGAAGGGTGTACTCCAATGACTGGAGAACAGAGTCCTCATGCTCCTTGGGAAAAGCTATTCCAGATTCCTGGAGAGGAGTTTGGCAGATAGTTGAAGCTCAAATTTAAGAACCATATGGTTCTGGTTGTGGAAGAGTGGACCAGCTCAACACTCCAAGTCTGTAAAAATGGGGTCCTGGAAGTCTTAGTGAGGGTTCAGGACTGAAAAGAAAAGTTTCTGAATTCAACCAGCTGAAATGAGCTTCCTAGGGCGACTGGGCGCTCCCTTAGAGATGGGGAGAGGAGCTCAGTCAACCGCAGAGAGCTCAAAGTAGAGCCGCTGCTCCTCCATATTGAGAGGAGCAAGTTAAGTTGGCTCAGGCATGTGGTCCGGATGCCTCCTAGAAAGCTCCATGGGGAGGTGTTCCGGGTATGTGCCACTGGGAACACGCTGGAGACACTACGTGTCTCGGCTGGCCTGGGAATGCCTCGGTCATAGATGGACGGACGGACGGTCGGTCGGTCGATGGATGGATGGATGGATGGATGGATGGATGGATGGATGGATGGATGGATGGATGGATGGATGGATGGATGGATGGATGGATGGAGCTCTTTTATGAAATGCTCTTTAAGAAAACAATACCTTCCTACTGCATAACATTGACCTCTCTAAGTGATCTTTTAATTTCTGATGCGTCAAGAAATTGTAAACTACTAATACAGTTAGTTTGAATTTATCTGTGTTTAACAAAAACCCCCATGTCCCCAAAATATATTTTAAATGGTCAAATTGTAAGCTGTAGTTATTGTAACTATAGAAACATGTTAACTTTCTTTCACACCTTTTTCTGTATTACCTTGTTTTTGCTTTATGTGTCTGAGAGGCCGCTTAACCAGTGAATTTCTCTGTTAGAATAAAGATTTGTTTTTTATTTAGAAAGAAAACCTGATAGCCTTCAGGTTTGACAGAAAACTACAACCTGAATAGAAACCCCCAGTGATGTTTTTCCCACGTAAAACTCGTACATGGTTATTGAGATGCCAACTTGAATGAAACAAACTCAACTTATTGTTCTGTAAAATTCGTCAAACATAAAGCGATTTGTCTAGGACAGACTGACGACCTGTCCAGGATGCCCCCGCCCACGAGTGGATAGGCTCCAGCAGCCCCATGACCCCGAAAGGGAACAAAACAGCATAGAAGATGAATAAATGAATGAATAAAGTGATTTGTGAAGTTCTAAATCTTCAAATCAGACAAACGTTTTTCAGCCGTTTTGCTGAGCTGAAACATTTTTTCTCAAGAAGAGGAAATAAAATGACCAACTTGTGAGACAGTTCCCTCCATTGTTGCCTTTGGATTTATCCTCTTGCCCTTTTCCTTTGACATTTTAATGTAGACTATAGCAAACATTTTACATCCCATTTCATCCTATAGCAGCATCTTTTTTATGGTTCTGTTACAGAAAATCCTTGGGTTTAGCTTTACTCGCTGCGTCAGCAGGTGGGCAGGTACCCGATCTGATGGTCTGGATTAAAGACCAGGCTGTTATTTCTGCTGCGTAGACTCTGACAGGTACACAGATGAACAGATCAGGAGAGTTTCATGATGAAGGAAAGCATTTCTGTATCCTCGTGCTCCATATCTGAAAGGAAACGCCTGCTGTGATGATGGCACTATCACAGATGTCATTTCCACAACGCTGAGGTTAAGGAATTAAAAGCTGTCACCCAATGGTGTCTGGATCAAAGAGTCCTGGACAGATAATAATGACTCAACGACCATTCATATTTGGAACGCAAAAATCTAAAAAAAAGAAAGAAGCTGTTTGTCTTGTCGTTCGTCCCGCTCCCCCAACACATAAATGATCAAACCCCATGCCCTCTCCTCCCTAACTGAGTCCTTGTTAAATACATGCCGTGTGTCATAAAGTTTTAAACCTCGTTAACGTTGTCGCGTGAGCGTTTCACCGTAACTATGAAATTAAGTCTTTAAAAGTTTTACTTTGAAAGTACAACAGAAGATTTTATTTTGAAACCCAGATCTTTGTCAGGTTCCCGGGCTTTTTGCAGCGTAACAGAGGCGCCAACGGACTGGAAGAAGAACTCCTGCATGAAGCTCGCTTTGCGGAGGGACGGACGTGGACCGCAGACATGATGGATGTAAACATTCTGATTGATCAATGAACGTTCTGTGGCAACGCAACAGAGACGCAACGCAGACGGACCAGTGGAAGTCAGCCTAAGACTTGCACAGGACGGAAACATGTCGAGCAAATCAGCTGCAAGACAACACGATGTTCAGTTCATTAGAATGCCAGGAGGCGGAAATGCACATGTTTTAAATCATAACAACCCTTTATGCTCTTCATTTCACCCACAGCAAATTATTCAACCAGCGGACGCTTTCAAAGCAAGAGAGGTTCATAGACAGACTCTGTGTTTGTAGCAGCGTGCTTCATTTGGTTTCATATCAACTCATTGTCTACTGTAGAAATTGCAGTCCAGTCCATGTTTGACATAAATTCCCACCGACTCATGGCTTCCATCATCCCAGTGATGCCAGTGACCAGACTTGGGACGGGCCAGGTCTGATCTGCCGCCAGTGACAGCCAGAGTGCAATTACAGCAGCGATGTAAGGAGTTAGGATTAGCTTGACTTTGTTTTTAACAAGCTCTTAAAACAACATTTTAAAATGTGCCAGGTCGCAAAGTTCCCGCTAACACAAAGAAGACAGAAAGAAAAACAATGAAACTGTCCCGACGCTGACGTTGGCTTCCGATTCACAGCTTCCGATTCGCGAGGGCACTAAAGGAACATTCCGCTGCGTTTTTCGCACTAAGATCCCCTAAAACCGGGTCCTGTTCAAAAAACACTGGACCTAAACTGCTCAAACCTGGATTAAATTATAATTTAGATACGAAGGAACACATTAAACACAGTTCATGATTTGTGAAAACTTCCTCTGATTTGTGAAAATGCAAAATAGGTTGATTTTCATTGCATTTTATGCACCGAGTCCACCTTAGACCAGGTCCTGTTCAAAAACCGCTGGACCTGGGCTGCTCAAACCTGGATTCAATTATGATTTAGATAGTAAAGAACACAGTAAACACAGTTTTTGATTTGTGAAACCTTCCTCTGATTTTTGAGTTCACCTCAGACCAGGTCCTGTTCCTGAAATTTTTGGGAAAATTTAATTTTTAATTCCTTAACCTTTTTCCATTTTTATGTTTTTATACTGGATTGTGCTATTGTATTTGTTTATACAGGTGGGAGCCGGTGGCCATAACATATCACCTGGGTGCACAAAAATCACTTTGTTGCATTCCACAGACAAAAGCTGGCACTCTAACGATGGACTACAGGAATCCAAGGAGGCTGGACGAGGCGACATCAAAATCTCAGACGTCAACATACAAAACAAACTAGCAAACAAATGTCACATTGGACTAATAGTTATGGTCAGGGTTAGCATGTACCCCTGATTTGAGTTTTCGTTTTTTGTACAATTTTTTCTTGTTTTTTTTTCTGATTTACTTTAAAGTTTCTGTTTTGGTGTTTGGCTTTAAGTTGTCCTTCCCTTATCCCTATTACCCTTAAATTGTATAAAATGCGATAAAATGATACTATTTCACACAGCAGTTTTTGAACAGGACCTGGTCTAAGGTGGACTCAGTGCGTAAAATGCGATACAAATCCTTCTATTGCACATTTTCACAAATCAGAAACTGGGTTTAATGTGTTCTTTAGTATCTAATGCATAATTTAATCCAAATTTGAGCAGTCTAGGTCCTGTGGTTTCTGAACAGGACCCGGTTTTAGGTGATCTTAGTGCGAAAAATGCAACGGAATGTTCCTTTAGTGCCCTCGCGAATCGGAAGCCACCTTCAGCATCGTGAAACCGTTGGACTTGAATGCGTGGCAGTGAAAACTAAAAGCTTGAAATCTTTTCCAGCATTCACTGTCACACACAAGACAAACTGTGATTAATCTCAATCTCTTGATTTAATCCGGTTGCATCTGATCACGCAGAGCTAAATATTTCGTTTCCTTTGTGCTTTTAAAAAGAGGCGTTAAAGACTGTGCATAGAAAAGCTGACATCCATTTTAAAATGGGAATTGTCGCATGTAGATAAAATAAACATGATGCATTTTTATTAACTTTGTTCATTCAACGTCAACACAGAAACAGTTATAAACTACTGCAACAAATAAGTTGTGTTGGTTTGGGAGGATTCAGGTTCTACGATCAAACAAAAAGCTAGAAGAGAACTGCTTTAGAACGGAGATTAGGAAGAACCTTTAACAGAACCAGAATCAGGAAGAACAACCGTCCTACTCAACACATCCATGAGGATCCACAGCTGCTGAGCCTCAACCATATGATTCCAAAACTATATTTTAACATGTTGTTCAAACCCTCATGACTTACATGATCAACAATGCATGTGACGACAATAAAAGGTGGAACTGGGTGTGTCCAGCGCAGATAGCAGACCGCCACCGCTAGCGCCCAATGGATTTCCCCTGAACTATGGCAGCTGTGGATCAAGCAAGTGATGGGCGGCATATCAACAGTGTGAGACAGCTCCATGTTATGTGAGTGTAAACACGTCGAGGAAGACATCCCCGTATGCCAGCCGCTGAATCTGGAAAAGACTGAGACAGAAAAACAACTTTTTCCTGCAGTGAGCCACGAGCATCGTGAGTCGGAGCTGAGGAACAGGTAACCCTGACCCAGGTCTTCCTCATCCAAAGGCAACAAACATGTGAGTTCTGTAAAGACATATCTATTAGCTGTTAAGGTTCCCAAAGATGATCAAACTTACCAAAAGTTTGTCACGGCAGATGAATCTGTTCATCACGTTTTCTTGCTACAGCAGCAGAGTTCAGGTCATTTTGGTAATAACTCAAAAGATCTCATTCACATCCAAAAGACAAACCCAAATGTTGTTTTGAATGGATTGCTCACATTGCTCCTTTATTCCACATTCACCTGATCTATTCCCATCACTCATAGTTACAGTTTTCCTGGACCTGAGCACTCAGGCTATGAGGCGGCTCTGGGGTAATCCTCTGAGTCACTGAAGCCAGTTTATGTCATGGTAAAGGATCTTATCAGCACTCGACGGTGGCTCCCGAAACATTAAAATAAATATATCTTTTGAAAAATAACTATTCCATTTTCCAACGAGACAACTGCTCGTCCTACAAAGCGACGGCTGCAGGAGACACAGTTCTGGAGCGGCTGCCTGCATCAACAGAACAAATGGAGTCTGAACTGCAGGAGGTAAGAACTCAATCCTGTAACGGAAATCTCCAGGGAACGGATCCCTGAAAGGCTTTCAATCTAAACTTGTTATCTTTCATACCTGTTCAGCAAGTTGTTGCAGCTCCAATTAGTCTAAATAGAGAAAATCAAACAAGAAGTTTCTTAAAGGGAGACTGCAGCAACTATTAGTGTCCTTACAATTTTTAGTTTTCTGATCAAAGGAGAGACTTTTGAACATCCAATAGTAGACGTAATTATTTTCCAGCTTAATGCTGCATCAGCAACAACTTCTGCTACGTTCACATCATCCTCTGCAACGCGGGTTCAAGAGTTCAAGCGACCAGTCTCAATAAAAGTCTATGTAAATATGCATTTCGGGCTTCTGCGTTCCAAACTCGTGTTCAAGAACAAAACATTAAAACGCGTGTTAAAAGTGAAGATTGAATTTTGACCAATCAGGGGCTTGGATTTGGTAGTGACGTATGGTTAGCGTTTTAGCCTTTTTATTTAACGGACATACCACCGTTTGACAATTGAGTTCGAGGGAGAGAGGAATGACTGCAGCTTTTTTCAGAACCTTGAAGTTTAAGTCTTTTCCCTCCAAGGTGATTAGAAAAAGTTTTTTTTTTTTTCATTTTGTCTAACATGGTTGCAATAAAGATGTAACTTCCTGATTAAAAATTCACACAGTTCATTCCAAGTTAATACAGCCAAACGCAACAGACTGTCACCTGACAAAATGAATTAGCTGTTCTGCTAAACATGATCAAAAAAGTTCACTCTATGCATGAAAAAAACTATCTTAGCAGCATTTCCACTTAACTCTCCGATCATTTAAGGGATTTTCATTAAAGTCTGACTCTGAAGGTCTAAAGTCACCAGCCCTCTCTACTGTTAAGTCCTTGATATGTTCCAGCCCATGTCGGCCCGATCCACACCTGGACACTGAAAGTACATCCCCCGTTTGACTCTAAACCACAAACACCTCAAACTGCGTTGCGTTGCGTATTTAATAACTGCAGTAACTTACCAGAAGCATAGGATGGTCAGACGCCTCTTTATTTAAATGCAAATGTTTCTCTGAAAGTTAAAGAGCAACCCTGAAAGATTTCCATCATCCTCTCTCTGATCGCTCTGTTTTCTGGACTTTCTGATGCAGAAAAGTCTCCGCGAGTGGATCTTCCACGTTTTAACAACATGAAACACAGGAGAGGTAAGAGAGCATGCAAAGGCACAAAGGCTCGATCCTGTTAGAGCCAAATCCATACAGAGGCGGCGATTTATGCTAAACACAAACACAATGCTGGCACTGACCTTGAAGCTCCAGTAGTGTGGCTGTTGCTAAGAGAGGGAAGGAGACGAAAAGAAAGGAGACAGAGAGGAAGGGGGGAGAAGAAGGAGAAACAGCACTGAGTTAGACTTTGTCAGATTACCACAAAACAAAAGAGAGAGCCAAGCTAACGCAGAAAAATGCCTCGTCACTGAGTTCCCACGACATGTGAACATTTCACACTGTAAAGGTGACTTTCCATCTCCATCCATCCATTTTCTAGAGCGGCTTTTTCCGGTTCAGAGCCACAGGGTGGCTGGAGCCTACCCAGCTACTGTTGGGCAAGGGTTCACCCTGGACGGCTCGCCGGTCCATCAGAGGGACCCACAACCGCATGGAAGGGAGAATTTAGGATCATCAGTGAACCTATGCAGCACACTTTTGGACTGTGGAGGAAACCAAAGTGAACATTCAAACTCCATCAGAAAGGGATTTGAACCAGAGACTTCTCATACCCCGCTACACCACAGAACCGTCATTTACCTTTAAATGGAAACCGTATCAAGTTGAAGCTTGATTTTGAAATGATCCTGATATCCAGATTCATATTTTCGTCCTTCACTGCCATTGAAATAGGCTTTTAATTGATTGTAATAGCATCACAGGAATGGACCAAATATTTGGTGTGACTAACGACCCGGCCGGCTCCCTGGCGGCTCCTCAAACCGGCCCTAAGGTGTCCTGACACGATGGCTGGTTCAGACCCAGCAGTGACTCTGAGACAGAAACTGGAGTTTGGAGATTGATCAGAACACCTGATTCGGGTTCTGATCAGCTACCTGTGGGTTTGTCTACAGCACATGTGTCAAACTCTCTCTGATTGGCTGATTCACCTGGAGCATCTTTATTTTTGAATGCATTCCCTTGTGTTGTCTGAAGACTTTTTAGTTAAAATGACATGGCGGGCCAAATGTGGCCCACCATGGTAATCTATGTGGCCTGCGAGAGCATAAAAGTTTTTACTTTCTTGAAATAAAAAATAAAAATTGGTGTGTATTTATTCATATCTGGGGGAGTTGGACTTGAAATATCGGACTGGGCAACTATACATTAGGACTTAAACACTCTCCATATAACATAACTTGACAGAACCAAATTTAAAAGGATTTATGCAAGAGGAACAAGCAAACATATGCTTTCTATGCAACTGTAACTATCACTTTAAAAAGTTATAATGAATAAATAAGTTATTTAACATTAAGGAGTAGTTATGTTTATTTTTCATTACATTTAGTTACATGTGTAAGTTATGTCTGGCCCTTTGAGGACAGCCACTTTGCTGATGTGGCCCTCAGTGAAAATGAGTTTGACACCCCTGGTCTACAGAGACGCGTTGTACAGTATAATACAGAGGTGGTGGCAGCTCTTTTATACCCTCCTCCATTATTCTTCAGTGGTATTAAGCACTGCTGCATTAAAATACACTGCATATATTATATGATACAATATATTTTTGACCCAAATCCATATCAGTTTCAGAATCAGAAGTACTTTATTGATCACACACGTGGGAAATGTGTGCGTTACCGTAGGAACCATCAGTGAAAATAGAATAAGATAAAAACAAAAATACAAAAATCAAAAATGTAGCATAAGTGTAAACAAATAAGGTGGTATCATTTAAAGACTATTTACAAACAGGTAACAATGTGCAAAAATGTGCAAAAGTCATCTGTTACACTGTGAATTACTGTGCAGTGTTATTGTATTGGGTAAGAACGATCTTGATTCCAGTTGCTTGATTCCTTTGACTTTTTTGGAGTTGGGTTCGATTTTTGCTAAAACACTAAATAATCCTCTTTTCTGTAAATGTCTCACATGTCCAGTGATACTTTGTAAATGCACTCATCTCAGTTGGACCGTGCATCACTTCTTTTACAGCAACAACAGTAAATCCTGTTCTGTTCAACAGACTGGGCACAGACTGCAGAAACCCAGACCCAAGGGGGCTTTGTTTGCTTTAAACGTTGTGAGATGGTGAAAATGTGTTGTAAATGTGGACAAACCTCATCAGCAGTGAGCTCAAATTGATCCATCAGTGATGATCTACGACATATGTACGGCTGTCTTCATCTAAGCTGCCATCAGTCATCAGTGTCTGACAGCCACTCTGCTGACATCGGCGTTTACTGGAGTTCAAACCCAACGCATGTTTCTCACAATTAACACATAACCGGATCAGCTGAAGATCCATGAATCATCTGGAGGCGCAGGACTGCGTATCACTGCCACACAGATGAACTGGTTTTCATTCCCAACTTTGATTTCTAATTTAGAACAAATTAATATTGATGCATATGTCAAAGCTCCAGTCTCCCAACAACTTTGGGCCGGTTTGAGTCCCGCCTAAGGGACCTGAACCAGAACACCAAAGTAGGACCTGATCCAGAACACAAATGTAGGACCTCAGCCAGAACACCAATGGGGGGCCTGAAAACACCAATGGGGGACCTGACCCAGAACACCAATGGGGGACCTGAAAGCACCAATGGGGGACCTCAACCAGAACACCAATGGGGGACCTGACCCAGAACACCAATGGGGGACCTGACTCAGAACACCAATGGGGGACCTGACCCAGAACACCAACGGGGGACCTTTCTGTGTGGAGTTTGCATGTCTTCCTCCCACCATCCTAAAACATGCTTAATAGGTTCATTGGTTACTCTAAATCAGGGGTTCTCAAAGTGCGGCCCGGTGGACCAATGGCGGCCCGCGGGAAGATTTTTTTGTGGCCTTTAATAAAAGAGAGCCATGCAGGTTCCTTTGAGGAAAAATGTTGTGTTGGAGACAGTGACGTGCAGTCAGGGGAGGCAGGGGAGGCTGTGCCTCACCTGTCATTATGGGAAGAAAAGAGAAAAAGTAAATTCATTTATTATATTTAAATTAGTAATTTGTGCTTTGCAGTCATTTTCCATTTAAATGTACCATTTTTGGGTGTTTTTTCTTTTCAAAATCGCTGAATTTCCGCATTTGCCGTTCAGATACTAAGAAGCGATGTGCGATGAGGCACCAGCCCGCTGAGCCTCACCTTGGATTGCGCAATACCCATGCAGTCAGACGGTACTGCTGTCTCTCTGTATGTCGGTTCAATCACTTGTACTATATGAGCTGAGTTTACATAATGTAGCAGATGTATATGATGTACAGTGTTTGTTTTTATAAGTAATTGTATGTGAGGGATGTGTTTCTTGTGCTGAGCGCTAAACGCCGGCCAAAAAGCCGCTGGGTGAGGCCAGAAGTTCTCGTGCCTCATGTTAGGGGGCGCCGGTGAGCCCTGAGATTATGACACTAAAAAATAATAGAAGAAGTGATAGCAAGCGGCTAGTCATTTTCTTCAGAAGGAGCGGCTTATGGACTTTATTTACAAGTAAAGGTAAGACGATAATAACGTTTGTGCTTTTTTCTATGCTGCAGTTTGTACAGTAACCCCTTGTTTTTCGCGGGGGTTACGTTCCAAAAAGAACCCGTGATAGGCAAAATCCGTGAAGTAGAAACCTTTATTTTTTTTAAAACTATTATTATACAATAAATACTGTATTATAAATTAAAAAGAAAGAACAAACCATTTACAGGTTCAAGCATTTGTTTCACAAATAAAAGTACTTTAGAAACGTTTTTTTAGACAAATAACTTCTGTACTGTACTGTCAAATAATAATTTTAATAATCAATGTGAGCAGAAGGCTTGAAATCGCGGAGATTAGCCCCGCCCACCGCGACCCGAGTGATTAGATGAAACGGGAGAAAATGTAAAATTATTATGAAAAACATACAAAGTACAGTGGGACAAATAGTGACTCAGGTGTTGCAGCCGCTGCATCCTGACTCCCCTCTGCAGTGATTTCTTCTTCTGAAGCCGCGGTGCAGCTGTGTTTGTTCGGGAGAAGAACACAGTGATAGGCAGTTGTTGTCGCTCTTTTTTCTGCTTTGCAAAAAGATCCTTATACACTGACATGCCACCATCAAGAGAATTTGTTGTTTTACGTACGTGCACATAGTAAACTGCAACGTTATTGACGCACAGGTAGAGAAGAAGCGGAGTGATTTTTTAGCCAATCAGAATGCAGAACACAATGCACGATGCAAATCCGTGAAGTACCGAAACCGTGAAAAGTAAACCGTGTTATAGCGAGGGATCACTGTATATGGAAAAAAACATGTTGAATGATATTTTAAACAAAACACGTTAACTGTTGTCAATCAAATGGTGAATAAGTTACTCAGTATGGTTCATATGTTTGTAAATATGACTGATGACGTCAGTGCCTCACCAGCCATTAACCTCAGCGCACGTCACTGGTTGGAGAGAAGAAAAGGCGCTTTCAAGCTAAGTGGACAAATGCTTACTTTGTCATACCTCTTGGGCTGGATAAAGTCATGTGCCTTATTTGCCGGCAGGTGAATGCAATGCTCAAAGTATTCAATATTAATGTCACTATGCTACAAATCACTTTGACAAAATGTGATATTTATCTGACAACACAGACGTCATCTGTTTTTCTGGATTTAAACGATAGAATCCAACAAATTTAGAACCATTTTTTGTTTGAAAATAATGAAAAAGATATTAAAATTACAATGCATCTGTGCGAGGAGTAAGTCTCTGCACTGGTAATGTGTTAAAGTAATAAATTACTTTTTGCTGTAATGTAGAAATGTAGCATTACTCAGAGGGAGACAGCATTGTTTCCAACTCCCCTTTTTTAAGTTTGTCTCTTTTACAGAAGTTTCCATTTTTATTCTGCTCCCAACAGCTGAAAGCTGAAGGTTTCAGGAGGACATTTGAGCCTAAAGTTTCTCTGTTCCCTGCTTATAAAATAAAAACATGGTTGCAGTACTATGAGAGGAGCATTTACAGTAAACCATGTTTAGGGTTTGTCTGACCACAGTCGGCCAATGTTTGCTGCTTTAAAGACTTTTCTTTTTTTTTTTAAATATTAATCTGGAAAAAGGAACATCTAGGAAGTAGCACATTTGATTCCTGATTAAAGTCCAGAGGAAGAAAAAAAAAAGCCTTCAGAGGTTGATGTTACCATGGAAGTCTGGTGGTTCAAACGCGTGGACAAAAGCAGAAATGGTCACATGACTGCACCCACCTGAGGACCCACTCAAGCTAGGCTGAAACCTCATCATGATCAGTGGATGTCAGTCATTGACCCCATCTTTGAGGAGCTAAAATTCCTTCCACAGTGGCCGGATCTCTGATTTGATGAGTGCCGCATTATAGTGTACTGTTGAGGTTTGAACAGATTCGCTCTTCAGAGCGTCTTCTGTGATGACTCAAAGGCTTCATGTCAGTCACTCATGTGTGCAGCAGATCTCTGAGCGAGGCTGAGCAAGCAGCAGCTAATGCACAGACGCCACGGTGAAGCATAGGAGTGAAAATCCCAAGGACAACCTCCACATCCAGGTTTGAGCCATGTTGTAGAAACAGTGCTCATATCCCCTTAGTTTGAAGGAGGAGGGGCTTAATTCTTTATTTTTCTGTTGATTTAGTGGTATAATTTCAGAAGCAAATGTAAAACTGTCTCCTTAAAAAAAAAATCCAATAACAGCCAGAAAATACTCTAAAAAGACTGAGAAAATTGTAATTCAATGCAGTTTTTTTCTAAAGAGACAATTCACAAGAGAGGTGGTTGTAGGTGCCAAAGCTCTTCATTTGTGGTGCAAAAATCCCAGTTTGACATGTTTAATGGCAAAGACCTGCAGCCGCTTCAGTCGTTTCTATGAGTTAAACAAGAAAAAACCTCTATTCAAATGATTTATAATCCAAATTGTTCCAAATATTCTAGATCCAATCACACCAATGCAGTCCCGATTCCCGTTAGTCCAGATTCCGGTCTCGTTTGAGTAACGGCCTCTATAAGTGACCACCAGGTTACATTGAAGGGTTTTCGGTCTAATCCCAGCACTGAGGAGGTTAAGCCGTCACATTTGCCTTAAGAACAGAGGACGTTCTCTGACTTGGTCTATGTGGGGAGTGGGTCAGGGAGCTGAGGGACTCATGAGTTGAAAAGAAACACCAACAACTAAAGGTTCCAACACATATAGACATCCAAAGCAAAGCCAAGAAAAGCTGCTCAAAAAGAAAGGTTTATTTTTTTAACATGATTTGGTGCTTTGGTTACTAAAAATGGACCTTCAGGTTCATAGCTTGTCATATTGGATCTAATGAGAGTCATGATGCTTTATAAAAGTCTGAAAAGCCGTTAAATTGGCCTCTAACTAATTAAGCTGAAGTGTAGGTGGGACTTGATTCATGTCTGAGCAGCTGCTCTGGGCTGAAAGCATCCCTGGTGAGTCCTCCTCTGCAGTCTAGACATCTAAAAACATTCATCTTCACGTTCTGTGGAACTCCGAGAAAATAGGCGGGAAGAGCAAGCATGGACCTGAGTGGGCCCGTGGGTCTAGGTGACCCAGATTCCTGAGGTCTGTGGGGTTTCTGGGTATCTGTCCAAGAGTGGAAGCCAGAGCAGAGCAGTCATCATCGTCATTCAGGATGAAGACTGGTGATGGTGGGGGGTCCATGGCCATAAAGACTGAGAGCAGATGGACCAATCATCTCTGACATCACCCACAAGACTCTGAATGACAAAAATTAAGCCTGAAGTGGGTCGGACTATCTCTGCTGGGGTTTATTTAACTTAACTCAATGAGGTTCTGACAATGGATGATCGGGTCCAATGAGGTAAAGTGGACATTTTTGGTGGCAGCTCCAACCTCAGCATCCTTTCACCATCATCATCACTGCTCCTTCTGTCCAAACCGTCTGCTTCCTGCATTGATCTCCAGAACATCTACCATGATCGGTTCCTCTGATGGATTCATTCCTGAACCATCCGCAGCATCTTCATCTCTGCTGCCTCCAGCTCTTCCTCCTGTCTCTGCATCAGATTCTCTACACCAACAGTATGGCTGCTCTTCTTCATCTTTCCTTTTGTTGTCAATGGCTCTCTTTAGTCACACATCACTCCTGAAACCTTCCTCCACTCACGTCAACCTGCTTGCCTCTTCACCTGTTTCCCAATTTCTGTAGTTCTGGACTGCTGACCCCCAGAACTTTCTCCAGCTTCTCCATCTCTGCTCCCTGTAACCTCACTATTCCCAATGACTTTCTCTCATTCACACACAGATTCTCTGTCCTCTGACCTTCATTTCTCTTCTTTCCAGAGCAATCCTCCACCTCTCTAGATGTTCATCCTCCTGCTTCGTTCTCCTCCCTCCACTCTTACATGTCTCCCTATTCTCCTTTCTTTTTTTGGAAGAATGACCGCTGACATTTCTATTCTTTCAGCAAAGTCCACCACCATCTGACCTTCTGCATTCCTGTTCTGAACATCAAGCTTCTCCTTGGTTTCTGATCCAATCACCCATCTACCCTCTGTGGGGAGACCCTGGATCTCCTCATCCATCTCTCTCCAGATTTCTCCTTTTCCTCTATCATATCCTACCTGGGGGGGATAACCACCCACAACCTTCACCGTCACACCTTCAACTTCCAGCTTCAGACTCATCACCTTATCTGACCCTCTCCTCGTCTCGAGTCCATTCTTATCAAACTCCTCCTTCAGGATCTCCTCTGTTCTTCTTTCCATCCACACTGCGGTGAAACATCTTGAAGATTTTTCCCATCTATAAGCTTTGCTCTCTTTCCAACTGGTCTCTTGAACAAACAGGAGATCCATCGTTCTTCTCTCCATTATGTCAACCAACTCCATAGTTTTCCTGCAAAGTCTCTACATTCAAAGTTCTTACTCCAAGTCCTTCCCTGCTGTCCTTTTTTTAACTCTTGTTTCTGAAGAACACATCTTCTTCTTCTTCCACCAACAGTTGACAACATTTCCTGTAGGTCAACAGCATCGGTGGTGGCTGTTGTCAATCCAGTCAACGACTGATCTGATACAAAACTTCAGTTTGTGATTCGCTGGATAGATTTTGATTTGGTTTTCTGTCCAAACCCTCTGAATTTACCCTCACTTGGGATGGGCAGACAAAAGCCCTGGACTCTTCCCTCTCATGGTTGCATTAAAACTCTTGTCCTTTCAGACAAAACTGGAAAAGGGTCCAAAACCTGAAGGAAGGAAGTCGATACAGATTTCTACCATAAGAAAGGAAGAAAAAGGATCCAATCTGAGTGATGATAAACAAAACAGCAGCTTCTACAGCACTGCAGAAATGTTGGTTTATGTGACAAAAGAGTCATTGAAAGTGTATAACAGTCTAACAAAAACCAACTTAGAGAAGCATTAGCATCCAAATAAAAATATATTTAAAAAAAAAATATATATATATATATATATATATAGATTCTATTTTGCAGCTGCAGTTATAGTTTAACCTCATATTAGTCTTACTATGCATAAGAATGTATTCACTATCAATTTGCTTTTGTTAATAAACACAAACATTAAAGATATACTTGTGACGACACATGATCTGTTTAAGTGAACAATCTGTTATGGAATGGCAAAAAGTCATGAAAAGGAAATGGAGCGGCAACTTTTTCCATGAAAAGTTCTGTGAAACAGATTACCAAAATTACAATCTTGCTTAATGTTTCTTTTGTAATTTTTGTTTTTTATTCCAAAATGAATGTATTTAATGAATAGTAATGGAATACAGTTTAAAGGAATAAAAAACGTCCATTATGGCATCCTCTGAAACAACACTTTTTTGCCATTTTCACGTTTTGACGTGTACATTTTCTGATGCACAAATGATTTAGTATAATGCACCATAAAAATTCTCAGGAAATAAATGGAAAGCAGTCGCCATCACTTGAGGAAAAAACTGGAATCGGAACATTTGAAGTGGTGCATCACTATCGGCCTCGAGCTGGTTTCCTGCTTTCAGCTCAGAAGCCGTTCCAGGCTGTAGCTCCGCAATTACAAGCTAGCAAATAGGAATTCATATGAATATTATCAGAGTTCTCTGAGGTTTGAGGCAGAACTGCTACTGCAGAAACAAGCAGCTGATAATTATGAAGTCAAGCACTCATTGCGTCGGCAGTCACACAGAGCCGGGCGCCGTGTAATGACCTGCTCGCTGGATTTTATCACCTTTAAATCAGAGCAGCAAATCCTACTGCCAAGTCATTCCAGGGATAATATATTGCACCGGCATCCTGGCATTTTACAGAACATAAATGTGCCTCTCCGCAAACAAACTGGCCCCCTGTGTTCAGTGATGTTTCTTGACGGCTGGAGCTGAAATCCCAAGGAGAGCAGAGATGCATCTTAGAAAAATGAGGGGAGGTAACCAGGACGAGCAGAGGCATGCTCGCCTGACCTGCATGACAAGTAGCCATCTTTTCACTCCCTCTTCCCTCTGTAACCTCACCAACACGCATGCACTCACTTCCACACATGTGCATGCATGCAGGCTGTCATGGGCACATGCACGCACATCATTGCGGCATCTCTGACACACCTGCCCCTCACCTGCCAGCATGCACGCGAGCAGACCCTCCCCTGAAAACATGAAGATGTCAGGTTACAGAGGGAGGACATGGTTATGGCTCTCCTGCATCGTGCAGAAGAGACAGGTGCACACACATCATCCTTCCGTCGCCTCACATGCAGCGGCAGCATCACACAGGATCGTCACAGCGGAGGACCGCTCTAGAGAGTTACCGTTTATGCTTAATGACGGCGCGTCCTCAAACTCCACACGCCTCCCTCTTCCTCCTCCTCCCTCTTCATTTTTTCTGTTTCACTGCAGCTCTCAGTGTTTCCCGCGCCCAGAGGATCTGCCAGAATTCCCCCTCTCTGGTTCCCGTAGTAACGCCCTAAGAGCCACTTAGCATGTCTTCCTGTCCCTCCTCCAGCTGCCCAGTCGCCCTGTCTCTCCCTCCATCACTGACAGAGGAAAAACCTCCTTCTTCTGTCCAGGTTTCTCCCCATGGCTTCCTGTCTCCCCTGCTGGCGTTTCTTTACACTCCGTACACCGTGTGCTTCCTTCCAAAGCCCAGGCATTGCCAGTTACATGATATCACTCGGTTGCCTTATATGGCAGACTGTGGGTTGCCATGACGACAGCAGACTCCACCTGTTTCTCCACCTCCTTCCTTGTCTGAGTCCTCCTTTCTTCATCAGGAGATGGATGGCTTGGTGTGGGACACAGTACATGGAGCGAGGAGAAGGTGGAGATGATGGTGTGGGAGGAGCGGGTGGAGAAGTGATGGACAGAGACCAGTGGCTGACGCAGATATAAAAAAAAAAAAACAAGATTCTGTTGTTTGCAACAAAAAAGATTTCTGAACATTTCAGAATCAGGAATGAGAGCATCATATAAAATGTCAAATCTTTAGTGTGGAAAGAAACAGAAGCAGCTGCCTGTAGTCAGAATTTTATGAAGCATTACACAAGCAGTGGAGCAGCAATTCTAAGAAGCAGCTAGGGTCATCCATTTTTTTATTGGTGACTTGCTCCCAGGAAGTACCTCCCACTATTTGCAATGCAATGATCAAAACCCTGGATTATGTTTCATAAACACAATTGGTTGGCTTGGTTTGGAAGGTGCATTCTGCTTTCTGCAGATGTTTTATAAGGGGTATTAGAAAAATCGATATGCGATATATCGCGATAGTTCATTTGATGATACTTACAATGATTCAAAATGCTGTCAGGACGATATTTATTTTATTATTTCTGAGCGTCCTTCAGCGTGACTCTTGTTTTCCACTTCAACCTCCGACCACTAGTTGGCAGCAGAGCACACGGAGGTTCTTTGAGCAGCTCTACACAAAACAGCAGAGAAGCAGCTTGTTTAGTTGTTATCAGACATGAACTACTAAGATTTTACTGGGATGGGAACCGAACAGAAACTCTGTTCCATGGTGCTGCCAGTATCACATGAAAACACGGATTGTGGTTCTTTGTAAAAGAGAAGAACGAGTGAAGCTTTGCAGCTGCACAGCGGCTAATGCACGGAGCCAAAATCTGTCGGCAAAGCGGGCAAAAGTTCTGCAGAACCTCCCAGCAATAGATTCTAGCTCTGATGGATCAGTGATGTGTCCAACGCTCTGGAAAAAGGCAGACATCGTGGCGATGAGCGTTACTAGTTTACTTCTATCTGTGAGGAAACGCATGTAAATAAAGCATCTTTGCCACATTAAAGCATCTCCTTCATCCTGTCACGCTGCCTCATCATCACACTTTATTGTTTCTGGAAATAATTTGTGTTTTTTTTTAACGTTAAATTCCAGTAGCATGCTAATATGCTTCGTCTAAGCTCTTGCATGAACAAAGCCTGCAAACATTAATTGTAACGCCCTTTGGTTAGAATAAAGTTTTCAGAATTTGAATAATACACAATGCCACCAAACCAAGCCTGCCTTCAATGCCCATAACAAGCTTTTGAAAGTGATCAGCAGTCCTTCCTCACAGTTTCCATTGGGCCGTGCAGCTGAGCAGGGCTGGTGAATTCCAGTGATTGTGGCTTCAGGTCCAAACCAATGGTCCCTGCAGAAACTCGCTCATTTGGAAAGCTAAGAAAAAAGGAGCGTTGCTCCAGCAGAAAGCTGATACTACACTGCAAAGCGCATTGAACTGCTAATCGCATGCTAACTCAATAAAAAAAAATATTTTAGCTGCTAGCAGTGAGCAGCATGCTAAGGAAGCTGTGGGCTAATGGTCTTAATCATTTCTTAAAGTATTGGAGCTCTGGGACATAATGCACCCTACTGGTTTTAAAACCAGTGTCTCCATTTAACCCTTTTGCATCAGAGTTTTACTGTTACTCCAACGTAATTCCAGTGGATTCTGAAGCAAAGAAATGCATGCTTGTGATGCAGCAATGCAGATAAATCAGCTGATTTGTGAGAAAAGCGTCTTAACAGACCAAAGCCGATATGCGAAGCCGCTGCTCACACGGATCATGGAAACGGTTGATGACCTCAGGTATGTCAAAGAGCCTGTTATTTAGATGTTTCTGCATTAGAGGGTGAAGAAGATGGTCAGCTCCTCCTCGTCTTTCAGTGCCAACCGGTCAAACAGATTTCCATTTTATCTGAGAGAATGAGGAGTGGTCCCTCCATCTCACGGTTCATCTGTTGTGGGCTTGCTGAAATGCAAATTTGTTTCAAGGTAGTTTTGCATGCCTATTTATATGTTTAGAACTGCCCATTGTGTTTTGTCTTCCGATTGGCTGCAGACTTCTCAATCAATCACCTCCGTCGTGTTTTCTGTACAGAATGTGTTCAGTTTGCTAAAACTGCCTCCCGATCAGAACTACTACAGAACAAACTCCCATAATAAACAAAGGAACGCTGAATTCTGTTCATTATATGACCCTGAAAGGCTGGGATCAGGAGGTGATAAAGCTGTAAAGGAAGACATGCTGCCAAATTTATGCTGCAGACAGACCATAACACGGAGGTAAATGAAATAAATGCTGGAGAGTCGTGTAAAAAACACATACATTTGTCTTGTTTGCAGTGAAACCTTTTTCATTTACTTTTACTGATCAAGCATAACATCTGTCTGACAGTAGCAACGGCTTGCATTTGGAGATGAGTCGGTTGAAATGGACGGCTCCAGCAGCTAACGTCACCTTCTGTCTCTGTCAGCATTTCAAAATGACTGAAGCTGGGAATTTGGTGGCATTTTGAATCTAAACGAGGAACACAGTTAGGACATAGTTTGAGCAGCGCGGCAGGAGTTCTTTAGAAATTCACCGCTGGTTTGTGGGCGGAACTACACTGATTTCCCATCATCCTTTTATTTACACTCTCTCCCACTAGCTTCCAGTCCCTCACAACCACAACCTAACGCTACTGATGCAAGAATAATGCCAGCAATGTCAGAGCTATCCAGCCGAACAGTTCTGATCCAGATTCTAGCTCAGACCAGGAAGCTACTGGTCTGTAGGTGGATGATCAGAATGGAGAGGAGCAGAGAGACTTTGGATCGCAGACTGAAGTTTGTTCGTAACAACTAGAAGCTTTTGCCAATGGCATTATCTCATCTGCTCCTGATTCACAACAATTTCTACAAAGAAATAGTCACAAATGCAATTTGAATGTTCATTTTCTTTATCGATTTCCTCCATCATGGGCAAAACAAAAATGGAACTAAACATAAACTTAACATATAGTTCAGAGACGTGCAATGAGGAACAGAGCTCTCAGGGAAGCACATCGTGACTCCAGGTCTCACAAACCAGAATCATTTCTTTGAAAAGTCTTTTTTTTCTTCCTCCAAGCCACATTTATTCAAAGAGCTGAGTCAGTTTCTGTTCATCTGTCAGGGGTGTGGAGTCAGAGCATGCACTGAGTGATGGCAGCCTGAAACAAAGACTAGGAGACAAAAAGAAACAAAGAAGGAGGAGATGTTTGGGTTTCACGCTGCCACACTTGAATTATTTCCCGTTGCTTAATCTCTCTGATGGATGAACAGAACGTGTCCATCACTGAGTCGGGCTGCAGGTCCTAAGGATGCATGTGTGAGCTTGAAGCCCCAGAGGAGCTCCACTCATAATGCTCTTGTTTCTGAAGTCTCCAGGAAGACAGTAAAAAAAAAGCTGAAAGCTCCTGAGGCTACACTTTCTTCTGTAGTACGTCTAAACTACTGCGTGTATGGTCATTCAGAAAAAAGGCCTTTGTGGGATGAGTAGCAGTGGGAAACACACAACGCTGCTCCTTCTAACATAAACTCTTGTTTGGGGGGTTCCTGACCTGAAATGCAATTTACTCAACGCAAAGAAATATTAAAGATCACAACTACAATTAGAAAAGCAAGAAAATTATCTAAAAAGAAAAAAAAAACAGCATTGAATTTTAGAAATCAAAAGAAAAATCCAGAAACCAAATCACAATTCCCAAAAAATGAAACGAAAACAAAAAATGAAATGTTGCAGAAAACAAGTTATTTCAGAAATTAAAATGAAGCGTTAATAAACAAAAAGCTGGTGCTATGGGACATCGCTGATTGGATGATGATGTTGTTTGAGTTTTTCAAAAGCATCTTTCATGTTTGCAGACTAAGAAAAGATTTCTGATTAGTACGGAGCTGATCCAGAATTGCTTCATGTCAAAGGACTTTTGGTTGAAATGATGGACAAATGTCCAACGGTACTGACTTTACCGGTTTCTTTATGGGGGTTTTTCAACATTTCATTTGAATTTTTGTAAATAAAGTTTGTTTTTCTAAATATTTCTTTTTCATTTTGTCTTATTTTAGTTTTGATTTCTAAATTGCAATGTTTTTTGTTGTTTTGTTAAGTGTTATTGTGATCTTAACAATGATTTTGCATTGATTTGTTGGTATGATTGGCAGGTCAAGGCCACCGTAGTTCCTGGTTGTCCAACTCGCTCCCCAAGGTTCTGCTTGTCAGGTGAATAAATTGGTTAAATGTCAGTTCAGTTCAACCTGGTCAAACATTGATGTATAGATGTAACACTTCAGGTTTCAGGAGTCTTTTTTCCTGTCTCTGAATGCTCTGGACATGACGTCTTGTAGACATTATGGTCTGGATTTTCAAATTGCATTCATAATACCCGAAACTAAAGACGATGGTATAACAAAGCAGAAACAATCTGTTCCAAGCAAATCTGACACTACATGCTGTTTTTGTTATACTCAAACAATACACAGATTGTAAAGCTTATTGCCTCTTAGGCCTGGGCGATAAATCGATCAAATGAATTAATTCGAATTTTTTGTTACGGGCGATTTCAAAAATAACTAAATCGAGTTTTTATGTGGCGCATTTTTGGCTCCTCAGAGCTTCCGTAGCGTTAGTTTCACACATCACGCGACAGCATGGCTACCGGTGAGAAGTGGGCAGTTTGTTCCTAAGAAAGAAATAAACTCATCTGTTGTGTGGAACTGGTGTGGCTTTACTGTCACAGACGGGGAGGAAGAGTCTCCAGGCTGCTACATTTACCTAAAGGAGCTCATCGGAGTCAAAGGCCCTCACGCGCGGTCGCGTGGCACGCGCTCAGTCTACTTACACATGCACGCGCCCTAACACACACGCGACCTGACACACATACTCATTCTACAACGCCTGTATAGTTAGTTCATTAGTTAGATAGTTATTTTTTACTTTTATTTGTTAATAAAGAATACTGCGCTGTAATTATTACTTGTATATTCATTTGCGACGCGGCCACCGTAGGATTTTGTTTCGGGAGAGGACGGAGGGGGGGGGGGGGGGGGTAACCGCGACTCCTGCTGCTTCATCAAGACGGGGTTTATTAATTTATTTAAAACTTTAGACCAAGATATGAGCTGTATTGATAACTTTTTAGAAAATGCTGCTACTCTCAAGGTGAATGTTTGTCTCATTTTAGTCTAGACTATAAAGTGTGACTTAAAACACAGCTGGGACTTTAGTAAGTAAGTAACCTTTTGGACAAGTGAAAACAAGAGTAGAATAACAAAATAAGAAAAAAACAAGACAAAAATTATATAAAACCAAGACAAAATTATGTAAAACACAACAAAATTAAATAAACACAAGTCCAAAAGGGAGTGAGAAGAAGAAAAATTTTATACTTAACTTTGATTCCAAGAGTGTGTTTATTTATTTATTATTCATCCCAGAAATGGGGGTTACATTTGTCTTGCATTTGATTAAATAAAAGCAACATTTGCTTTAAGTTGTCTGCCGTTTGTACTTATTGCTTTCCTTAAGTAGGGGGGGAAAAAAAATCGGGAAAAAAATCGGAAATCGAATTAAAAAAAATAAAATCGGAGATTTTATTTTTAGGCCATATCGCCCAGCCCTATTGCCTCTAATTCAAAAGAAATTATTTTAAATATTTTATTTGTTTCTTACTGGAACTAAAAAACGACTCTTTTTGAGGGAACTGTCTTTTTGACATTTCAAAGTTTATGCTATTTTTCGCTGTGCTCAAAGTACTCATTTGTGCACAACTTTGTCTTCACATATCTTATCTTCTTTTGGACAGTTATGTAACCCTGTGTGTCCCAGTAAACGTTGTGTGACTGTGGGTGACGTACCTGTCGTCCAGCGGCAGCCGAGCCCTGCGACAGGCTGCCAGGGCTGTTGGAGAACTTGTTTTTCTGCAGGTCCATCAGGGCATCCCGCTGCCGCTCGATGTCCGCTTTGTGGATGTTGTTCAGGGCCTCCAAACTTTTGGCCGCCACAGAACTGTGCCGACGGTCCAGCGAGGACGTCTTGAAGCCCCCGTTGTTGTTGTCAGGATAACGGCGCGCCCCTCTGCTCCCACCTGAGGCCAGGGTGTGGTAATCCCGGGGAAACTCGGCATCTCCAGCTGAGATCATGGGGGCCTTTCTCTTCTCTCGGCCTGAGATGTGAAAACAAAGTGAGAAGGTGAGGCGCCACGGACAAAATCACACATCTTCACATCAAACTGTAGGATGTTAACTTTCAATTGATCAGAGATCTGGAAAGATAGCAGGATAAGATTCATGTTTGGGAATCCAGCTGTGGGACAAAAGTTTTAGCCAGAACCAGACTTCTTACCAAGAAATTCTACACTCAATCTTAAAAGTTCTGAACATTTATTTCATGGTCATTTACCTCAGCAGACCCTATAAAGCTAGAAATCGATGACGTGATGATAAACCACACTGCCATGAAGTCAAATATAACTGTGGTTCCTGTCTCCGGCTCGACTCGCGTCCCTGACTGTCCCCAACCCCGGCTGGATGAAGCTCGTCTGCTGGACTTTAAATATATAGATGTAGAGTTAGATAAGTTAATTCTTCTCTATGAGTTCTGGTAAATCGCCTGTCCGTCCTGGGGGAGGATCCCTCCTTCATGTGGGCACCCCTGAGGTTTCTTCATTTTTTTCCGGAATCCGGTTTTTTAGGAGTTTTTCCTTACCATGAAGGGGGGTCTAAGGGCAGGGATGCCAGTATAGGTTAGTCAGTTTGTTAGTTTATTTTAGTATTTTCCTATTGACTCTTTGTATTCATGATCCTTTTGAGTTCATGTTTTACTTCAAAGCCCATCGAGACGACTGTTGTTGTGATTTTGGGCTATACAAATAAAATTGAATTGAATTGAATTGAACTCAGATATAGATTTATATGAATTTTAAAAGACAACATAAGATAAAGAAAAGGAAGTCACATTTTAAAATTAGATAAAAGTCAGAAATCTTCATCTGCTGCTGACTTTCTACAGTTACTGAGACATTCGTTCATTCATTTCTTAACCGTTTATTCCCTTTCGGGGTCACGGAGCTGCTGGAGCCTATCCCGGCCACTTGTGGGCGAAGGCAGGGGACAACCTGGACAGGTCGCCAGTCTGTCGCAGGGTAGAATGTCCTCAATCACACACCCATTCACTCTCACACTCACACCTAGGGACAATTTAGAGTTGCCAATCAACCAATGAAGCATGTTTTTGGACGGTGGGAGGAAGCTGGAGACCCCGGACAGAACCCATGCATGCATGGGGAGAACATGCAAACTCCACACAGAAAGGTCCCCATTGATGTTCTGTTTTTCATGTCCCCCAGCCTTCTTGCTGTGAGGCAAGAGCGCTAACCACTGCGCCACCGAGACAGGAAGTAAGAAATGTTTGGTGCCATCCCAGACTTTTTAGGGCTTCATAATTTTCTAGGCTTCACCTTCAAGTGTTTGAAGTGGTAACTGTTTTCTTCCACTTACATTCCAAATCAAATATGAGGTCTAATAAAATCAGGATTACTAATTACAAAATGAGTCATAACCAATTTCTCTGTTGTCACAAATAGAAAATTAAGCTCGCATTGAAAAGCTTTTGGGGATTACATTCCTTTTTGGAGTAACATCTGACATTTTATCATGAAAGTCTTAACAGGATTGCTCCATTTTGCAACCAGCCTCCAATGGTCCTTTGGAGAACTGCAACACCAAGTTTGGGAATAGAAGGTGAGAGCTTGGTTTAAACTAAATGAGAAGAAAATCAAATGTTTTAAGTTTCCACCGCTCTTTTCCCAGGATGTGGTTTTGTTGTTCATCCCAGTCTGCCTTCATTGAGGTTTAAAAACATTTCTTTAGGCAGAAAAACATTACAACAGAATATCAGAAATAGCAGCTGTTCACCACAAAGTCCTCAGACTAATACTGTTTAATCTTCCTTTATTTCAACATTCATCCACTCAATATGAAGTCAGATAACTGTCTTGATTTGGGTGTTTTTCCTTAGTTTTTGCTTCCATTTTGTTTCTTCCATGATTTGAGGTCTGCTTCCTGTATACTTTTGAAGGTTTCCTGCATGTCATGGTTTTAAGTTTTACTCCCATGGTCCCATAATGGTCCCATGGTCTCCCCTGATCGTTTTCATCTGTGTCTCGTCAGTCCTGTTTAAATATATGTTTTTCTCTGTGCTGGTCCATAACGTCATTTCCCTGATGGTCTTCTCCCATGTCTGCCTTGTTACCCTGACCTTGGGTTTGGTTTGGTTTGGTTTGGTTTGGTTTCCCTGCTCAGCAGCGCTTTTTGTTTGGAAATAAACCCCCTTTGCCTTGGAACCTTGTGCCAGCCCATCTCTGCATTTTGGGGACTTCATCCACCCTCGTACCTGACGATAACATTGCCTACAGCAGGTCTGCCCAACCCAGGTTCTCCAGATTTGCCACCCTGCCGGTTTTCCTGCTCATTGACCTTCTTGCTGATGATGTCATGGATTAGATGTGTCCAGTCAATCAGAATAGGGAAAGCTGAGTCAGCAAATCAGCAGCCAGGAGGGCAGGGAGACCTGGAAAACAGGCAGGGTGGTGGATTTTGAGGACTTGGGGAACAGGAAATGTTTTGATAAAGATATGATGGTAATGCTATGGGGCATCAAAGACATTTAACTAAAAAAAAACAATTTGGTCAGATTAGGCCAGTTTAGGTGTTTTGATGTTACGGTGGGACATCTCAAAGTTTAAGGGCAGAAGAAAACTAACAGACACAAAAAGAGAGGTGGCGAGGAAGAAAATTCAACACTTTAATTTGTTGGGTTTTTTAAGCTGCATGAAATATATGGAATGAAACAGAAAAAGATAGTTGAATTTCATTGCAGACATTTAAGTTAAGTTCCATTCATTCGGTACCTTCTAAAAATGTTCCACTGAAAGTTCCAGGCAAAGTTTCACTGCAGGACAAAATGAAACCCAGAGCTAAGGGGCAATCTCCAGGGTGTTCGCTGTGCTCTTCTTAGATCTATACTAACCCGCACATGGAAAAATAAAGAAGACACTTTTCCATACTGGAAATCTTTTAAGGCTGGAAAAATCAATGCACTTTCTAAACACTCAGGAGTCTTCGACTGCGATTTGGACAAGATGCTTGACAGTCAACAGTGAATATACAGAAATGATGCAGAGCTTTGAACTTCATCTTACACTGTAAATTAGAGTCTGTTTAAACACAGGGGAGATACATCTGAAGACAACGATTCTGTCTTTGAGGGATCTGCAGGGGACAACATCAGCAAAGACCTGTTTTCTCTTCCCTACAACACATTCTTGGAAACACATGACCTCTGACAGGGTCTGGATGACACATGTTCCCCTGGTTGATGGACATAAAAAACATATTCTCTTTGAAAAGTTGTGAACTGTTCTGGGAACCATGAAGGGAGACTAAAGAGAAACAAAGCAACATATCCTGCAAGTGTGTTGTTGTTGTTGTGTGTCAAAAAGACCTGGGGCGTATTCCAGGAAGCATGTTTAAACTATCCAGACTTTAACCCTGAACTCTGACTGAAATCCGCCTGAACTTGCTTACTCTGGGTATGTCGGTTCCAAAAGACCGGATATGAGTTAGCGTAATTACGCTCGACTTGGTAACCCTGGGTTAGTGCACGTGCACAGCAAGTACATAAAGACATTCTCAATGGATCGCCGATTTCCGGAGTCACCATGGAAACGCGTGGAGAAAAAAAGAGACGCTGCACTTCAGTGAGACGGAGTCTGAGATTTAAATGACGTTCACTAATGTTGGTGAAGGAAGGTGGAGTCTCTTCTTCCACTGGAAGAAAAGGCATTGTTGGCAAATCCTGGACCAAGACAGATCCCTTAAATGAGGGTCCACAGGATCTGGAAGCTGGTCAGCTGTTGCTGTTAACAAGGTTTAACATTGCTTCGACACACTGGAACCTATCATTAACAAATCCCCCAAAGTATCAGGTTTCTTCTTCCATCTCTACCAGAGAAGCCAAAATGATGGAGTAGTTCGAGTTCTGACAGAAGAGGTCCATTTGTTTCCAGCTCCAGTTTCAGGTTCCCTTTTTACTCAAAACAAAACACAACACATTGTGTGTGTAGAGTCTCTACAAATGGGAACCAACCTGAAGCCCACCTGTGCTGCACCAGTCCAGCACTCGTTCACAGTCCTTTCATGGGCTGTCTCATGGATTTTCTGCCACATCAGGAAAACTTTACAGACAGTTTCCCCAGAAGTGACGTATTGAGGAGAGCGCTCTTCTCGGAAAACAGGCTCAATTACATAACTTGCAGTGTTTAGACAGACTTGTTGTGAATCCATTATTGATCTCTCCCTCAAGGTATTTACTTGCTGTGCAGCAGAGATGCACTAGAGCAGGCTTAACTTCATTAGCTGACGTTTAAGAAACAGTTTTCTACAGCTGAAAGCCAGGCAACGGTCCTCTGCGTCTGCATTACACCTCACACATATTTGATAAGAATCACATCAATGCCAGCTGACAACAGCACAGCTAGAAAAGTCTCGTCCAAGAAGGATTCCCATGGCAGGACAGTGCTCTTGAGCTAAAAACACAATCATCAACACGGGGTACTCAAACTCAAATGAGAATTTGCTTTGACAACAGCAGCATTTGTCTGCAGAAGCATCTGAGGAGGTCACCACTACGCATTTCCTGATACGGCTGCAGTGGAATACTAGTGTGTATCCATGGAAGTAGAGGAAAGGTTATAAAAGCGGGGAGGACTGGCAGAGACGAAGGGAACGTAGAGACAAGGCCTTGTCACTGTAATTTATGTGAAGCTTTGAGCAACCTCAGCTTGTGTGTGTGTGTGTGTGTGTGCGCGCGTGGTTGTGAGTGAGTGGGATAGATGTGTGTAAGGACACAAGAAACTGGATGAGGGGTAATGGTGGTCATCTGCTGCTGCAGTTTTCATAGCCATCATTTTGCAATTGTTATTGTTTTCAGATAAATGGATTCACCTTTTTCAGATTTCTATAAAAGAAGATTTCCTTTTTCACATACTGCTGGAATTCTTGTGAATTCAATATTTTTTCAAACTTGTCATTGTCAGTTCATAAAAGACATAAAACAGACGTATTTAATTAGTACATTTCTTTCAAACCTTTATCCCAGGTTTTGTTTTGAGATCAAGTTTTACTCAATTTGCATTGAAACTCTTTACATAGTAGATTATCCAGACTGAATCTGATGGGATGAAAACAGTATTGATGATCTGAATTTTCTAATTTCCTTTTAGGTGATTAATAAAAAATTTTTCTGCTGGATTGAACTGAATCATTGTATTGTTCATGATCTTTCTTGAATTTAATCTTGGCTACAAAATGGGCATGGATTTTTAAAGCACTTTATAAATAAAGAGTATAATTTTAAAGGACTATGTGACATGATGGCTGGATCATTTTTCTCTATTTGTAACCCTTGTTCTATCCTAGGCACGTTAACATTGGGTGTGGGGTCATCTAGACCCACTAGACAGAGCTCTGTGCCTTTGTTCTTCAATGATTTGTGATCTTCACTGGTGTCCATGGATTACATGAAATCCTCTCCACCTTTGTCCACCTTTGTCATGGTAGGAGAACACGTCAATGTAAGGGTGGGGTCATCTGGATTCCATAGGATAGCACAAGGGTTAAGGAAAGATGTTAGGTCCAGATGTAAAATTGTGTGTAAAGTTGACATTTTTCTACACTTCTGGTAATTAAAATGAACCAAAAAATGATCAAAATCTGAAAAAGTTTAATAAGTCTTTGACAGCCTGAAGAATTACATCAGCAGCTGTTGTAATATCTTAGTTATGGGGAAGACGAGAGCACCACCACTCCTTCCTCCAAACACGGCCATCCTGAAGATTCTCCCGGGCCGCCTTCTCTCCAGGCAGCAGAATCAGTGTCGCACTAGATTCCATCAATAAAAAGCTCCAGCCTTGATTGCCGCCTAAATCTGCTGGAGATCCTCCACAAAGAGTTTCAATTCCTGCTGGAGTCTCTGGAGTTCAGCCAGCAGCTGGAGCTCGCAGCGGAGAACCAGGCCCTCAGAGAGACCGTCAAGATCTGAGCAGTGACACCACCCATCCCTCTGAAGAGAACCGGTCCATTAAGGAAACCCTCCTGGATCTTCAGGCGGGGAGCATGAGGGACAACCTGGTGATCTTGGGTATTCCAGAGGAGGCAGGAGAAGATCCGGAGACCCCTGTGAAGTCCTTCATGGAGATCCAGCTGAAGCTCCAGAAGGAGGAGGTACAGAAGATCTCCTTCCACAGGGTTCACCGGCTTGGAAGAAGAAGATCTGACAGCCAGCGTTCGCGACCAATTATTGCTAGATTTGAGCACTACTACAAGCAAAAGGAGCTGGTGAAGGGCCACGGCCGGAAGCTGAAGGGAACGCACTTCAGCGTGAACTACCAGTTTCCTGCAGAGATCCTGCAGCGCAGAAAGATCTTTTCCCGCTGAGGAAGAAACACCTCACCGTGGACAAACTGTTTGTGGACCGCTAGCTCTTTCTGGACCCAGAGATCACCTTGTGGCTGTGTTGCAGACCCGACATCCGTGCTGTGCCAAAGTGTGAGGGCAGAACCCACTGCCACACAGGTAAGTTAAGTTCATTTGTTATATTTCTCTCTTGAATAAACCATTTCATTTTATTTCACACATTACATAACAAAATTAACTTAATGACTTGTGCACACATTTAGTTAATTTTGTATTGTTTTGAGTAATTCTATTCTTTGAGCTCTGTTTGAGGCCTGATGCTGGGGCAGAGGCTGGAGCTGGGAAACTTCCTGATGATGTGGCAGTGGGAGGAGCTGAAGAAGCTCCTGATGACTTGGAAAGGGAGGAGCATGGACAACTTCCATCTGGAGAAGATGGAGGGGGAAGACAAAGTTTATTCTTATGTTAGATTATTGTTTGTATTTTTTGGAATATGTTAAACTTGTTTTGAGGTATAAGTTCAGTTTCTTGGTTTAAGCATTAAATTACTAGTAATTTACTACTTTAGTTAATATTTAGGTTTTGAATGTTTTGTAGTTGTGCTCCCCTCCCTATTGTGTCATTGGTCTGATCAGCCAGTATAAAATCTCCCTAATGTTTCCTGTTAGGGGGTCAGTTTTGGTTCAGTTGGTTTGAGCTTTTGTTGTTGATTCTCTCAGTGACATTTTTTGTTAAGTTGGCCCCATTTTTATTTGAGCCCATGTCTTTTTGTGTTGGGTAGAATAATAAACCCTGATTTGAAGATCTTTTTTGTCCTGGGGCTCAATCTCTGACACAAAGACACAGCCCAAACTTGTTTAAATGAATGGAAAACTGGCTCATGAACAACCAACACCTCCATCTCTTTAAAGCAGTTTCATTCTCTCCTCTCTCATGTTTCTGTTGTTGTTTTGTTGTGTTTGTTTCTTCCTGTTTTTCTTTTACTCTTTCATCTGTTTTGGCCCCTTCTACCCATATTTAAATCATCTAAAGACAACACATCCCTGGTCAGTTGTTATTTGTTAATGCACACGGACATGCATTTGCGATGCCGCACACACTCGTTAACATCCCGCAAACACCTCACACAGGCTCACATTGGACACACGCAACATGCAGATCACACAGCCAGGAAACGTTCCCACACTCAAAACGCACAGCGCCCCTCCGCCGGTCAGCGGGCACGCGCACACGGTCGGGCACACACGTATTAGTTATCCTCACACTCTCCCAGTTACAGTACGGTAGTTATGTCCAGTCTTAACATTGTTAGCTAGAATGTGCGTGGACTTGGCTCTGGTACAAAGAGACTGAAACCACCTGAATGGTCTTAAAGCAGATGTAGCTTTACTGCAGGAGACCCACTTTTCTACATCAGCTGATCATTTCCTGTGCTGCTCACAATTTCCATTCATGTATTCTGCTAGTTACAACTCCAAACAAAGGGGAGTTCCTGTCTTAATTAATAAAAACATTAACTTTACTCATAAGGGCAAAGTAATTGGCCCAGGTTTATAATCATTAACATATCAGTTCATACCAATGACTTTTTCATAGCCAGTATCTATGGCCCGAATGTTGACGACTCTTCCTTCTTTCACAGATTCTTCACCTCGCACTCGGTTCACTCTGACTCCACAGTTCTTATACAGTGGTGGACAAAATAGTTGGTACCCCTCAGTTAAAGAAAGAAAGTCCACAATGCTCACTGAAATGACTTGAAATGTTCAAAAGTAACAGAACAGAATTATTTAAAAAAACAAACTGATGAAATAGGGCTGGACAAAAATGATGGTACCTCCATAAAAGACTGAGAACTAATTGCCCAGGGGGTCATGATGAACACAGGTATGTCCTTTAATTGACATCACAGCTGTTTCCAAACCCATAATCAGTCAGTCTGCCTATTTAAAGGGAGACAAATAGTCACATTGCTGTTTGGTGAAAAGGTGTGGACCACACTGAACATGGACAACAGAAAGCCAAGGAGAGAATTGTCCCAGGACATTAGAAACACAATGATAGACGAACACGGTAAAGGTAAAGGCTATAAAACCATCTCTATTCTGGACGTATTCCCTATTTTTTTTTTAAACTTGTCCTGTCCAACAGCTGGGCAGACAGATGAGAGCTGAGGGCCTCTTGTGTTGGACATATTTTACTTTAACAACAAGGGTTATGAATCTTCGGACTGTTGATCGCTACAATTCTACACTTCATAACATTCTGCAATCCCATGCACCCCTGAAATCAAGAACCGTCTCTTTCACTAGATCAGCCCCGTGGTACACAGAGGAACTAAGAATTCTTAAAAGACTTGGACGAGCCATGGAACGAAGACTCGCAAAAAACAACCTGACAGTACACAAACAGGCCTATCGAGACCATCAAAAACTCTACTGTAGAGCCCTTACAATAGCCAGGTCAAAGTTCTATTCCCACAAGATCAATAGCAACACTGGAAATTCAAAACAGCTGTTTTCCACCATACACTCTCTGCTTAAGCCCCCCACACTTACCCATAGTGATGCTAGTGTCAGCAGCTGTGATAGATTCATGGATTTTTTCACCAACAAAATATCTTCCATAAGATCTAACTTCCTGCCCACTACCACTATTCCCACCTCATCCGAAAACCCGACTGTACCAACAGCTCCAAGGACCCCTTCTGAATTCACACCCACCACACAGAAAGAGGTTGAAGCCATCTTAAGGACTATGAAAGCCTCAACCTGCTCACTTGACCCCCTCCCAACAGCCCTGATCAAAGACAACATTTCAAGTATCAGTCCAATTATCGCAACTATAATTAACCAATCATTACAAGCCGGTCATGTTCCCCCTGCTCTCAAAACTGCCATCATTAGACCACACTTAAAAACACCGGCACTGGACCCTGATAACTTGGCAAACTACAGACCCATTTCCAACCTACCATTCTTGTCCAAGGTTCTTGAAAAAGTTGTCGCTGCTCAGCTCCACCATCATCTCTCAACACACAGCTTATATGAAAAATTTCAGTCTGGCTTCCGGCCAGCTCACAGTACAGAGACAGCCCTGGTCCGAGTCATGAATGACCTACTCATGGCTACCTACCAGGGCTCCCCGTCTCTACTCTTCCTTCTTGACCTATCAGCTGCATTTGACACCGTGGATCACGGCATTCTTCTTAACCTTCTTCATACTACTGCTGGACTCTCTGGGAACATACTCAACTGGTTTAAATCATATCTCACAAACAGGACAGAATATGTGGCTCTGGGGACTGCTAAATCACACACACACACAGTTACCTGTGGAGTTCCTCAAGGCTCTGTTCTTGGACCTTCACTCTTTACGATCTACATATCTCGACTTGGACAAATCATTCGTAAACACATTTCATTCCACTGTTACGCCGATGACACACAACTATATGTAAAAATGAATTCCACTCCCACCCTAACTTCTTCTGCCCTCCAGGCATGTCTCGAGGAGACAGATGCATGGATGGCTGAAAACTCTCTCCAATTCAACAGCAACAAGACTGAAGCCATATTAATCGGTTCCCCTCACCAGATCAAAACATCCTCCACCAAAAGCATTGTGGTCTCTGGTCACAACATTCCGCTTTCTTCAACTGTGATAAATCTTGGTGTCAAAATCGATTCTACCCTAATATTTGATCATCATATACGTCACCTCTCCAAAGTCTCTTTTTTCCATCTGAAAAACATTGCAAAGCTCCACCCCTCACTCACCCAGTCTGATGCAGAAAAACTAATCCATGCTTTTATCTCCTCCAGACTAGATTATTGCATCGCTCTCCTTGTTGGGATTCCTGGCAGGAGCCTGGAAAAGCTCCAGCACATCCAAAACTGCGCTGCTAGGGTCCTGACAAGGTGACGCAAATTTGACCACATCACTCTTGTCCTTCAGTCACTTCACTGGTTACCCATTCATTCCAGAATTCAATACAAACTCTGTCTCCTCACCTACCAATGTGTCCATGGAACTGCCCCTGCCTACCTCAGTGAGCTCCTTTTCCCACAAGCAACTTCACGACTCCTCCATTCCAATTTCACACACTGCCTTCATCAGCCAAGGACCAGGCTAACCACTATGGGAGACAGAGCCTTTCAGGCTGCTGCCCCTCGACTCTGGAACAATCTTCCACAATCCCTCAGAGCCCCACAAAGCCTTGGCACGTTTAAAAAAAGGCTTAAAAACTTTCCTTTTTAATAATGCTTTTTAGTACATTCCTTGTTGTTTATAATTTTGCCTTACTTTGTTCTTATTGTAAACCATTTTTATTTCTGCCTCCATTGTAGCGCTTTGAGATTTTATCTAAAATGTAAAGCGCATTCTAAATAAAATTTATTATTATTATTATTATTCTGACAAACCAGAGAAATGTCTGAATAAACCCCTTTTGGAATCCAGTCCAAACTTTATTAATTTTAATCGTATTTGAAAATCTTTTGTGTTGGACCAGACGGAAAAGGAAAGGAGGGAAGAAGAGAGAGGGATGTAAGGGAGGGGGGGATAGGAGGGTGGTCATGGGGGGGGGGGGGGTTAAAACCATGAAGCAGCAACAAGTTATCGGGTGTTTTTATCATTATGGTGAGGTTCAGATGTAATACAAATCTCAAAGGGGCGGGGCCTGTCCACACACACACTCAGATGTTATAAACGTACCTGTTAGCTGCAAAAATGTCCACATGTCAACATGAACACAATACAGATATTGTTCACACACGCATACTTATGCCTTCAAACCAACTAGTGTGAAATATTTCATTCATTCAATCATGCAAACTATTAGTGTAAAGGTGAGCTAACACCTGTGCTCAGGTGAGTGTTTATGTTCTTCTAAATGGATAGTGGAATGTGAAAAGAAGGAGGGGGAGTGACCAGCCACCCCCACACCAAGACCCCCGCCGCAGCAGCAGCGGCAGCCAGAACCCCCCAACGCCACACGGCAGCAGGCAGAGAACAACCGCCCCCCGGGCGATCACATCTGCGACCCAGGCCAGGGCCAGCAGGACCGCCGCGAGGCCCCCAGAGCCAGAGAGCAGGGAGGCATGGGGGGAAAGAGAGTGCTGCCCCAGCCCAACCAGGCGAGCAGCCCCCCCGCCGCGCCAGGAGGGACCAACGCCGGGCCCCACCCGAGAAGAGTGCCCACAGCCCCAGAAGAGCACCTCATCACCACCCAGGAGTTCTGGGCATCCCCCCAACCCCAGGTACGAGCCAGGACCCCCCAAGGGAGACCCGCTCCGCGCTGCAGGCAGCCACTCACCCGGCCCACGGTTGGTCCAGAAAGGAGCAAGGCAGAGGCCAGCCGTCCCCGCCCAGGAGGGGGGCACCCCGGGGAGAAGGGGGCCCACGAGGGTGTTATAGACATGGCCCGACCAGGCTCGGCCACAATTGGAAATTTGGCGGGGCCCAGCACCCCGGGACGAGGACTAGAACCCACCTCACAGGGACACGGACACCCCCGGCTCAGGTGTGATGTGATCCCCAGCTCTTGGTCTGCCAGAAAGCTCAGGGACCCCCCTCCCTGCATTGAGAGAGGACCGCCGGGCCCAGGAAGCCAGCACCCAAGCGACACGGCCGCCGTTGCCAAGGGCCCAGTACCCCCTACCAGGGATGTGGTAAGGGACAGATGGTCCAAGGTGTCCAGCCCTATTTCATTAGTTTGTTTTTTTTAATAATTCTGTTAATCAACAACTCAAAAGTAAAGGCGGTTTTTGATGATTTAATTTTCAATACATTTTAATTTATTGTTACTTTTGTACGTTTCAAGTCATTTCAGTGAGCATCGTAAACTTTCTTTCTTTAACTGAGGGGTACCAACACTTTAGTCCACCACTGTAGGAGGAGACGTCAATCTGATTCTCGATCCTGAACTTGACAGACTCGGCACACCAGCGTACATGGCGGTCTGCAAGTATCCTAAAGCAGTACATGAATGATCTGGGTCTCTGTGACGCTTGGCGCTCATGTCACCCAAACACTAAAGGGTTCACCTTCTTCTCTCCAGTTCATCATTCACACTCTCCTTTAGATTATTTATTATTCAGTAAATCTCTTTTAAAAGAAGTTCCAGCAGTCATCCAATTATTGTCAGTGATCATGCACCAGTTTCTGTAAATATTTCTAGGGAAATATTCACCCCCTCAGGTACAACCTGGAGGCTTAATACATCTCTGCTAAAAGACTAAGAACTTATTCAGTTGTTTAAAAAAGAGTGGGCAACCTTCTGAGAATTCAACAAAACTCCTGATTTCTCACCATGTTTTCTTTGGGAAACAGCAAAAGCAGTGATGAAAGGGAAAATCATTTCTTACTCAACTCACAAAAAGTGCAACGAGAAAGCAGATTTATTAGAATTAGAAAATAAAATCAAAACTCTGGAGACTGCTTCTGCTGCTGAAAGATTTGAAAACTCAACTAAATCTGGCAAATTTCTAGCTAGTCAGCTTAAAATTAACAAAGAAAAATAACAATCATCACATCTATTATGGACTAAACAGAAAACGTCCCTCATGACCCGGTCAGAATTAATAACATGTTTAAAGACTTTTATAAAAGCTTGAAGTTAATTAGAGATAAATCTGTTTGTTTGTTTTTTATCACTGAACAGTAATGCCAAGCAAAGACTCTAGATACCAGTCACATGAGGCAATATCAGATATCTAGGTATTTATTTGTCCCCCAAACTGTCAGAACTGGTGCAGCTAAACTACCCCCCATCACTGAAAAGCATACAGGACGATCTAACCCGCTGGGTCAGCCTGAGTCAGCTGCGTCAAAATAAAGGTTCTAACGAATAAACATCTGGACTCTTTTTCTGTTTATAACACGACAATCCTTTTACATTTGTAGGTTCTTATTTTGTTTCATTCCATCTCTGCTCACGTCGGCTACGGTGGCTGTTTCGGTTCAGTAGCTTGCTGTGAGGACGGATCGCATTCAGATTGAGGAACGGACCAAGACCGCCTCCAAAGATGGGTCCGAAAGCTGTTCCTGGTCCCGGGGGGGGGGGGGGGGGGTTGACTCTGGTTCACTTTAAGTCGACCAAATGAGTGAAGTGAGTGACTGAAGAGTTACCTGCTCAGGTTTAGTGCATTGTCGCTTTGATGCACGTTCTGTTAAGTGTGCAACCTTTCTCATCAATGTGTAATGCAGAGATATATAACACTCGCTGGAAAAAAAACACACAGAAGTTCAGACATGTATATTTCTCAGAAACTCCTTAAAGCAAGTCATCCATCCCTTTTCTGAACCTACGTATTCCTGTTGGGGTCACAGGATTGCTGGAGCCTATCCCAACTATTGATTGCAGCTCACTCTATAATTCTCCAATTATAGGGTCACACGGAGACACACAACCACACACACTCATATTTACATCCAAGAAACGATTGAAAGGGCCTAAAAAAAGTCCTAAATATAAAACAGAGTGTGGGTCAGAAGCCAAACATTATAACTGACGAACAAAACTATTCATTATGTTGGAAAAGTTTAAATTAAAACTCTCAATTTTTCACTTCATTCTTGTCAATTAGCCTAAAAAACTCAACAATTTATGAAGGTACCCTAAATAATCTGAATGAAGTGCTAGTAATGATAAATACAAGAATTTCATAATCTCCTGCTCCATTGATTGAAGCTTTATAAGTCCAAATGTCGTCACTGAAGAGTTTTTTAGCTAAAAATATAAAAAAAAACTGCTTAGCGCTCCAAACAACATCGCTGTGAGCTCAATGATGAGGCCTCACAGGACTGAGGAAGTAGTGACCGAAGACAGACGCTGTGGCACTTTTAGAGAGCACTTTACTGAGGCGATAAGTCATTTAACAACAGACTCCTAAACTTCTCTTCCACCCTTGCAGCTCCCCTCTGGGATTTCAGTTTATTGGATCTTTCATGCTTTGAGTGCTAGCAGATGAGGATGCAGCTCAGCTTCAAACTGCAGCTGGGAGTTCAATTAACCACTAATCATCAAGAATGAGGCAAATCCAGCCTGAGCTACAGCGACCTTCTTAATGTTGCTGCTGTTACATTTTTGCCACAACACAAAGCTATTTTTATTTATTTATTTATTTTGTATTAATTTGTGAATTAGTATTAATTAGCTTCAGCTGCATCTGGTTCTTGGTTTTTTGTCAGATCCCTATTTACAACTCAATGGTGGTACTTCTGTGCTTTTTGTCTGATTACAAAGTTTCTAAGAAAAGAGCACCTTGGGAGAAAACTGTAACTGTTTTGTCAGATAGGGGCTGTTTATCACTAAGCAGCAAAGATAAAGGTTTGTGTTCAGCTGACCTAACATGACTCGTTTGAGTTCAGAAGAATCATGGTCTATATGCTGGACATTATGTTTTATCTCGATTTGAACAACTGTTGCCCTAAGGTTTTTATGATTTCTGTTCAAATGGATCATACAAGCCTGACCTAATTTTTCATTCTTAAAAAGAAGTGAAGAAGTTGACTCCTTCTCTTAAAACGAGCTCTAAAGGCATACAAATGATCCAAAACCTGTTTTGGATCTTATCGTGCCTCCTCTTATCTTAAGGCCGTGTCACACGGCCGTTAGACCATGGTGTCCGTGTGTGATGTACATCATGTGTTTTTTGCGTTCGTCGATGTGCTCAGACGTACGTCGAGGGTTTCAGCCGACGGGTCTTTCAGTTTTAAACTGTTCAAAGTTTTTAGTCGGTTGAGAATTATGCAGTTTAAAAATTTTATGTCGTTTATACGCAATTTTTACATAAATTGTATGCAGTTTTGTGAGATACAAACACAAATGTGTGTCTTTCCGTGACCATTCCATGTATGTCTACGAGACTTTTCCTGCATGAACCACAGATATATAACTTTTAGATCACCTATTCTTGCTAAAATGTAATTGTAAAATTGAAAAATTACCCACAAAACTTTCAAACTTTTACAAACAAGCCCTGCTGGCCTGGAAACTCGTTTATAAACATAATTTTTCTCCAACAACTTGTTTTATTTGGAATAACAGTAATGTACAATACAAAAATAAATCACTTTTTTTCCTAGGTGGTATGATAATGATATTGTTTTAATCAGACAACTTTTCAATTCTCATGGACATCTTCTGATGTATGAAGAATTTCTTTTAAAATTCGGTATTCCTGTTCCACCCAGAGAATATGCAATAGTGTTAGATGCCATTCCAACCAGTCTACTTCAACTGTTTAAAGGGATTTATAACACAAGTCAATTAAGAACCCAGACCATTTTTTGGGACAATGTGGATATTTGTGTTCATTCAGTTTCCAATAAACAAATAAGAAATCTTTTACATACCACAACCTTACCTGCTGGGAGGTTTTACTGGGAATCCAAATTTGTGGACATTAAATGGACTTATGCTTGGACTATTAGTAATAAATACTGTCTAAATAACAACATAAAAGAGGTGTCCTTCAAAATATTGCATTGTATATATATCCTACCAAAATTTGAGTAGATTTGTTGGACATGGACCTGTTTTGTTCATTCTGTGGAACTCAGGAGGAAACTATTTATCATCTGTTTGTGGACTGCAGACATACAAATAAGGTTTGGATTGAAGTGGGAAACTATATTGGAAATATAACTAAACAAACTGTTACATTTTTAGAAAAATACATTATTCTGGGTTACCTTAATGTCAAAGTAGACAAAGATTGTATCTTCATTAAACAATTGTTTTTATTATTGGCAAAATTCCATATCTATAAAGCCAAATGGTCAAACTCCAAAACTAAATTCCAGCAGTTTTTGAGTGAAATCAATCAGTAATGTACCATTATCAAACATCTGCAGATTAGATTTTTGAAGTAAAAATTCTTTTTCTCTTATGTTGTATATGTATGTGTATATATTTATATACTTTTTCTTTTATTTCTTATATTTTTCTGCAATATATACACATTTCAATTCCCCCTGAGACATTCACATTGTTATTGTATTATGTTGTTTGTCAATAAAGTATGAAAAAAAAAACTCCACCGCGCCCCCCCTGCAATACCTCCGCGCCCCCTCTAGGGGGCGCGCCCCCCAGTTTGGGAACCACTGGCTTAGCATAACATTTGTCTGAAACCCTTTAAACGTTTGCAGTAGATTCCAGGAAAAGACTTTCAATCAGCCTAAACTCGTCGTCATTGTTGATGGATATCACTTTATGCCTACAGATGCATTTGCACACATTGCCATTCAGTTTCAGTAAGCTCTCGTTGTGATAGCACCCTTATTTTACTAGTGAACTGTACATTCAGGATGGTTAATACATTAAGAGCTGATAAGATCCTTTCTACCTTCTAAGAAAAATACTGAAACAGCAACAAAGTTCTTAGTACTGTTTATATTTGTTTTTTATTACTACAAAGACCGAATACATCCACTCTCTTTCTATTTGCTTCAAAGTTATATGAGTATTTTTAGAAATATGTCAAAAAACACAAACGGAAAACTTTGTAAAAAAAAAAAAAAAAAAACATGTTTATGTATGCAGCAAAATCCCTTCACTTTTAAAAAAGCTGATTAAATTTACAGCAAAGGCATTCCTGTCATAATTATCCACCACTGAAGCTGCTACTCAGTCAGTAAACATTGACATTTTTCCCTGTATCAATATTATCTGCATACATGTGACCACACCGTCTCCTGGGTGTCTTCTCTGAAAATCCGAGCCAGCAGAATACTCACTGTTCTGCCAGAAAACTCTCAGCAAAAGACTCAGAGTTCCCACATTTAAGCAGAGAAGATCCTCATTTTGATGAATTTTCTTTCAAGAATTTTGAACTGACTTGGGGAAGAGATGAGAGGTGGAACTCGTCCACATGCACTCCAGCATCCCCTCTGACATGTTAACAGGGTCTCAGCAGACCTTCAGAGCGGGTCTGGTGGATGCGGTTCTGTCTGCTCCTCCCTCTCATCCTGCTGGCGCCGTCTGGCCGAGGTGTCCAGCTCCGGGACACTCTGCCAACGCTCAGGATGTGGACCCTCCCTGGTGTCGTTAATCTAAGATGAGAGGCTGCTTGATGAGAGGAGGGTGGGTGAGTGCAGGTATGCGGCAGCGGGCAGGTGTTCCATCGCTGATGACTGAATTCAGCTCTTCACACACAGCCATGTCTCCTGTTGGACCACAAGACTCCTCACCAAAGACTAAACTAAACTGATGCAGACTATTTTGAATGTACGTCAATTAAATGAGGCCTACTGAGCTATAAGGCCCAACAACGTGAGACAAAAGAGGCAGAGATCAGTCTGTCAGTCGTACATTAGTAACTATGTAGACAAGTAACTCCGGAACCTGTTTTTACAGCGCTTAAAAAAAAAATCACACAATAACAGGTATTGTGACCATGCTAACTCCCATCTAAAACAATACAGTGCGACACGGCTACACATTATTTGCTTTTGCGCTTTCACTAGAACGTCCAATCTTTTTTGGAACTAGTAAAAAAAAACTGTTGTTTTTTTAATTGAGGCTTCAAAGTGCATCCTTAATTCCAGAAAATCCAGTAACCATGAGGGGCTGCCCAGTGGTGCAGTGGTCGGCACTCTTGTCACACAGCAAGTTGGGTTCCTTGTGCTTGCATGTTCTTCTCCCTGTGCATCTGGGTTTGCTCTGGGCACTCCAGCTCCCTCCCCCACAGTGCAAAATCCTGCTTCATAGCTGTAGTGGTTGGCCCCTCAGTGTTGTTTGAAGTTTTGCTCAGTAGTACCAGTGTAGTAGCAGTGACACGCCCTCCCCCTGAGCTCCCCGTGGAGCGGCCACAAATGCCTCTTAGTGTTTTGGTTTGTAAGAAGTAGCTTGTATGGCAATGTTCTGTGTATTTTCTGGACTGCATAGTATTTTTCACAGTACTAGCATCTAGCATCTAGTCTTTTTGGCCCACCCTTGTGGTGAATTTTTTGTATTAAACAGTTTTTTGAACTCCATACGTGCTTCCTGCTCATGGGTTGCCTCTTGCTAATGATTCGTAACAATATGTAATTCAAAGTTTCTAAATTGTCCCTTGTTGTTATTTTGTGGCCCTGCAACACTGGCGACATGTTCAGGATGTACCCTGGCTTTGCGTAACAGTGGCTGGGATAGGCTCCAGCAACCCTGTGGCCCTAAAAGTGACCGAGCGTGTTCACAAGACAGATAGATGGAAGTATTGTAAATTCCCTCCTGTTCAACTTTTCATTTTACATTTCACTCATTGCATGTTCAGTAGCTTTTCCAACCATCTGAATGGAACTGAACAAAGAATGAAAAGTGTCCAGACAGGTCTCTGGTTCCCGGTCTTAGTAGAAATCCACATTTTCCTTAGTACACTAAACGGAGCTGAGAGCTGCTCCTCCAACTGTCCTGTGCTTCACTCATCCAGAAATATGCAGCATGTTTAGCAGCTATGTTTACTCCCTCATAGGTCTGAAGAATAAATCACAAATTTATCAGCATGTGCAAAATGCGTATCACAAAAGAAGACGTCCATCGCAATAAGTGGGTACCTTAAATGTTTACACACATGCTAAAACAATCTTATGGCAGCTTAAAGTTGTTAACAATTTAAATTGACCCCTTTATGCATTTGACCAATCACTCCCTTCCTATGTAAATGAGGGTCATTTGGAGTAAAATAGGTTATGTTGACTTTTATTGAAATAAACTGTTGCAGTAAAATGGAAATTATGTTTTAGTTGTTTTTTGTTTTTCTTGTTCTTCATGCATCATATGTCAAATTGTTATCGCAAACATTGATCACTAATATTGCACATCGCTAGTTTTCCCCACATTGTGCAGCCCTACCCTCATCTAAGTGTAAAATACATGTACTACTTTATATTATGTTCTACTTCTGCAAGTTTTACCTAAAAAAGGAACTCATGTACCATTTTCATCAACAATACAGTTCTGAGACAAAAAGATTATAAGGTAAATGATGACTTTTAAATAATCATAACAAGTCACCTGTATCGTACTACAGTTTGGGAGCAACTCTCAACGCACTAAATCCTGTCTGACCCAAGACATTTAGAAAGGGTTATTTGAGGTGTCTGAGTCCAGCACAAGTCATGAAGGTGAGTAATTAGTGTCATTGAGTGAACAGTGGGGGGGGTCAGGGAATGAGATCTATTAGTGGAACTAATCAGTGGTAAGTTAGGCTCAGCGAGGCAGGCAGCTGCAGTCGTCCCTTTAGAGTTCTGCAGTGAGAAGAGACGCCGTCCATGTTTTTACTGCAGGTTCTGCACAGCGCCGATGAATCTGCAGATAAACAGAAACGTGTCCTGATGCACATTTTCAAAACATGAACATATCTAACTTCAGAATCATTTGAGGTACACTGGTGGACAAAATTGTTGGTACCCCTCAGTTAAAGAATGATGGCGGCGGAGGAGTAGGTCACGTCAAACTGTCTCCCCCCTGAAGTTTACAGATATACCCACTTTCAAACTGTGTTACAGAACTGAAGGTTAAAAAAAATAATAATAAAACAAAAGGAGTCGCTGAAATGCCTAAACCAACAAAACAATCTCGAGCTGACCGTGAAGATGGCACAGCTTCAACAACATCTAGCATGTCCCATGAAACAAGTGCTAATGCTAGCGCTTCGACAAAACTCGACTCACCTGCAAGTTATTCTGAGTTTTCACCGGAGGCTCTTCTAAAAATGATCTCCACAGCTGTTGCAGAGGAAGGACAGCGCACTCTAATGTCCGTCAAAGAGTCATTCAACAAGTTCAAATCTATTCTGGATGCCAAGCTGGACAACATCATAAAACGCCTTGATGATGTTGTGGCTACAACTGAATCGCTCAAGGCTCGCCAGACCGAGTCAGAGACACGGATCTCTGGGCTGGAGGACGACATCGCTCCGATAAAAAGGAAGCTGGATGAGCTTGAAAAAACAAACAAGGAGCTGACCAGCACAGTGATGGACCTAGAAGGCCGGTCAAGACGTGACAACATCCGACTGTTAAACCTCAAAGAGTCCACTGAAGGAAGTGACCCTACGGTGTTTTTTGAGGAGTTTATCCCTAAACTCCTGAAATTGTTAAACTAAACTAATTGATAAACTCTGTTGCTATCGACCGCGCCCATCGGGGCTTTCGAAACGCCTGCAGTTGGACGCCTGCGCCCGGTGTTCATCAAACTTCAGCACACGAGAGACGTCAGGATGATTCTGACTGAGACAAAACGACAGGGAAAAATAGCACATGAGGATTCATACCTTCAGATCATTCCCGATATTCCACAAAGCGTTCGTATCGCCAGAAGAGCGTTTAACTCCGTGTGTGCGCACCTCATCGAGAGGAATATACGCTTCCAGATGGCTTATCCAGCAACACTGTCCTTCACAATAAACGGAACTAAAAAGACTTTCAGAGACTCAAAAGAGGCTGAACTATTTCTAAATTTTGCCCGTAAATGAGGTACTGTACTTATTCTAACCTCGAGAATCTGGTGAGTAGACATCACAGTCATCAATTACTAATGTTTGTTATGGGTATGGAATGAATTGCACTCTTCGTGAGACAGAAATTTGACTTGAGTTTACTTAAAAAAAAGACCCAGCAGAATCACTACTCAAAGTGCTACTCTTATTGATAATATTTTCACAAATAATATAGAATACACTCATATGAGTGGACTAATGATATGTGACATAACTGATCATTTTCCAGTTTTTGCACTATTTGACATCAGGGTGAAGACAAAGAAAATTATAAAAGAACCAGTCTACAAAAGGTTAAGAAATGAAAAAACCATGAATGCTCTAAATAATGACTCATCCAGACAAGACTGGAACTCTGTGTACAGAGAGAAAGATGTCGATATCGCTTATAAATGTTTTTTTAGAAATATTTAGCTCACTTTACAGTAAGAACTGTCCAATTTATAAATTCAAGAACAAATTTGCCAAATGGCCTTGGTTAACCACCGGTCTACAAAATGCTTGTCCGTCCATCCATCCATCTTCCTCCGCTTATCCGGGACCAGGTCTAAGCAGTCTAAGCAGACATGCCCACACTTCCCTTGCCCCAGCCACTTCCTCCAGCTCCTCTGGGGGGACCCCGAGGCGTTCCCAGGCCAGCCAGTAGACGTAGTCTCTCCAGCGTGTGCTGGATCTTCCCCGGGGCCTCCGCCCAGTGGGACATGCCTGGAACAGCTCTCCAGGGAGGCGTCCAGGAGGCATCCGGACTAGATGCCCGAGCCACCTCAACTGGCTCCTTTCAATGTGGAGGAGAAGCGGTTCTACTCCGAGCTCTCCGCAGGTGACCGAGCTTCTCACCCTATCTCTCCTATGGAGGAAGCTCGTTTCAGCGGCTGGTATTCTGGACCTCGTTCTTTCGGTCATGACCCAGAGCTCATGACCATAGGTGAGTTTTGAAACGAAGATCAACTGGTAAATTGAGAGCTTTGCTTTCTGGCTCAGCTCTCTCTTCACCACCTACCGATAGAGCGACCACATAAGTACGGACGCCGCTCCGATCCGCCTGTCAAACTCACGCTCCGGTCTTCCCTCACTCGTGAACAAGACTCCAAGGTATTTAAACTCCTCCACCTGGGGCAGGGAGACTCCACCCACCAAGAGATGGCAAACTACCTTTCTCCGGTCAAGAACCATGGCCTCAGATTTAGCGGTGCTGACCCAAAAAATGCTTGTAAAAAGAAAAATAACCTCTATAAAAAAAATTTAAAACAGAGGACAAGAGAAACTGAACAAAGATACAAGTCATATAAAAATAAACTACCTGAAATTACACAGTACATTAAAAAAGTGAACATATCCAGATTACTTTACGTATGCAAAGGGTCAAAGCTATAACATCAATGTAGCAGCAAACGGTCTCAATAACTATTTTGTAAACGTGGGTCCAGAGTTGGCAGCGGAACGAAAATGAGCTGATATCAATTGTGAATACATTCAAGAGTAAAAACTCAAAAGATTGTGAGGATATAGATATGAAGGTAGTGAAAAAGGTCATTTATAGTGTATCTAAGCCTCTAACATACATATGTAACTTTTCATTATGAACTGGGAGATTCCCAAATCAAATGAAAATAGCCAAAGTGATTCCTTCTTCCACAATTCTCAAAAATTTTGTTGGGCCCGTCTTTGGTTTACTTCTGAGAGTGCTGACTGTGACAGATAACCAAATCAAAGGTCTGCTCTTTATTGGCCTTTTCCACCATTTGAAACGGAGTCCACCGGGCGATGAAAGCGACCAAATAGGGAGCTGTCGGTGTAACTGATGCACAAATCCAGAAATCTGCCCCGACATTCAGAAATCATTCTAAGTTGGAGTCACAGCCTTTGATCAATAAATCAGGCCAAGAAACTGTTCAAACCCAACAGAGTCAATAACTGAAACCATTCTCCCAGGATTTCCTAGATCACAAAGATGCCGTAAACACAAATCAACTTGTGACTATTTTCATGCGCGGCAGACGACAGCAGTATTCCTTTCCTCTTATTTGAGATCTATCCAGCATCAAAGCTAGAGCCCGACCCAAACTGTGGTCTACTTTCTTCTCTGCTGTGCATCACTGCGTACTGTTTCCTGTCCCTTTTCTCCTCCAAGCCTTTGGCATGTGAGGCTGACAGCTCAGTGGGCTCAGAGCCAAAACTGATGCTGATGTCTGTGTCGGTCGGCCTCCCTCCGGGGAGGAGGGCAAACACACAATCACAACACGGTTAACAGGAGGCCGTGCCCTGAGAGCTCACAGGGTCATGTTCCTGCAGCGTTATGGGTGTCTGCTGTTCTCCTTCCCTTTTCCTGCAGGTACGTCCTCCCATCTGGCCTATGAAATCCCCCACCACCCTGTGCTGCACCTCCAGAGGTGGCTGCCTCTCGCGGGGTTTTAAATGTTCAATGGTCAGGTTCAGTCTGAGACACATACCAGAGATGTTGGATGGATTGGAGTCCAGAAATGGATCATCCCTCAAAGGAAACAACGTAAAGACTTCTAGCTGCAGGTGGAAATGCTAAACACTCTTTTTCCTCCTCTGAATGCTGACCTGGTTTTCAGTGACAGCTGCTTGTCGATGGTGTGTCGCAATGAAAAGCTCACAGAGAAGAGCCTCACCAAGGAGCAGAGTGTAGCGTTAGAGGGGACAGGTCTTATCGTTACTGTGAGCGTCAGTACCTTTTACTGTGACTGCTCTTTGCTTAGGCAGCGATTAAGAGGCTTTGCAGAAGTCTGGAGCTATGAGGTCATTGTTTTCAGCACCAGGGGAATTATACTGTAGTGTGACTAGATGGACATTACAATGTAGACAATGAAAATAAAAATAAATAAAAGGCTGGTTATGGTTTCATCATGGTGAGTTCAACTGTGTGCTGAGGCTGGGGTAACTCTATAATTGACTGTCCATCTCTCCAGAAACTACCTAGATCTTTTGAACAGAGTCAGCGTTTTCTTCAAACAGTAATCGTGTCAATTTTGACATCCTTCACTGAAACAAACTGTAAATGGGGCATTTTATGGACTATTTTCAGCCCTGCTTTAATTTGCTTTTGGGGCAGCGTTGTTCAAAGAAGGAGACATGCGAGCAGAATTAATGCAAACAAGCTGCAGTCTGGTCATGTGACTCATTTCTGTGGTTATGGTTAAGAACACATGTGCAACAGTAGAGGGTTCAGTAACCCTTCTAAACAAACGTTGATTGATATTGGCTTGGAAACAAACCTTTGTTTCATTTAGCACACAAAAAAGAACCAAGGAGGTGATAGGAGGAGCTGACTAGTACAAACTAAAACCAGACTGAAGACTGAAGGACGATCAACTGAAAAACAAACGTCTAGATGAAAAGCGACTGAACTGCGGTACAGGGCAAAACCGGAAAGGAAACTAGTCCTGTTGGTTCTGTTTTCTAAGGACCTGAAATAATTTTCTGTGTCCTGTTTTGAACCAAACACTACAGACAATAATAACCGTAGTCCATGTCTGAGCTCAGTGTGATAAACGAACTCTGACAGATGTGTCATGGCTAGGTCCAGCTGTGTTTTATTATGAGTGGTCAATATAGCCTCGTTTCCACTGAAACGGCTGGTCCGGTCCAGTTTAGAATGGTCCAGGCAATTCAGGTAAGCATTACCACTCAAAATTGGACCGTCACGGCACATGAAGCTAAAAACAACAGTGGAGGTCACCCGGCAGCTGGTTTTTTTCCACTCTGAGTTTGGTTCTTCGTAGGTATAAAGCTTTTAATTTTGTTTGAGAAGATTGCAGCTAAGATGAATACAGCCACTTTCTTTGAGCTTTTGTCACAATGATCTTGAGCCAATCAACAGGTTTCAACAGTAGCTCCACCCTAACTGCTCCGTTCCATTTTTCCACCAACATACAACCAACATGGGCCCAAAAACGATCTGGCTTCATTGGTCAATTTCATAATAGAAACGCTGAAAATACTGTACCATCCTGGACCGTACCACTTAGTGGAGACAAGGCCTTAGTCATTGTTATCCAACCTGTTTCATTGCCCCCTCCCCCACTATGTTTTCCATTTATGATAAATAAGACTTGGGCTCATATTTGTGCTTTTACCCCATTGTTCATAACCAAGTATAAGATTCCTCAATCCATCCATCTCTCCATCTATCGATTTATCTCTACGTCCATCCATCGCATCCACGCATCCATTCTATCCACCTGTCTCCCACTCCATCCCTCCATCAATGCATCTATCCTTCTACTGTCCATCCCTAAACCTACGTATGCATCCCTCACCCATGCATCCATCCACACATCCTCACCTTCATCCATCCACTTATTCATCAATCCATTCCTCCCTCCCACCATCCATCCATCCAGCCTACTGCACCTTAGTTATGAACCAGCAAACACTTCCATCATCAGGTAGGTGTTTTTTGGACTTCATGGCTCCTCCAGGACTTGACCTGCTGTTTTTTCTGCAGTTTTGGCATGAATACGTATTCTTACCTGTCGAATTAGACAGTAGAGATAAACATAAAACAATCCAAACATCGTGTCTTGCAGCTTCAAGCCAAGCAGTTACTACGAAGGATTTTGATCATGCTTGTTCAATGTTTGAGATCCTGAACTCTACTTTAAAGAGACTAAAAATATTACGTGATTCTGAAAGGCATTTATTTTTAACTCCAATTGGAAATCCAAAAACTGACTTTGCAATTAACATAAGTTAATCATGAAGTCCTAACAAGCTTGTGCTGTAAAGGCTTCAGTAGAACAGTGGAATTAGCATCCGATTGTTCAGCTTATGGCAGAAAGCTCAGACTCTTTGGTAACATCAAAGAAATCAGAAGCGTCAGCAGTGACTCAGATTAAAACTCTTTTTTGCATTTCCTTTTTTTCTTCAGGCCAGGACAACTTCAGTCCAACATTTTCCAGAAAGGGAAAGGCCCCTGCAGTCATGAGATGTGAGAGTCAAGCCAGCATCAAAGTGAATTGTGAAGCCCCACATTCTGAGTCACAGCATCCTTCAGAATGCAAAATAAAAAGCATCATTCCCATCCGAAGGTCTGAAGCAGGCTGTAAGTCGGAGGGTTTGCAGAAGGATCGGTGCACGGAGATGCCTGGCTTTAAGCAGAAAATCTCGGATGAAGTCAGTGATTGCGCTGAAGAGGCATGTGTCACCAGCAGAGAGCAGAGCCCACTGATTTCCCCCACCATACTGGGACAAACACACATTAATTTCACGACAGTGAATAATCAGTTTGCTTGCTCATTTGCATCTTAAGCAACTGTATCAAGTCCCCTGAGATGTGGACAGTGTATGATTACCAAATGGGGCTGAGGAGAGAAGCTGTGGAGTTGCTTTAAGTACCAGATGCAACCAGCAACCAGGACCTGGAAGCATTTGTGGTCATTGTCCATTTGCGGAAAAAGAGAACCTGTGAAGGTCAACCCCGGTAAGATGACCAGCTGTCGCATACTTTTCTTGCCTCACATGACAACTCCTGCAGCTGCTGCAGCTGCTGCTGCTGCTGCATGGCTTTTCTCTTCTCTCTGCCCTCTCACCTCCCTCCTCCATTTCCTCCTACTTGACTCCACTCTCCCCTGCTGACTTTCTCTTTTTGCTTCTCTTGAGGCTACGCAAAGACGCTGGATAATCTCTGTACATCCAGCCTGCAAAAGTATTCTAAAGAGACTGTGGGGCTGCAACACTACTGCAACAGCAAGAGGAAAAAAGGCTGGGGCACGAAAAAATGTGGAGCATTGGATAGACGGATGGAGGAAGCCTACCTGGCTCGTGGTCCAGTGCAGGTGGGGGTCCCCCTTTGGTCAGTGCTCTACATGGCAGCCGAGTGTTTGTGTCTGCACACTGGTGTGTGGTGAAGGGAAGAGGGAGAAGTGAGTGGTGCTGAGGAGACGAGGAGATGGCACAGTGCAGTGTGGAAGATTGGAGGCAGGGTACTCAGCGTATGCATCTCCCTCCCTCTCTCTGAGTGAGAGTATAATCCCTTCCAGAGTCTATGGGGACGAGCTGAAAATGAACCGGCTCTATCTCTCCCTCCACTTCCCTCTTGTTCAGTATCTCGACTCTGCACATGAGCCCCGAGCAGAATTAGCCTCTCCATGCCTCCACCTTGCAGAAGATAGAAGCCAGAACTGCAGGGAAGAGTTCTGCTCTTTACGACTGCTGCAACTATATCAAGCCTTTTCCCTCCACTCGGGTCTCTATGACACCACTCAGGCTGTTTGTGTCGCAGCGGCTCCTCTGAATGATGACAGTGGCGCCGCGGTGTGATGCTGTGGCATTTGAACGAGCGTTCTCCTCCTTCAAAGTCATTTCTGTGCAGAAACCATGTTTGGAGTTAGCTTTGTTTGTACCGTGGCTTCAGCTGCGTTTGAAGCTTGTGGTCTCATTTTTGTCAGAGCTTTAAGGTGCACTATGCAAATGTTGTCAGTGACTCACAGACAATCCTTCATCCCATCTGGAAGAGTCTGGCAGTACATCTGAGCAGGCTGTGTGCTGCATGTGCCTACAGTTGCTGACATTATATAATAAGTCTTTCAATTCTGGTGCTTTGGAGTCATTTAAAGAATAACTAAACGGCTTCTTTTGTATTTTTAACGTTAAAGTGTCAATTCTGAGAAAATATAAGGATGTTTTTGTACAACCCATTCAACAAGCTAAAAAGAAAGTCGTCCTATTTGTTTTTGCCGCTTTGTTTAGAAGAAGGACTCTTGTTTCAGGTATTCAGTAGCAGAAAATACAGAGGTATCTGAAAGACCAGCAGGACAGAAGTTGTCCAGGACTGCAGTTCCCCATCTGGGATTTGGATGTACAATTAAGTTACAATTTCTTTTAAAAAATGGGAAACTTTAAGATTCATTTAAATTCATCCATCCTCTAAGCTCGCTTTGTCGTTTTAGGGGTCAGAAGGTTGCTGGGGCCTATCCCAGTTACTGTTGGGTGAAGGGGCGATACACCCAGGGCAGTTCTCCACAGTACCAGAGACAAAGAACCACAATCATGCACAAACACAGGCTTGAAGTCACACTCTAATCATCTTCTGGTCTTATATTAAAGACTTCCAAGCGGTCTTTTGAGTACGACTTTAAAAACCTGTGTCGTTTTCTAGAACCTAGCTTCTGCAGAGCGGCAGGAGTTCATCAGAAATTCACCTCTAAGTTGTGGGCGGGACTGTTGGCGTGGAGTAAGTCAGCCCTCATTTCCCATCATCCTTTGTTAACACTCTCCCACTAGCTTACAGCCCCTCACACCCCCAAACTCGCATTAGCGGTGCAGCAAAAATGGCAGCGATATCAAATCTATCCATCCGTCCGGTTCTGATCCAGATTCCAGCTCTGATCCAGATTCCAGTTCTGATCCAGATTCCAGCTCAGACCAGGAAAACAAAACGTTCATGGACCTGTTTGTCTGCAGGTTGATGGTCAGAAAGGGGCGGAGCAGGAAGCCTGTGACCTGCTGAGAGCTTTTCCAAACTGTACTTTTTCGTCTGCTCCTGATTCACAAGGATTTGAATAAAGAAACACTCTGAAATGCAGTTTTAGTCTTGATGTTCTTCACATCCGTGTCCTCCATGAAGAGAAAAATGCCAAATATTAGATTTGAGTGTTTCTTTGAGGGACTCAACCAAGACACAACCTAAACCATGAATCCTGTCTTTGGGTAGAAACCGGAGTGTCTGGACAAAACCCAGCTGGGATTTGAACCAGCGCCTTCTCACTGGCTAACCACTACGCCACCATGTACCGTGAATGCTGCAGTGCTGCAGTTTCCTGACCTACGTTTTCAGCTAAGTTGCATAGAAGCATCTGAAACACGGATTTGGAAATGTAAAACTCAAAACTGAAGTGATTGCAGGTGTGGTTCAAACGCTGACGTTAGTGCTCACATTTCCAGGTACGGTCACTATAATATTGAGATTCAAAAAAAAGCAAATTGGTTGCAATAAGAAATGATTTTTTTTCCTTCACACCTCATTTTGTCTGTGACAGCTCCATTGATTTCCATCTATATCTTGTGTCTGCTCATCGTTGAATTAATTTCCTTTTCCTCTGTTCTTATTTTAGCGCGAGTGTTCCTCCCCACCCACCCACCCACCCAGACGACGTACTGAGCGTATCCATGATGCCACGGTGCACCAACACGACAAACCCTCGCATCGCTGCCATGGCTGTAGGGTGGGCTCTGGAGCCCAGTGGATTATTAGCGTGCCAAATTGGCAGAATGTATTAGCATCACAGTGATCACACATTTCCTCTCACTGGTCAATTATCAAGACAGATAGTTTGAACAGATAATAGCCCACAACCTCGCCTGGACCCATTTTCTGCTTAGTGGATTTAGCAGCAAGAAGGGGAAGAAGAAGAAGATGGGAGGGAGAGGAAGGAAAAGAAGCACAAGTGCTGCTGTCATAGGGCGGAAATGCTACTTTCAGCACAGCTAGGATCAGATTGTAGAGACAAAGAAAAAAGCAGAGATTGGTGCCTTTGGATTCAGACTGGAGGCCCGGGTGGCAGAAATATGGAAGAACGAGCACACGTGTCACTTTGATGAAATCATTCTCCTCCGCGGCTGAAGGAAGCTGGAGCTGCACAGATGAGAGATCCCAGCACAGCCAGACCGAGCGCTGCAACCAGATCTAGGAGTCTGTTTGGGGCTGCAGCGGTTTGAGTCTGGACAAAACACACAACTCTGGTAAAAAGATGTTCCTTTCTTTTCTTTTTTCAGAATGGATTTTTTTGGTCTTTGCTTTTTAAAGTTAGAATCAAATGTTTAAACCAAAGTTCACAGATTTAGTCAAATATTGTGTTTTAAGATGAATGTATAAATGTTTACCTCCTAATGTCACAAGAGAAAACACAGTAATTACAATTTAAAAGGACATGCTGTTTTCAGGAATTCTCCATTTAGACCTAAAGTTAAAGAGAGATGTGTTCAGATGGTGTCAGGTTATGAAATAATGTTAAAAAAATAAAAATAAAAAACCTGTGTTGTTTTCTAGGACATAGTTTCTGCTGAGCGGTAAGAGTTCATTAGAAATCTGCGTTGGTGCAGAGTAAGCCCACCCCCACTTCCAGTCACCCGTTGATTTACACTGTTTGAATTGTTTTCAAAATCAATGGGTATTCAAATCAAACATAAAATCTTGTCCAAACTAAGTGAATCTGATTCAAATCAATGGACTAGTTTGATGAGGATAACAGTACTTGTTTTGTGTTGATCATAGGAGCATGCGAGAACAGGTACACTGTAAAAATTCCTATAAATGCCCGAGTGCGTCCAGCTGTTAAAACACGCCCTGCATTAGAGCCAAAAATGCAGAGCATAGATTTCCTCACAGAGCTGGCTTGGTTTGCATGGCTTTTAAATTACCACATAATACCCACAAGCCCTTAAGAACAAAAATGTTTCTATGCAACAGATAAAGAAAACAGCTTCGTCCTGCTTTTGTCACAGATTCCAGCTTCCAGAGTAGATGAAAAAGCTGTTCCAGCTGAGAAAAAGATGGATGGATGTTCATTAGCCCTGGAGCGCAGAACGCAGAAGATGCTTTTTGTGGAAATGTCAGATTTGGGTTTGCAGCTCCCAGAGTCTCTGCACACATTCTGCATGTCAAAGTTCTGATCTCTTCTTTAAATGGTTGCAATTCTAACAATGATGTCACTACTGTTGTTTTGGACTTTTTAAGGAACACTCTGTCACAAACGTGTCTTTCTTGTCACATGTAGAGTTGGTGAACTGACTTTTTGAAGATGTTTGCAGGTTTCATTATTTCCCTTTTGAACAAAACTACTGAATCATAAGCATCTGGAGCAAAATCTGTGTTTGCCATCAAATGTTATCTGCTAAAGACCGTCTGACATTTAATGAAGGAAGTCAAGGACGAAATCGTAAGAATGAAAAGCGCTCTGACATTTCATGAAAAGCAGCTCTCCACAGACAGCAGATCATCCAGGGATGACCTTACAGTTTGCTCATCCTCACCTGGCAGCTCGGTGTCATTTGCATCCTCTGGTACCAGCATCCTTTCAGCTGCCGTTTCTTCTCTCTGTCTATCATTTCTTTCTTCATCTGTCTTGCCTTCCCTTTCAGATGTCACCAAGTCTGATGGGGCTGTCATGGGACAGCTGCGGTTTTGCTGCTGCGTCAGATTCTCCACACCAGCATCTTTTTCCCACGTTCCAAGGTCCCCCGTGACGGGTGACAGCCTCTGAACCCTCATCCCTCCTCTTTCAAAGCTAGGCAGGGGCCCGGGGAGGACGCTGCTGTGTCCCTGAGGTGAGACGACGCACACTACACAACTTTAGAACATCGAAGGACAGCTGAGCAGTTAGAAGTCGTGTGACTGCATCCAGAATGTGACAGGCCTCATTCCAAGCAGCCTGGATTTGACAGTAAGGCGTTTTCTCCGGGGCTTTTTGGGAAAGGTTTTCTAGCACAGACAAACTTAGGTAGAGAAGAAACGAGAAGAGGCTATCACACAAATCAATCCTGATCACATGGAGCCCACCTCCATTTTGCTCTTGAAAGCCTATCAGGAGCCAGCTTGTTCTTTCCTGCATTATTTTTACACAGAAGTGATAGTGGGACGGGTCTTCTTCTGTGTGAACATTTGTGTCGTATACACAAGAGTGTGAGGGTTTTTTAAAAATCTAGAGCTTTTCTAGTTAAAACATCTATATCAGGTACAAAAGAATAAAGAAATAATGATAATCCAGAATGAATTTTCAGTCTGAATACACCATAGAGGACCCTGATCTGGGACCTGGAGGACTGGAGGACTTTAGTCGTGGGGTTTTGTTTTCAAGCTTTGCTTCAAAACAGGAGAGGGAGCTTGACAGCAGTCTGAACACGGACCAAACCCACGGTTCAGGACTCGGTCCGAACCAAACGATTTTCCCAGTCTGAATACACCGTTAGTTTGTGGTCAGACGACACACACCGAACATTAGTGGGAGAAAGAAGATAGTAATAATAATTCATTTATACTTTATTCATCCCACAATGGGGAAATTGTTCTCCGCATCTGACCCATCCCCTGGGGGGGCAGTGAGCTGCAGACGAGCCGTGTTTGGGAGACAGCAGCTGGCTGGGGAGAGTGGGGATTGAACCACCAACCCTGTGGTTATTGGACGATCCGCTCTACCGCCAGAGCCACTTGCCACCTAATGTGTTGATGTTAATGTATTGCTCTCTCACAGTGAAAGCTGCTCTTTGAGGTTCATTTAACACAGTGGTTCTCAAACGTCTGAATTTTTTTGCGGCGGTACATAAACAGGCCGCGCTGCGGGAGCTGTCCTGTGTTGCCAGGCAGGGTCAGAGCTTAAGAGGCCTTCACTGTCTGTTCTGCAGGCCCCCTAACGCAAAACCAGTGTCTGTCATTTATTTCCTTTAACCAGTCAGATTCTGAGTTGGTGTCAGCAGGGCCTTCTAGCAGGCTTAGGCAGCGTCACAGTATTCAGACCTTCTGATTGGACAGAAGTTTCAGGAAGTCACATGCAGCCTCGTCCAGTTTGACACAGTGGAGCACTTTATGATCCGTCTCCGTTAAAAACAGACTGACTGTAATGTATCCATGGAGGATTTAGCAGGAAAATCTCCCACTGATCTCCTCGACTTCCTTCATCAGAAAAATCTGAGTGAATCGTGAAGCAGCCGTACAGATTTGTGTGTTTGGCGCTGACCGTGCCCGTGTCCACTGCGTCCGTCCAGCAGACATTTTCAGCTCTAAAGCGGATTGTGTAGATTCAGTTTATTTAGAGGCATTTTCAAACTGCAATGCAAAGCTGCTTTCTGCTTGGTAAAATGGTTGATGAGGGGTTGAGGGATTCAGACATGGCACTACTGAAGGCCTGGGTGTGTAGTGCACGGTCCGCCACTGTTAGAGCCAAGATCCAAATACTGACTTAAGAGCACCGTTCAAGTACCGTTAAAAAAAAGTATGCCACATTTTCATTCATTCATTCATTTTCTATTCCGTTTTTCCCTTTCGGGGTCACAGGGCTGCTGGAGCCTATCCCGGCCACTTGTGGGCGAAGGCAGGGGGACAACCTGGACAGGTCACCAGTCTGTCTCAGGGTAGAATGTCCACAGTCACACACCCATTCACTCTCACACTCACACCTAGGGACAATTTAGAGTTGCCAATTAACCTATGAAGCATGTTTTTGGACAGTGGGAGGAAGCTGGAGACCCCGGAGAGAACCCATGCATACATGGGGAGAACATGCAAAGTCCTACGCCACATCCGTATGATTTAATAACTACCTTGACAGTGAGTCACATCACACTCAGAGCAGCTGTAGTTACTCCAATAAAAAAAAAGGCAAGGAGACCTGCTTCCCAGTAAACACCTGATCCACCAGCTCCAGCCACACAAAGAGAGCTCTCACTGCCACCTAGTGTTTGACCAGGGAGTCACACAGTTATGCAAACACACATAAGCATGTTCAGTGATGCAGGGGCTCTAGAGACTCAACATTTAATGCCCATGACCTGTGCCCCTGCCCCCTCTCAGTAAAGATGGGTTCGGCTTCGGCGTCCCTCCTCTTCCAGAGGAGGTCACAGCACATCCCAGTTTGGAAAAGTACTGCAGTGAGGAAAACGTCTGAGCTCATCTGAATCCGTCAGATATTCATATTTTTTTAAAGAACAGCAGCAGCTCAGCTTTTCACACAGAGACTGTAGAACCCACACGTCCAACCCAAAGAGGACTTATGGGACAGACGCAGATGCTGAGACGCCACACGAGCCATCGCATATAAAACCGGAGAGGCGATCAATTAGTTTAGCGTGTGATCAAAGACGTCTGTGATTAACAGAGAGCAGGCACACTTCCAGCAACATTTGAATGAATCCTTACTTCTTTCTGTTGGAGACCTTCTCCACCCAAACCAGCCCCAGTGATGGGAAACAAATATAGTGATTTAAACGCAGTTTTTTTCTTACAACCAAAAAAAAAATTGTGCTGCCTCACCAAAAGAAAGACAGCGGGTGGTTTTTTTTCAGATGTAGCCCTTAAAATCCTGCAGAGTGAAGCTGCAGCATCTCTTCCTGTCTGCTCAACAACAGCCTCTGTGAATGGTTCTCTTTCACACTGCCCCAGATGCAAGGCACTGAGAGCCAGAAAACCAAGCGTCTCACATCCACACAGCAGTAAACAAGCTCGCCAGACGCAACCCACACCCCCGGTCACTCCTGCCTGCACTCGCTGCTGCACGTCGACATCAGCCCAAAACACTTCTGCTGTGTTTTAGGTGGATTACTGCACCGGATTGGCCCAGGTGTTGGGTCAAACGTTGTAATGAAACAGGAAGATCAGAGAAGTCCTTTAAGGGTTCAGTCCCAGCTCTGTGACAGAGGTCACTCTCAAAGTGATGAACTTTCCGAATCATGCAGAAGACATGAGTGAAAGGAGGGAGAGAAGAGGCAAACAGTTTCCCAGCACATCACAGAAAGGCACTCAAGTTAGAAATACCTGCAACTACAGAATGGACGTAGAGAGAGGGGACATGCCTGGGAAGGAGGAATTGCCCATTCTCCGCCTTGATGTAACTGTTCACTGTCCTTCACTCAGATGTTCGTCTTCTTTATTCCTCTTCTTTCTTGTCCAGCCACTCTTCTTTCTTCCTGCCCTGCGTCCAGATTCATCCCTGTGCTCTGAGTGCGTCCATTTCCCGGCTCCTCGGCGGGCTTCGTCAGCATGTGTGAGGCAGGACAGGGATGTCTGGGATGGGAGTGAGAGCGCAGCAGAGTGCAGAGGCGCTTTTAACCATGTCTTACCATGGCCACTGAATAAACTCATCTTTTATGGATGCACAGCCCTCCCCGCTCTGCCTCTCTTAAAGGGCCTGCACCCCACTCCCCACCGGCTTTGATCTCGCTGTTGTGCGCCCTGGATTTGAGTCGTGTGGCTGCAGAAATATACTGTGGAGTGCATCAGTAATTCAGCAGCACTAATTGGGTTTGGTCTCTGCGGCGGTGGAGAGAAGGCAGGTGATTGGAGGATGAAAGGGGGGTCTAAAAACAGAGCAGCTGATTTTAGACATTTCTCTGTTTTAAAAGTAGACAAACTTTGACGTAAAGGTGAACCATGAATACCAGCCAGCAACAGCAGCGCATCATCAACAGAGCTGTGCCCAGCGCTGACTGTAATACAATCCTGAAGGCCATGAATTAATGACACAAAGTGTGTGTGTGTGTGTGTGTGCACTTCCAGGGTCAAAATGCTGTGTGTCTCTATAATAATAGGATCTGCAGAGAAAGTCAGTGACCCCAAAAATGAGTCCGATGGACAGTCGATCCCACTGCAGTCACTGGGCGATCAGGGATTCAGATCCCAGCATTGACAGCCTGAACCCACAAAGTCTGTGAGATGGGAACTTCCTGTTCCTTTGTGAGCAAATATTTACTTTAAAGGAATAAAAGAGCGACGAAAAAAGACCAACAAGTCTCACCAGTGTTGTCATGATCACCGGCGCCTTCCACAGCTGACACTGATCCGTCATCGTTGTACTTTCGGGTTAGGGTTAACCTCTTTATACCTGATGAGATTCTCTCAGTTCACTCTGGGTTTCAATCGAACCAAAGTTTGAAAGGAGCAAGCAGCCACACAGCATAATACCACCACCACCGTGTTTCAGAGCTGGTAAGTCGTTCTCCCTCAGACCTGGGGGTGATGATAATCACCAAACCGTTTGTTTCATCAGACGTACGTCCATCCTTTATCATGCAGCAGGAGAAGAATCTTCTCATCTTTTCATCAGCCGTTTTAATGGTTTCACACGGATAAAGTTCACATTAGCGGGACAGTCTGATGTTCAGACACGGCACTAACTAACCTTTTCAGATCAGAGTCAATCCCACATATGTATCTACAGCATCATCTGTGATGTACGATTTGAACGTTACTGTCAGGGTTGGGGGGACTGGTGAGCAGGAAGGACCCAAACGCAGAGGCAGGAGGCACACGGTTCCAGGGCAAAGGGTTTAATTACAAACAAAAGGCGCTGCAGAGCAGGAAAACAAAACAAAAATAAACTTACTGTGGCGTGGCATGAAACATGGACATGACAGTCAGGGACGAAAAGACATTAAGACATAAGACGTTAATGGACCAGCACAAGAGGAAGGCAGAGACGAGACTTAAATACAGACAGGGCAGACAAGACACAGGTGAACATGAACAGGACAGATTGGGACAAAGGAAGTAAAACTCAAAAACATGACAAAACGGGAAACCTTTCAAAATAAAACAGGAAACAGAACTCAACCATGACAGAACAACACAGAAAGCAAAACCAATACAAAGAAACCCAAATCATGACAGTACCCCCCCCCCCCTCATGGAACCGCTCCGAGGTTCCAAAAGTCAACCAAGGAGGAGGGGGCCTGTAGGAAAAACGTTGACAGGCAACAGAGTCCCACGAGGCTGGGCTTGGCACACCAGCGAGTCCGAGAACAGCCTGGAGGACGGCCGGGAGGCCGCGCTGTCTGGCCGGCGGGTCAGGCCAGCAGTCGGCCGGCGGGTCAGGCCAGCAGTCGGCCGGCGGGTCAGGCCAGGAGTCGGCCGGCGGGTCAGGCCAGGAGTCGGCCGGCGGGTCAGGCATGGAGTCGGCCGGCGGGTCAGGCATGGAGTCGGCCGGCGGGTCAGGCATGGAGTCGGCCGGCGGGTCAGGCATGGAGTCGGCCGGCGGGTCAGGCATGGAGTCCACTGAGGGGTCGGGCCAGTCGTCGAGCTCCGGCGGGACGGGCCGGTCGTCGAGCTCCGGCGGGTCGGGCCAGTGGTCGAGCTCCGGCGGGTCGGGCCAGTGGTCGAGCTCCGGCGGGTCGGGCCAGTCGTCGAGCTCCGGCGGGTCGGGCCAGTCGTTGATTTCCGGCGGGTCGGGCCAGTCGTCGAGCTCGGGCCAGAGTGGGTCCGGCACCCCGTTGGAAACAGGGGTGAGTCGGGGTGCGTCCGGCACCCCCATGGAAGCAGAGACGGGTCGGGGTGCAGCCGGCACCCTCCTCGGAGCAGGGACGGGTCGGGTGCAGCCGGCACCCCCCTGGGAGCAGGGACGGGTCGGGTGCAGCCGGCACGCCCCTGGGAGCAGGGACGGGTCGGGTGCAGCCGGCACCCCCCTGGGAGCAGGGACGGGTCGGGTGCAGCCGGCAACCCCCTGGGAGCAGGGACGGGTCGGGTGCAGCCGGCACCCTCCTCGGAGCAGGGACGGGTCGGGTGCAGCCGGCACCCCCCTGGGAGCAGGAACGGGTCGGGTGCAGCTGGCAACCCCCTGGGAGCAGGGACGGGTGGGGGTGCATCCAGGACCACCACTGGAACAGGTCGTGGTGCGTCCAGGACCACCTCCGGAACAAAAAACGGGACGTTGAAGGGGATGGCGGCGGCGACAACGACCCCCCCTCATGGCAAGACAGCTCCCTCTCCAGTCAAGATGGCTCCCCTCCATTGCAGGAGTGCAAAACTGGAGCATGTCACAGTACCAATAAGACCTGGTCCTCTCTGCTTCCTGGCAGTAGGCCTCCAAAAGCCGCATATCCCGCTCTGCTGGGTCCAGGAAAAAGTGGGGCTGGTCCATTCTGTCAAATTGGGAGGGCTGTGGTAGCGTGAAGGACCCAAAATGCAGAGACTGAGGCACACGGTGCTGAAGCAATAACAAAATAACAAAAGGCGCTGCAGAGCAGGAACACAAAACTAGAACTAAACTTACTGTGGCATAGCATGAAAACAGAGCAGAAGACATACATGGAAGAGCCATTACATGAGAGACAATAATGGACCAGCACAAGAGGAAGGCAGAGACAAGACTTAAATACAGACAGGACTGACAAGACACAGGTGAACATGATCAGGACAGATTGGGACAGAGGAAGTAAAACTCAAGAACATGACAAAACAGAAAAACTTTCAAAATAAAACAGGAAACAGAACTCAAACATGACAGAACAACACAGAAAGCAAAACCAATACAAAGAAACCCAAATCATGACAGTACCCCCCCCCCTCATGGAACCGCTCCGAGGTTCCAAAAGTCAACCAAGGAGGAGGGGGCCTGTAGGAAAAACGTTGACAGGCAACAGAGTCCCACGAGGCTGGGCTTGGCACACCAGCGAGTCCGAGAACAGCCTGGAGGACGGCCGGGAGGCCGCGCTGTCTGGCCGGCGGGTCAGGCCAGCAGTCGGCCGGCGGGTCAGGCCAGCAGTTGGCCGGCGGGTCAGGCATAGAGTCGGCCGGCGGGTCAGGCATGGAGTCGGCCGGCGGGTCAGGCATGGAGTCAGCCGGCGGGTCAGGCATGGAGTCCACTGAGGGGTCGGGCCAGTCGTCGAGCTCCGGCGGGACGGGCCGGTCGTCGAGCTCCGGCGGGTCGGGCCAGTGGTCGAGCTCCGGCGGGTCGGGCCAGTCGTCGAGCTCCGGCGGGTCGGGCCAGTCGTCGAGCTCCGGCGGGTCGGGCCAGTCGTCGAGCTCCGGCGGGTCGGGCCAGTCGTCAAGCTCCGGCGGGTCGGGCCAGTCGTCGAGCTCGGGCCAGAGTGGGTCCGGCACCCCGTTGGAAACAGGGGTGAGTCGGGGTGCGTCCGGCACCCCCATGGAAGCAGAGACGGGTCGGGGTGCAGCCGGCACCCTCCTCGGAGCAGGGACGGGTCGGGTGCAGCCGGCACCCCCCTGGGAGCAGGGACGGGTCGGGTGCAGCCCGCACCCCCCTGGGAGCAGGGACGGGTCGGGTGCAGCCGGCACCCCCCTGGGAGCAGGGACGGGTCGGGTGCAGCCGGCAACCCCCTGGGAGCAGGGACGGATCGGGTGCAGCCGGCACCCTCCTCGGAGCAGGGACGGGTCGGGTGCAGCCGGCACCCCCCTGGGAGCAGGAACGGGTCGGGTGCAGCTGGCAACCCCCTGGGAGCAGGGACGGGTGGGGGTGCATCCAGGACCACCACTGGAACAGGTCGTGGTGCGTCCAGGACCACCTCCGGAACAAAAACGGGACGTTGAAGGGGATGGCGGCGGCGACAACGACCCCCCCTCATGGCAAGACAGCTCCCTCTCCAGTCAAGATGGCTCCCCTCCATTGCAGGAGTGCAAAACTGGAGCATGTCACAGTACCAATAAGACCTGGTCCTCTCTGCTTCCTGGCAGTAGGCCTCCAAAAGCCGCATATCCCGCTCTGCTGGGTCCAGGAAAAAGTGGGGCTGGTCCATTCTGTCAAATTGGGAGGGCTGTGGTAGCGTGAAGGACCCAAAATGCAGAGACTGAGGCACACGGTGCTGAAGCAATAACAAAATAACAAAAGGCGCTGCAGAGCAGGAACACAAAACTAGAACTAAACTTACTGTGGCATAGCATGAAAACAGAGCAGAAGACATACATGGAAGAGCCATTACATGAGAGACAATAATGGACCAGCACAAGAGGAAGGCAGAGACAAGACTTAAATACAGACAGGACTGACAAGACACAGGTGAACATGATCAGGACAGATTGGGACAGAGGAAGTAAAACTCAAGAACATGACAAAACAGAAAAACTTTCAAAATAAAACAGGAAACAGAACTCAAACATGACAGAACAACACAGAAAGCAAAACCAATACAAAGAAACCCAAACCATGACAGTTACTGTCATTCCAAGCACAACCACAGCTCAAACTGCAGATGTTGTTCTAAAACAAAGAAGAAGAAGAAGAAGAAGCTCCAGAGTTTGAGGCTGCATGCAGGGGATGAAAGGGTTGATGTCTTCTTCCTACATTCCAGTTCCTCTGCTGATCCAAACAACAGGAGGGAAAACCGTGAAGGTAGGTCGTCTCAGTGGATCTCAGCAGAACTCTGCTCCGTCAGTGAGATGTCAGTGATTCTGTCATTCTGCGCTCCTGATTAGATGAGCTACCATTTTCTTCTTGAACTGGAATGAACTCATAGTTTAAAGTAACACCTCATAGGTACCATGAGGCTTGATGAGGGCTGATTGGAACGGGATGAGAGACTGCAGCTAAAACACTCAAAGAGGACATAAGAAGTTCAATGTTCTGAAGGAAAAATGACTCCTCAAAACCCAAAAGCATCCATCTTGACCATCACAAAAGGACCCTGCCTCCCCTCACTGTGTCCCCCTCCAAGTCCTCCATGTCAGTGAGCTACAGAGGAGCAGATTTCAGTTCTGTTAAAGACATTTAGACTCCTGATGTAAAAAAAAAAAACGCTCCACACATCTGTTTAACAAACATACGAGTTTAATATGAAGATAATCTGAAAAGGTGTTTTTCTACAGTCCTGTCCAGCGGCAGAGAAACCAGAACCGGGTGGCTCCTGCAGGTTCATCTGTTCAAACCGCTTTAAGATTTGAGGCTCAGTCTGTTTGTGATGACGTAGTTTTGTGCTATCAAGGTTTTTTTTTTCCAGACTGAAAGGAACAAAGAGAAAATTTGGAATAGATGTATGAGTGTGTGTGTGTGTGTGGGGGGGGGGGGGTTTATAAAATGAAAGAAAAAAAATGTGAGTAAAGTTGATGACAGAACATAAACAGACAACAATGACAGTAGAAAACTATAGAGTAGAAATGGTCAGGCAGACTTTTGTGCTCAAACACATTCATGCAAACATACATGTGCTCACCCATAACACGTGTGTCAGCAGACCATGCATGTCTGTGTGCTGTTAAACACAGTAAGGACCAGGCTTTCCTTAAGGCAGGATTCTCTCCAAAGTTATCTGTAACTTGAAAATATGGAAGATGAGTGAAGGAGAGTCATTCCACAAAAATGGGAAAATTTGTGTCCCTCTCTTACTTCAAGCTTTTATTTAATATAATTGGTCATCAAGCTTTATATCGTCAGCCTAATAGCATATCTGCCTAACTCATTTTTTCAGGGTTTTTTTAAAAGAAGAAAAACACATTTTTTTCACCACTCACAGTCAAGTTAGGCCAATATCTCAATTCGGCAAAAAAATGAGTTAGTTACCGTTCCCCCGGCTCGGGGCTCTGGTTGCCCGGGGTGGGGGGTGGTGGGGGCGCGCGCTCTGCCGGCAATTTGGCAGGGGTTCCTGGGCTGGTGCCTTCTGGGCGCAGGGTAGGCAGTGCGGCTGACCGGGAACGGCGGCCGGGGTGCCGTGCTGGGTAGCTGGTCGCCGTGGCGGGGGCTGGGGGGGGGGCTTTGGGTTCTGGGGCCTGGGGTCGTCTGCCCGCGGCCGGTGTTTCGCCCGTGGCCAGTGGTTGGCGTGTGGCCCGGCCCCCCTGGGGGTCGACGCCGCCTTCACAGCAGGGGTTAAAGGGTTCACTTTGGTGGGTTTACATAATTTTTTTTTTTTTTTTTTAAATTTATTTATTATTATTAATATTACTATTATTATTATTATTATTATTATTATTTCTATTATTATTATGACTGTTGTTATTATTATTATTATTATTATTATTATTATACATATATGTATATGTATATATATATGTAATTTATAATTTTATATGGTTAATATATGTATATATATATATGTATAAATATTTTTTATTTTTTTTTTTTTTTTTAATATGATTTAATCTATTCTGGGTTTATTTATTTATTTATTTGTTTTTTATTTTTTTATTTTGATTCATTTATTTATTATTTATTTATTTTTTATTTTTTTTTATTTTTTTGGGGGGATGGATGGGGGGCCCTGGGGGGGGTGGTGTGCAGTCCTTGGGGAAGTCAGGGCATGGATGGTGGGGCTGGACTCCCTACCCTTCCGTTCTGGCACCGGGACCCGTCCTTGCCGGTCGTCTCTCGGCGCAGCGGGGCTCTCGCCTTATCGGCGGCGGGCTTGCCGCCTCTTGGCCGCCTGGCCGCCCTGGGAGGGGGGGCGCCTACTGCGGCCGGCTGGGGGGCCGGTCGCTCGGGGGAGCCTCTCCCCCGGTTGTGCCCATCCGCCTGCTCCTCCCCGCCCTCACCAAAACAAATGTTGCACACAGGCACATAGGGCTCCCGGAACTGGATGGGTGGGTTATGCTGGCGGGGCTCTCTGGGGGGGTAACTCTCTGGGGCGCTCTGTTGGCGCCCGCCCTCCACCCCGCTTTTTACTTGCATATTAGACACCCTGATTCATCTAGGGCCTTGTGGGGAGGGTCTGGTGGAGGGGGGCACGGTGAAATATCCGTGCTCATCTTTCAGTGACCCCCCCACAATTTTAACTCCCACCTTAGACACACACACTGCATGTTAGCAGCACATACACAGCAAATACACTCCACCCACAGAGGATTCCCGGAGTGGGGTTTCTGCGGTTTACCAGCGGTAGGGACCCCACACTGGAGACCTCCTTTTTTTACCTGCAGCACACACACAGCACTGCCACACCTCCATACATGGGTGGGGTCGGGGGGGGGGGCGGCCGGTCTTCACCCGCCTGGTCCTCTCAGGGCGGCCGGGCTTGGGGGTATCATGTCGGCTGCGGTGATGGTCGGGCGTACGGCGCTGGGGGTCGGTCGGCGGGGGGGGGTTACTGCGTGGCGGCGGGGGGTGGGGAGGTAACCAGATGATTGTGAGTATGTGTGCGTGAGTGCATGGGTGGACGGACCTGGGGGCTGGCTCACTGGAACCCTCTGGGGCTTTCCCTTCCCATCACAGAGGGGTAGGGCACTTTAAGGGTAAGGGAGGGGGGGGATTGTAGTGGGTAGGGTTATGGGGGGTGGCTGTGGGTGCGTGGCGATCTCTGGGTTGTTCGGGTCGCGTGCCGCGGCTGGCTCGCGGACACGGGGCACTGGTCGGGTGGTGGGCGGCTTTCGGGTTCTGGGGCCCAGGCTTCGTCCTTGGCCCTTGTCTCGGCGTCCGGCGCCCGGCGGCCCCCATGGCTGCCGCCTGGTACGGCTAAGCGCTCCTGTCCTGTGGCCTGGGGGCCGGACGCCGGGTTCGCTTATGCCTCTGGGCGTAGTGGGGGCCCCTGTAGGGGGGCCTTCTCTGCGCCTGGCTGGTTGGGTGGGCGGTCCCCGCCTCCCCCCCTCCCGGGCTGCTTGGGTCCGGTGTGGGGGGGGCGCTGGCCTTGGGGGCCTCTCCTCCCCTTTCCGGGTCTGGCTGCTCTGGCTGGGTAGGATCTGGTTCCCCACAACACAAGGTTCACTTCGGCAGCATGCATGTATCTCCACCCCCACGTGCACGTGCACACTGCCACACTGCTCCCTGTCTGCTTCATCCCCCCTTCGGACCTACAGTGTATTGATGGACAGATATTTTCCACTCATCTTCTTGTCAGATTTTTACCCATGATGGAATATTTGTCTTTCCAGCAGATCTAGTATAATTGTTACAGCTTAAAAGAATAACTGATCCAAATCAGTGCTTGTATCCCCCCTTTTTTCACCCTTCTTCCCTTTACTCTCTTCCACCCCCCCCCCCCCCCCGACACACATTTTCTCTTTTCCCTCTTCCTCCCCACACACACTAAATATAACAAATAAAGAAATAAATAATTCAACAAAAAGGGGTTAATTCAGATCTACACTCTGGCTTCTAAAGTTCTACAACCTCTTTTTGTGATAGTAAAACCTGTCCAACACAAAAGGCCTGCAGCTCTAATCTGTTTGCTAAGTTGTTGGACAGAACAAGTGAAAGAAAAAAAAAAAAAAAAAAAAAAAAAAACAAATGAGTTAGGCAGAAATGCTATTAGGCTGACGATGTTCAAATACCTTAATATATACAATGAAATGCAAAAACTTCTTAAAAAAAATAATAAAATCATGTGTTATAATTAGAAATAATATTTATTTTCCATCAGAAAGTTTACATCGCAATTACCAACCAATTTTATCATAAAAAGTTAATCATTTTTACACAAATCTAAAGTTTTTTTGTTACTCTTTTGATAGCAATAATTTTTGTGTTTAAATATTAATATTAAGTTGTTATTTAAAGTAATTTTAGTTCTGTCCCTGAGTAACGCCTCAACCCCGTAACACACAACGATTCCACCCCTTATTTAAAAAATGATGTGATCCATGATTGCATTTACACCAGGAAGTGACAGCAGTGGAGTCTTCTGGAGCCCCTGAGGAAGCAGGTCCCTCCGGGCGGCCGTGGTGCAGCGGTAGGGCAGTCGACCCATGATCGTAAGATTACAGGTTCAACTCCCGCCTTGCACGCCCATGAGTCAAAGTGTCCATGGGTAAGACACTGAACCCCACCTTGCCTCAGTGTGTGAATGTGTGTGAATGGGTGAATGGGTCTGTGACTGTAAAGTGCTTTGTCCTTGTAGGTAGGAAAGCGCTATATAAGTATACGCCATTGACCATTCCAGCCTTTTTGGTATATTTTGGCCTTTTTTTTGGTGAAGTTGATGTGGTCAAGCGCAGCGACTCAACCCCGTAACATGACAAAGTTACAGAAAACTACTACTTGCTGAAAAGTTTTCTTATTATTTAAATAAAAACATAAATTCTGAACTTTATGGATGTTATGTGCCCACTTCTTAGTGCTTGATGTATGAAACAGTGGCCATTTTGCTTAAAATTCTCAACCCCAGTACACTCAACCCCGTAATGTTTTAATGTTACGGGGTTGAGATTTTAATATTTGTATTGTTAGAAATATAATACAAACTGGAAACTCAAGAGGCAAATCTAGTGCCTTGCGAAAGTATTCAACCCTGGGACGAAGCAGATGTATCTGCTGGTCACCTGTCTGTCATAGCTCATCACTTTTAGACACATCATGCATTTAAAGCACAATTACCAAATGTTTAAGACTGGTTTGATTTTTGTCATGTTTCTTACCTTCTCTTCATGGTGCCCAAAGAACAAAATGGTGGCCAAGGTCTTTCCACTTCCTGTTTAGTACTTGAGCACAGGAAGTGGAAAGAACTTGGATTTCTTCGTTGTTGTAATGATTTGAGTTGTTTGTTTATTTATGCTTGTCTTTATTTGCAGGACTTTACAAGACATTTCTATCTTTTGTGGTACATTTTCTTTATTTTGTTTGGTTAAAGTGATTTCCTTTGTGGGCGTGGCCAGCCAATCATCTGGAGCCCATAAAACAGAAGGAGCTCAGTGTGAGGGAGAGAGCATGTGTGAGCTGTGCAGCCAAGGTGTGAGATCTGAGCTTAAAAACCGGTTCCTGCACTTGAAAGTCACCTGCCTCCCATGTAAACCAGGCATTTAGTCACATCACATTGTGACAGGACCCCTTCAACCTTTTGCCACATTTCAGGCTGCAAACATGAAGATATAAAACTGTAATTTTTTGTGAAGAATCATGAATCATAACACAATCATGAAGTGGAACGAAATTTACTAGATATTTAAACTTTTTTATCAAATAAAAAACTGAAATAGTTCAAATGTAGCTGAACTACAAGATAGACTTGAAAAAGAAAGACAATCTAAAGAAAAATACAATGTTTCACGTATTCTGACTCACCCCGTTCAAAAGTAAAATGACTAACTTCCACTTGCATCATCGATCCCCAAACAAAAAAAACCCTTACTTTACCATGAGTCATTCAAGAAATTAGAAATAAATACAAAAAAAGCCACCAAAGAGAAAGAAAATTAGCTGATTGCCAAAGTCATGACAGGAAAAATCATTTAAAAACAATACAATACAATACATGTTGCAAAAATTTGGAAGTGACTCACTTGGATTCTCAAACAATTAAATTACAAAATATGACTTAGTTTTGAAAGGAAGAGATCCAGCAGATTTTCTGAATCTGTAAAAGAAAAATCAAGGGATGTCTATCTAGATGATGTGAATAGTATGACCAGCGGAACCAAAAAACACTGACGAGGAAAACAATTGAAATGCAGAAAAGGTACTTCCTTATGTTCATATGCTGTTGTAGTTGTTCTCGATTATTATTTTTATAAACTCCATTAAACTACAATTTACATCTAATGTTGCTGTGGTTATGAAATGAGAACGCTCCTAGAAACTCCTAGCACTGCATGTATGGAATTACAAGTAAATCTGTATTTGTCCCTTCAGCCCTGTCATGCCTGTTTCAACCCGGTAACACAACAATTGTCAGATGATATCTATTAACAAATATAACAATAATACATAATTGTTTGTTGACTTTTGTCTAAAATTATGAGAACTATCTTAGTATGTATTTTGGATTACAAATCTTCCAATAAATTGCTTTTTTCATGAAAATGACTACAGTGAACTTTGCCTCTTAGTTACATTTTAAGATTTTAGAGAAAAAGGAAAAATATTTAAGAGAAGTTTGAAATGATTTAATTAAAACAGGGGAAATTTGACTAATTGAAAAATATTACATTTTTAATTAACAATTATTTTTATAATATTATGGGGGTGATTCCATAGTGTCCGTAACGGAGTTGTATATTTACTGCAACCACAACTAGAAGTAAGGAAAATTCATTCATCTTCTTCCGTTTTGTCCCTTTCAGGGTCACGGGGTTGCTGGAGCCTATCCTGGCCATTTACGGGCGAAGGCAGGGGACGCCCTGGACAGGTTGCCAGTCTGTCGCAGGGCGTAAGGAAAATTTATCACATCAAAATAACTCCTGAGATGGGAAAATATTGTTTTGAGAAAGTTAAACACATTTCCTCTAAATTAGAACACATTAAAAAAGGAAACGTTTTGGTTAAAAAAATGACAGATTTTTCATGTCCAAAAGGGCACATTTGCATGGAATGACCCGGGAAGCGGTGGTAGATGGAGACAACACCACATCAGTCCAGACAAGCAAAGGTGGGCAGTTTGCTCCTCCCTGGTAAACAGAGAACCCAGTTTGCTGCTGGGTGATCTACCCACATTGACTTACTGGTGAATAAAACATGGACACACTTAAAGTCATCTTTCACTGATGCTCATGTAGCTTCAGGATGTCCCTAAAGTAAAACACAGGTTCATTTTGCACACCTCAATCCAAGACCTAATCCTAGTCATCATTCATAAACTAGCCCTAACCCCACGTTTATCTTCTCCATTTATCCTCCTTCAGGAAATAGTAAATGGTGTGTACTTCCAGAGGGTTTTACTGCCTTCTTAGAAGGCCAAAGGGCTTCACAGTCACAGTTCCCTTTACCCAAAAACACACACGGAGTCACTGCCCAGCCCCGGTGCAAACCTATAATCATCAGGAGCAACGTGGGGTTCAGCGTCTTGCCCAAGGACACTTTGGCGGAGGAGGCAGGAACATAACCTGTGATCAGATGTCGGCCGCCTGCTCTACCTTTGCACCGCGACCTTCTCACAGTATTTAATATCATGATAAATCAACTTTTTCAGCTTTTTAGGGTATTACATTGTTCATCCCTGACTAAAAACAACCCCAAAGTGGTATTTTGATTTATTTATTAATGAATATTCCTCCACAAACCGGCTCTGAGCACCAGCCCCTCCCAATCCACCAAAACGAATAGGCTCTCACATCATGACATCACAAAGTGAGGAACCGCCCCTTCCAGGAAGAGTCTGCACTGCCAGCTCCGCCCCCAGGCTAACAGACGCGTCCGTGGAGTTAGTAGTGATCGGCTGAACACTTTCCTTTTACATGAACAGTATGAACGTCCATCTTTGGAAAAGTTTAGATGCCGTTTGTTTTTGTGGGGGAAACAGACACGCTGCAGAGGCCGACTCTAGGATGATGTCATGAAATGGGCGGCACCCACAAGGAGAGAAAGGCGGGGCTTCAGAGATCGAGTTGTTTTATTGCCGGGTCAGAAAATGGGCTGTGAAAATAACTCGTGTCATAAAAAAAAATGTTCTTTAGTGTTCCAAAGGTCATATATGATCGTGTATATGGATGTAGTTTACTCTGAAGGGCTTAAGAAAAGCAACATATAGACATCAAAAATTTCTGACAATATCTTCTTTTTTGTTGATTTTTTCTAATTAACTTAAAACCTGATTATGAGTTTGCAAAGCACACTCGCACACTCACACACACACACACATTTTGTGAGTTTCTTTAGGACCACTGGGCTCTGAATCTGTTTTGTCAGGTTGGGGAGGGCTGGGGAGCATGAAGGACCCAAATTGCAGAGACAGAGGAACACGGTTCCATGGCAAGGGATTTATCAACTTAACAAAAAGCACTGCTGAGCAGGGAAACAAAAAATAAACTCACTGTGGTAAACCATGACCATGACAGAAGGGCGTAAGAGTAGAGACATTAATGGACCACAAGAGGAAGACAGAGACGAGACTTAAATACAGACAGGGCAGACAAGACACAGGTGAACATGATCGGGACAGATTGGGACAAAGGAAGTAAAACTCAAGAACATGACAAAACAGGAAACCTTTCAATATAAAACAGGAAACAGAACTCAACCATGACAGAACAACACAGAAAGCAAAACCCAATACAAAGAAACCCAAACAATGACAGTACCCATTCTCTTCTCGTCCAGCCTGCTTACTGCCCACGTAGATTACTTTAATTCCCTCCTCTTTGTGTTCCTCAAAAAACTCTCAATAAACTCCAACTGATCCAGAACTCAGCAGCCCGCATCATCTCCAGAACCTCCAGAACCCCCTCCTTTAGTCATATCACCCTGGTTCTCCACCAGCCGCACTGGCTTCCCAGAACCTCCAGAATCTAATTCAAACTCCTCCTGTTCACCGTTAAGGACCTCCATAACCTGGCTCCTCCTTATCACTCCGACCTCCTCTATATCAAACCTCCTCTCGTTCTCCTCAGTGCTCCTCCTCTGTTCAGCTCTCTGTTCCTCCAGCCCGACCCGGTACCATAGGAACCCGAGCCTTCAGCTGCTTGGGTCCTAAACTCTGGAATTCCCTCCTTCCTGACCTCCGTAACTTAGACTCCTTACCAGCTTTCAAATCTGACATTAAACTCATCGGTTTAATGCTGCCTTCTCCTCCTGATGCACTTTTGATTTTCACGTATCATTTATTGTGTTTTTAATGAATATTTTTGAACCTCTGTTTTGTACAGTGTCCTTGATTTCTTCAAAGGTGCTGTTAAATAAAATTGATTTTTATTTTTTTTATTACGTTTGCCTATGAGGAAAGTGAGCGCTTCAGCTATTGGCTCAGAGTGAAGACTAACTGACGAGTGATGCATCTGCAAACCCAGCAAACCTGAAGATGAGCTAGATCTTCTTTACAGAAATTATGCCAAAGTTTCCTTTTCAGATTTCAGAAGGTTTGTATTTTGGAGTCTAAATGTTGAGAGGGTCAAACACAAGCAGGAAGTCAGGAGATGTTCCAGGTGTAGAGGAGCTTCATCCAGGAGGAAGACTTGTTGGTGGAACTCTGACAAAGATCACTTATTCAACACAATTCCAAGTGACAAAACTCAACCATCATTTCACAGAAACAGGGGGGAGTCGTTGAAACATTGAAGCTAATTGTCCGTACAGTTCGGGTGTGATTGCTGAACCGGACAGCCTGGAGTAAATCAAAGTACAAACATCCTTGTGTCCTCATTAACAGATCCTTGTGAAAAAGATGTTTAGCTCTACAGAACGTTTTTATTGTCTTGTCCTAAGCAGCTATTTCTGCTTTCCAATCACTGGCGGTCAGTAAAGCAGCAGAGACTGTTCCTTCCTCACCATGACCGTCTGCAACAGAACAGAACTGAAGGGAGGAGAGCCGGTGGATGAAGACGACGGGCTCCTTCCTCATGCAGAGTCCGGGCTGACCTGTGATGGAGAGAGCAGCTGCTCTTTTGCTACATCTGGGCGGAGGAGCTGAATAATGAATCAGGATGGGGCCGATGTGCACGTGGCACAGCCTCACAAACGTGAGCGGCAACCGCAGCAGATGGACAGACAGGTGGAGAGAAGTTCAAAAGAACCAAGAGCGGTCTCCCTGATGGAAAGGCTTCACCTGCTGAAGGTTCAGACAGCAGCCGAGTCCATCCTGCCGACACGAAGGGGCGCCGGCGCCGCAACCAACCACAGACACCCAAACAAAGAATGATGCCAGAGACGACAGGAGGAAGAGGAGTGAAGATGTCACCAAGGAGCCGTGTCCAACCTATCCCCCACAATGCACTGGGCCACCGGTCAGTGCTGACTGTGCTGCACCATGGGGACTCTGCTTAAATCTGTCTGCTGGCTGTTATTCCAGGGTGGATGCATGGCTGAGATGCCTCCAGCTCTTCAACACAAGCATTCAATAAAAGGTTCAAGAATAGGTCAGGCTAAAACAAAACTTTGTGCAAATACTTTCTAAGACCCGTCTGTTCATGGAAATAAACAATTTTAACATATAATATACATGATGAGCTTCCATAAGTCAAGAAGGGTTTTAGAAAAAGATCCAACATTTGTGAATTCCAGGAAGTTCATAGTAACTTAAAGTCCCACTCTAATCATCTTTAGATCTAAGAGTTCCCAGCAGCCTTTTAATGATAATTATGCTGCTTTCAGCCAATATTATGTGTCGTTTTCTGCCAGAGTTCACCTCTAAGTTGAAGGCAGAGCAATCCCCGCCCCTTTCTCTTCTTCATTTATGAGAGCTCTCTGTTTACATGATTACCCACTATCACAGCCCCTCACACCTACCTAGCCACAAAAACAGCCCGCGATAGCAGAGCTGTCCATCCGTCCAGTTCTGATCCAGATTCCAGCTCAGACCAGGAAAACAAAGACGTTCATGGATCTGTTGGTCTGACAGCGGGGAGCCTGTGACCCCGCCCAGTGCATTTCTGTGTCACAAATACGATCTTCATCTGCTCCTGATTTACAACCATGTGAATACAGAAAAACTCAGAGATGAAACATGAAAACATCCAACATTAGATATTTTAGTGCATCAAGCAGGACTGGTGTGGGAATTTGTATTGAGCCTTAAGTTGTCCCCCACCAGAAAATGCAAACATCCTGGAATGTGATGAATGACCCGGCTGTTCGGGATCTGAGGGGAACTTAGTTTAAAGAGTCACTTTGATGATAATAAAGCAACAAAGATTTGCTTTTGGATGTTTTAGTGTTTTTTCTTTTTAGCACATTCTGTTCTTCTGTTCAGCAGTGAAAGGATTTTCCTGATGAACAGTCCGCCGACATTAAACCTGCAACAAACATTTCTCTGAGAGATCATTTCACAGTCATTACAGAGACAGAAGCTGGGTCCCTTACTGCAGTTGGGAGTGTGCTCAGTGCACTGCAGCTCCTCTGAATCACCTCCCTCCTAGCGCCACAAAGAGGAGGTGTCATTTTGCGTTTGCTGATCATTTGATGCCTCCTTCAGCTCCAGATCCACAGATTCTTTAAAAGTCTAGATCTTCCGGGTGGATGAGGTTCTGACGGAGATGCAGCTCTTCAGGGAGGAAAGCTGCCCGTCTGAACTGATGCAACGATGAGCTCAAACTGAAGATTCAGATCATTTTGAACACTTTTAGGTCAAGAGCTGCTACAGGTAGAGACTCGCTTCCTTAAAAGCACTTTCCAGTAAACGTGCAGACACAAAACTGCACAACACCACAACCAGCCATTGTTTTTATGAGGATTCTTCTTCGTCTTTCTTTTCTCAGAGCTTCTAAGTCCGCTCCATCTCCCAGCTGATGACATCACAGCGTGACAATCATGACAAACGACTGACCCTAACCCTGACCCAGGGGGGTGGGAAAGAGGGATAACACATGAATCGCACTGCACCAAACAGAGACATGGAGAACTAAATGACAAGAATGGAGGACAGAACCCCAGTGCTCCATACTTTCCCCAGCTCCAAACTTGGGCTTGGTGGCTAAACGCTCTACCTCCAACCGTACTTCTACTAATTCTAGGAACCACAAGCAGTCCTGCATTTAATGAGTAAAGTGTCCTGTTTGGGTGGTAAGGGACTATGTGTTATGGGGGGGGTTGAAGGGAAGCACACCCAGGACCAGAGAGGAAGCGGAAGCAGAGGATTCCTGGGGAACAGGAACTTTAATAAAGTAAAACAGACAAACGAAACCAAAAAGTAGAAACAGGGAAACATTAACCTATGGAGCAGCACAGGAGGAAGGGAAAGACAGGACTCAAGTACATGCAGACAAACGGGACACTCAGGACAGATGGGGACCACAAGCAAAACTCAAAACAACACAACAGGAAGCCCTTCAAAATAAAACAGGAAACTGAACTCAAAACATGATAGAAACAGAAGACAACTAGAACACAACAGCAAAGAACTAAAACCTATGAGGTCGTTGATATAGGATGGGGCCATATCATGTAAGGCCTTATAGGTAAGCAGGAGGATTTTAAACTTGATTCTAGAATCCACTGGGAGCCAGTGAAGTGAAGCTAACAGGAGTGATGTGATCTCTTCTCCACAAGCGGCTGGCACACCTGAAAGGCCAGCCGCCGCCATCCAGTCGCATCCGGTGGAGAGAAGCAGGAATTAAAACCAGAGGAGTGACCTTATCCTAAAAAGAGGAAAAAGTAAGGCAGGAAAACATTAGCAGCATGTGGACATTAGAGGCAGACTGGAGAACCGCTGACACTAGAGAGGAGGTGGAGCTGCAGGTAACTAAGTCATATTTAGAGGATCCATTTGGTCATTATTGGACCTGCTTTCCCCCCAGGTTTCTGACACCAAGGTAAGAATAAATAAACTTACAAGCCACAAAAGCACATTTCCTCTTGAAATAAAAGAAAACAAATTTTCAACTGTTCCGGAAAAAATTGGGACAAAAGAAAGTGAGCTGCATCTTTACGTAGCCAGACACACAAAAACGACACAAATACCACACAAAAAAATACACGCTAAAACCCTCTTTGATGTTTTCCTAATATTAGAAACTATAAAAATAGCATTTTTGCCTTTTTAGATTACATCTGTACCACCTCAAACATGTCTTTACCAATATGGTTTAAAAATGTATCCCAGTTTAATTCAAGCAATAAATACAGTTGGTTTTAAATAAGAAAGCATTTATTTTACAAAACACTCAAAAATAAACCAAAAATCCATATAAAAAAAGAATTCTGTAATGCCAATATTCATATTTACAAATATTTAAGACTCACACAGATGAAAACTAAAAGAAAATCTTTGAGGAATTAATGCAAGAAAACTTTATTTTACAGGTGTCTGGTCGTGCAACAACTTTTAAAATGACAAAATAAGAAGACTTTATTCCCAGAATTATTTTTCAAACGCTGAACATTCATTTATAAATAAACAATACTTCATAAATAGAAGATTAATTATACTTTGAAGTTGTCCTCTTGTTTACTTGCATAACTGGGAATTTCCTGTTTCTACCAATTTTCAATGGAGGATTTCAAAATCCTCCAATTTTGATTTTTGCTTATTTTCCTAAACAGCTGGAGAAAGAACATTTAAAAAATTCCACTTTTCCTATACAGCATTTAGGCAGAAGTGGAATTTGTCCAAATGATGCAGCGTTAGAACAAATCCCTCCAGTTTGTGCAAATGCAGCATCGATCCGCAGCAGGAAGTCAGCCCCACTCCATTTATGACATGAGATGCAAAGCAGCCTGATGCTGCGTCAGTGGGGCTGATGGATGCAGAGGCGGAGCTCCCTCTGGTGGCCAAGGCACTTCACTACACTCTGTTTCTGCTGCCGTCATTTGTGAGGCTGATGCTTCCAGGCTGCTGCTGCTGCTGCTTCCAGGCTGCTGCTGCTGCTTCCAGGCTGCTGCTGCTGCTTCCAGGCTGCTGCTGATACTTCCAGGCTGCTGCTGCTGCTTCCAGGCTGCTGCTGCTGCTGCTTCCAGGCTGCTGCTTCCAGGCTGCTGCTGCTGCTTCCAGGCTGCTGCTGCTGCTTCCAGGCTGCTGCTGCTGCTTCCAGGCTGCTGCTGATGCTTCCAGGCTGCTGCTGCTGCTTCCAGGCTGCTGCTGCTGCTGCTTCCAGGCTGCTGCTGCTGCTTCCAGGCTGCTGCTGATGCTGCTTCCAGGCTGCTGCTGCTGCTTCCAGTCTGCTGCTGCTGCTTCCAGGCTGCTCCACTGGTGCACAGAAAAGTCTCTCTGCCAGTAACATCTATGAAGTGCTCCATCACCTACTCAGCCTGCAGTCCAGGATTCAAACCAGCCACCGTGTGAAGGAGTGGAGGTTGTGGAAAATCTTTCAAAGTACTAATGGGGGGGGAGTTGACAATATCCTTCATATTTACCCATTTCTTACAGTTCTGACAATTTAAGAACTCAATGCTTTGCTGCTCGTCATTGGCCGACTGGGCTGCAGAGGAGGCGGGGCTACAGCGTGACGCAGACACAGGGGTGTTTCAGGCACACGGGGAGGATACCTTTGTTGATCTGGTGAAACTCCACCAGCTGCAGAAGGTCTATAAAAAGAGTCACGCCATCGTCGATGGTGTAGTACTTCCTTCCCCCCTTCTCAAACTGCAGAGGGGAAAAAAACGAGGGGGGTTAGCGCCGCCTTCAATTGTCAGGGGGAGGCGGAGCCGTGGGAACTTACAGGGATCACCAGGTAATGTTTGGCTTTCAGCTGAAAGCACAGCGACAGGACGAAGCACTGCTCGTGCTGCTGACTGCCTCGGATCAGGAACATCCTGGAAGAAGAAACAGAGGTTCAGCTTTCCTGAGGGAATCCTGCAGGATTCAGCCCTTCAGAGACTCCCCTGCTGCAGAGGGACGCGCAGAAGGTCCACAATGTTCACCTGTTTAGGAGTGTTTTATCACAAAAATGTCTACATGTTTTCTTCAGAAGATCTACGGCAGCTCAAAGGTTTGCAGGAGCATTTCTCACTCTGAGAGCTGCTGCTAAAAACCAAAACAAAAACACTTGGAAAAGTATTCACCAAAAACTCCAGAGGCTTTTAAGGCACCTTTATGATGAAGTCCTGTCAGCGTGTGGTGAGACTTTAAAATAACCTTTTTGTCATAAATCCTGTTTGTTCTGCTCCAAAGCCGTCAAACGTGACGGGATCCTCAGAATTATTTCTCACATACGTGTTTAAATCCCATCACCAGGACGGCGCCTCACCCGTCCACCAAGCCTTGCTTCTCGATCAGCCGCTCTGCTTCCTTCCTGGACACGCCTCCATGGAACCACGGCTGGGTCTTGTGGATGGCTGCGAACAGAACCAGAAACGTTCAGCCTTCATGTCCGCCCGGCCCGGATCAGGACTGCTGACGGGGACTCACATGAGGGTCTGGCAGCAGAGTTCACGGTGGGCAGACTGCACCTCAGGGCCTCTCTCTTCTGTCGGGGAAGATCATGAGGAACACTCTGGTTCAAAGCTCAACATCCATTTGCCTCAAACTCAAAGTCACGCTTCTCTGAGTTATTATACGTTTTCATTCTTTGATTTTGATAGATGTTTGTTCCCAAACATCCTGTTTAAAGAACTACAGCATCCCCCCCCATAGGGTTGTGGGCCAGAGACACCCACGAATAAGGAGAACCCCCACCCCCACAGCCAAAGAATGTCCGTCACCGATCCTTCCCCATCAGAAACCTTTCTGATGTTTTATCAAAGAACCCTGGATATTATTTTCTTTTATTCAGATCAACAGACTGTGCCATTCAGTACTTTATAATGATAGGAGCGTCTCTCTGTGCCTTATAACCAGGAGGCCGTGTTTCCTCCATCCGTTTAGAGCCAGAGGTTCTGCGCCGCGATGTTAGCGTCGGGTCCGGCGCGTCGGTCCGGCAGCAGCGTGTTTTGAGCGTCACTTCTTCTCTAAGAGGCCGGTTTCATCCATCATTCATACATCCTCTACTGAACCCTTCCAGCCTCACCCTCCAGGCCTGACCCTCCTCCATCTCCGCAGTCTGGGCCTCCGTGGGGTTCTGGATGACCCGTCCTCCAGCTTTCCCTGAGAAGTCCATGGCCACCAGGCTGGACTCGGCCTGCACACATGGGCACAGTTGTAGAGATGGAGCCCAGAGGATTCCTGACTGTGCAGCTTCATGTTCAGTGGCCTCACCTTGAGGTCTGTGAGGGCGGAGCTCTCCAGGCTTCGCGGCGTCGACTTGGACAGCTGGTAGTTGGACTGGAGCTGCTTCCCGTGCTGAACCAAACACACAACCACTATGACTGTCCTGCTCTGCCCAGGCATGAACGGATCAAACGGATTTTGCTCAGCAAACGTCAGTGGAAACCTTGAAGAGCCGAAAAGCAGACGTCCAACACGTGCGCGTTTGTTCGTTCTCAGCACACAAGACCTTCAGGTCCTGGACCCGGGTGGGGTTTCTGGACGGCTGCAAACAGACGTGTGAAAAGACAGCCGTCATCCAGATGCAGCAATTCATCAACAAGAAACGGGACTAAAACTTACATTTATGTCAGACTGCTTTCATTCTGCTTCTACAAAAATGTCAAATCCATTTTCTATCCAAACACAGAAAATTTATTTTATCTTTTGTTTCTGACCAAAGATCTTCTCAGACCAAGGGAAATCCTTTCACAAGGTCAACTTTTAACTTTCCTTCCTTTCATTAGATATCAAATGTGTTGGTGGATGCTTGCTCATAAACTGCTTTCATTCTTTTCATCTTTGAATTGTTTTAACCCTTAAACAGCGGCGATGGCGATCTATAAGCCACCCTTTGACACACCGTAGCTCATCGTTCAGATTCTGATGTGGACGAAAGCCACTTTTATCGGCACAAAGCCGTTTTTCTCCGCGACCAACTCAGCTGATTTCCATTGACTACATGAACACTGCACTAGTGTAAAGGGTTGCACATCAGCAGAGGGCTGCTGTCGCTGGAATGACGTGAACTTGGTCAAAAGTTGAGGAGCTGAAATAGTCGACAGCATGTCAGCACTGGAGACAAAGCTTTTGGTTTGGGATTTTAGCCACCTTTAAAGAAGTTGTTAAAGTGTTGTCCTCGAGAGAAGACCTTCATCATCATCATCATCATCATTCTCAAACCCACACCAACGTCCTCCTGAGAACTGAGCAGCTCAGACAGACGGCGGAGCAACAGTGTGGAAAAGCTTCAGGAAAAGCTGATTTAGCTAAAGATTTTCAACGTTTACCGATTTCCTGGTTTTTTCGCTTCGTCCTCTTCCGTTTTGTGGCGTGGAGAGGCTCACCTTGATACAGAAGGAGAAGTCTGTTGGAGCTCCGTAGAGTTTACGGCTGTTCACCACCGTGTAGACGTTGAGATTGTCCAGGTCGGCCACGCACTGCAGGTGCCGAGGCTCCTGATTCCCAAACACACAGAGCAAAAGCTGTTTGAGGGTCTAAAACGTCAGCGTGGAACACAGCGCACGGCCAGATCCACACCTCTGAGGATGCAAGGAAAGGTTTGTGGCAGATGAATGTTCAAACATTCAAAAACAGCTTCAGTCCACAAGTCAAACTGACGATCTGACCGTCAGTGGAAAAAGAAAAATGAAATGTTGGTGAACTGCAAGGCTGAAGCTCTGCTAAAACCTGGAACAGGTTCATTGAAGGAGACTCAGCTCACTTCACGTGCGCGTGCATGTGCGTGTGTTACCCGTCTGGGAGCCATGCCTGTGATTTTCAGGAATGTTTAAGTTGTTTTGGACGCACATTTCCACGGCTTTTGTAAATGGGAATTTTAGCCTCCAAGTCCTGCTGTTCTGACCTTAGAGGAGCCTTTGGTGGAACTGTAGAGTCCAGAACGTCGCAGAAAGAAGTAAACTTTCTTCCAGGCCTTACGACTGGGTTCTTTCATGTGCAGGAAACCCTGGATCTCAGGACACGTGCCGGATCTCAGCAGATTCTGAGGAGGAGCAGAGTCGTTTTACACCAAAGAAACATCCGCTCATACTACAGGAAAAACTGGAGAATGTTCCATCATCTGAAAATGCTAGGAGGCCATCTACATTAGCCTCTCTTTTTGATCTAGCTGGAGTCAGACACATTTTCTGTTCTTCCTTCGTGACTCCCAAGGCTTCTCCCATGTCTGCATTTTGTGAAATGGATTTGATAATCTGAATACTATCAACAACCCCCTTTTCCAGATTTAGGAACAGAAATGCAGACCCTTCCTGTCCAAACAGGATCCATCAATGATCCATGGGGCGGGTGCAGGTTGATGCCAACCGTTTGTGGAAGATGTTAAAGATGTGCAGCTAATTGCATGTTTGATATTGAAATTTGGACCAGAGGATTTCTGATGCAACAGCTGACAGTGAGAGGCGGGGTTTGTACATTTGTGGTGAAGACTCAGATTCAGACGCAGTTCAACCAAAAGCTTGATGCCTGACTTGCCTAATAGAGCAGAGTCCCTGCAGCCCTTTAACTAAATAGGTGGCAACAGACATTTCTGGCGTATAAAGTTGCCTCACAGACAGTCAGACCAGTCAAGGACACAGACGGAAAACATGTCTGCTAGCACCAAGAACTGTTATCTAATCAGCATCTCTCTAACTGAGGGGAAGTTCCCATAACGCCTCCACTCCAGAGGCTGAGAGTCTAGTCCTGGTTACTCTGGCACCTCGCCTCCTTGTCACCTAAAGCTCCTGCTCCTACAACCCCCGTGTACTTCTGATACAAGCAGAGGGCAGATGTTTTTTGGGGTTTTTTACCACCACCGTCTCTTTTTCTTTCACATTTAACCCCCTCTTTTCCTCCTCTGGCCATCCTTGTTGTGACAATTGTGTTTCTTGCAATGACAGAAAAAGGTTTGATGGTTCAATTAAAGACCTTCAGGCCGTGTCGCACAGCCACTGCATACATTTAGTGCAGTGTTTTTCAACCAGTGTGCCGCGGCACACTAGTGTGCCGTGGGAGATGGTCAAGTGTGCCGTGGGAAATTGCCCTCATTCACTGATCTAACAACATTTCCCATCTCCAGGATTTCAGCTCTTTGTTCATCCAAACAGGTCCTGATAAAACACTGAGTAGTTAGGAATATAAAAGATCATAAAATTATTTTTTCTTTGCGTTTATTTGATTCTATTAAATACATTTTGATAAGAATCATGGTACCGCGATTTAGCTGCAGCTATACCTGTTAGCTATACCAGTGCCGCCCCTTTAACTGTCTCCACCAATCATTCTTGAAGGCTGAATCACATTTCATCAATCTGACCAATCAGAAGTGGTTAAAGTCTTCACTTCCTTGTTTAGATTTAGCTTGTAAAGTCTCTCAGTTCTAACAGAAATACCAGCTATAGCTCGTCTTTAGCGGTGTAGCTTTCCACAGAATCCGGTGTCAGACCGTGGAACAAGAGAACAAAACCATGAAGCTCAGAGAAGCTGGTCTTTCTGCGGTCGGCGGATTTACAGCACTACACCTCCCATGATGCATTGGGTTAGAACTCCTCTTAACGTCTTTAAACAAGGAACACACATCAAACAGTTTTTGAATCTTTTAACTTAACTTTCAATACAACTTTTAGAAAAAACAGCTGCAACTTCCAGCTTTTTCTGCCACAATTATCATGAAAATGCCCGTGAGATTCCGGAGGGCGGGGGGCGGCTGTCGATCAATACAGACTGAGTTTTTGCTTCTTTTTTTTTTGGATGCCGGTGTGCCGCGGGATTTTTGTCAAGGCTAAAGTGTGCCGTGGCTCAAAAAAGGTTGAAAAACACTGATTTAGTGCATATGTCATGGATGAAGATGACATTAGTCATACGTGTTGTGGTTCTTTATTACATATTTTCACAGATGAATAACGAATGAACCACATTAAAACAAAGGAAAAAGTACAACTAAAGGAATAATACAAATAATATGTGCACCGAATACATGATCTGAAAGTTATACATTTGTGGTTCATGCAAGAAAAGTCTGTTAGACAAACGTGGAACGGTCGTGGAAAGACACACATTTGCATCTCATAATAATCACGCACAGTTGGGTAAGACGTACGTAATAAATGTGTATAAACTACGTAAAATATGCATAAATTATGTAAGATTTACGTAATAATTGTGTATAAAATTATGCAAAGACTATGTCAGATTTTTCATAATAGTTGTGTAAAAACAACATAGAATATGCATAAACTATGTCAGATTTACATAATAATTGTGTATAAAAGACATAAAATATGCATAAACTACCTAATACTCAACTAAACAAAAGTTGTAAACCGTCGGCTGAAACCCTTGAACTGAAACTCTCGAACACAAGAAACATATAAATTACATAAGATCACACTTTTATCACGAAAGAACGATATTTTATCCGTAGAAAATGTACGTTGTGGCTGTGTGACACGGCCTTTAGAGGTCATCATGAAACGGTTTCTGCTGTAGTCGGATTCAAACAGTGTTGTTGTTATTCTGACTGTTGCAGCAGAAGGCTCCTAAAAACCTCTACCAGTCAACCAGCATCAAAACTCAAAGTTTGGTTCGGAGGCATTCCTCAGGTCTGGTTTTAGACACTTTCTCCTGGTGGGCTGGTTTCCATGACAACAGTGTTGCTTTGAAATGCAGAAGGAAAAAGTGCCGCAGCTCCACATGGGAGACAACGGCTGTGGTTGCTTTTCACTGGTTGGTCGTGTCCAGCAGAACGCCTCCCAGCTACTTTCGCCAGAATATCAGGCCACGGTGATCTAAAATCCTGTTTAATTATTGATTGATTACCTGTTCTTTATTGTAAATGAAGTTTGATTTGATCTTTCTGGTATTTTCAGAACTGTCAGATCTCTATATATTATGGCTGTAGATATGTACATACATCTACTCCAATGAGGAGTCCCTTCGGATCTTCTTTTCATCATCAAACCCTTTACCTGAATGAGCTCTGAAGAAGTCATCCCCTTGCTGATGTCAGCGCTGTCGGAGATCATGCTCTCTGGAAAGAAAAGCTACCAGAGAAAAGAGAAGACGGTCACTGGAGCGCTCCTCAGAATGAAAAGGTCTGTTTTGTTCTGGTGGGTAGGGCTCAACCAAACCGTCACTTTTGGACTACAGTTCACTTGGACAGAGTAAAAACTCCGGTCTCTACGCTGATCTTAGGGGTTATGCTTATCTCCTCTCCAGTTAAGAGAGTTATAAGTGCGGTTATCGGGTGTGAAAGGCTTTTTGAACACCTTGGTTGCTCGTCGGACCCATGCTTGGTTGGTGCGAGCAACATGCGAGAGGACAACCTAAACCAGACTTTAACTGTTGCCTCTGATGGTCAACCCGGGCAACCATCAGGGGAACTAGTTCCATAAAGTGTCTAGATTATGAACAGACTTCTAAGGATCTTCTGTTATCAGACACGGTTGTGTTTTCTACATACCTGACATGTTTGGACGGACGACGTCCGTCCAAACATCTCAGGTATGTAGAAAAACACAACTAATAACAGAAGCTTCCGGTTTGTAACAGCAGAACGCCGCATACCGTGGGGTTCCTGAAGAACTCGTACTTGGCGTAGTTTTTGCAGAAGGTGAGTCTCGTGTCCCCTTTTAAAGACCAGGTGGCTTGAACCTCCAGTACGACTTCGTGGTCCTCCAGACATCGCTCTGTGAAAAAAAAAAAAAAAAGACAGCCGAAAGCGTTAAACACGGGTGACCTGCAACCGCGCAGGGTGGGGGGGGTTTGGGCTCAGAGTTTTACCTAAAGCCAGAGCGGGATGATGTTCGAAGAGAGCCCAGCTCTCCTGATTGCTGCAGTGCGCCTGGTGCACCAGCAGGTGGCACACCTCGCGAGCTGTGGCTCTTCGAGAAACCCACACCGACTTGCAGTTGTTGTCCTCTCCGTAAACCTTTATCAGCTAACGGAAAAAAACACAAAACTTACTGAAATTGGTGACATTTAGCAGGCCTGACCCTCCACCAACACAGCCGACACCGTGACCCCTGTTACAAAGACGCTCAAAAACCTGAAAAATTCAAACCTTACACTTTTTTTATATATAGTTTACAGCAGTTTTAACAACAAAAGATGCCACTTAATGCACAACGCAGAAATTAATAACATTGATCGCGATCAAGAAATAATGTTACTGTCAAATTATGTAATAATAAAAAGTTTATAAATGTTTATACTAGTGCTGTAAGATGCGGAAAACTCGCAAAATTAGTTATCAATATTGCAATTACCATATAACTTGCGATACATGAACAAATACCAAAATAACCAAAAACAACGGTTTAATTTAAATAAGAGTTGAGTAAGGGTTAATGGCCAACGAAGTGTGTTAATTTCTGATAATTCACATTTTGAAGGCCATTAACCCGCTTATAACATGGTCACTAACAAAAGAAAGAAATATTAATTTATTATTATTATTTATTATTATTATTAATTTTTTAGTGTGGATCGCTGTTTTTCACAAAAAGCAGACGATTTGTTGCGTGGTGTGGCGGAGCGTGTGGTCAGGTTACCGTGACAACGTGCTCCACCGCTCCAACCGCTGATCTCGCCTGCAGCGGCAAAGGACAGCGATATCTATGCCGATGATCACGGTGTGTTAACAAGCATCAGATCTCTTACCACTTGTTTTTGTCCAGACGATGAGGAAAAAGCTTGTTTTAAGGAAGCGCAGTGATACAGAACATTTAAGCTATGTGACCGGAACTACTTTTTTAGGTGTGCATCATCACTGTGGATTATCACTTTTTAATGCACACCCAGCAGCCAATCAGAATAGAGTATTCACCCGGACCGTGGTACAACATTATGTAAATTATGCTCCAAATGACCCTGGTCTACATAGGAGGTGAACATCTAACATTAAAGGACTCCATCTGATTGGTCAAATGCATACAGGGATTCATTTGATTCGTTACTTTAATGTCCCACTCCGATCCTTTGATCCATTTTCAAAGCGTTCCCAGTAGTTTTTCTTATGATGATGATGATGATGATGATGGTCATCAGCGGGCTGGACTGCTGTTGCGGCATAAGCCCCTCCCCATTTACCATCATCACTACCTTTACTTGTCCGTCCACTAGCTTACAGCCTCTGAAAACCCCAACCAAAAACGGCAGCAACATCCAGCCGTACAGTTTAGATCCAGATTCCAGCTTGGACCAGGAAAACAAAGACGATGATCAGAATGGAGCAGAGCAGGGACAGACTGTCCCATCGACTGCAGGTTCCAGATTCACTACTATTTTAAATAAAGAAATATCTTAATCTTTATCTTAATTCTCTTTTCTATGTGTCCATCATCAGAAAAGAAAAAACCCAAACACCGTTTTCATCATAATGGGTCTGTTAGATTGTGTCATTTATAAAGACCTACACACTCACAACTGTGTGTAGTACTGGTATGGTTTTTTTCAGTGGAGCCTGAACCTAAAGAGCTTGTTTTTTTGTTTTTTTTCCTCTGACACAGCACAAAAATGAATGACACACTTAAGATCATGTCTTCAGACTATGGATTAAAGATTACAGACCAAACCTATAGAAATGAAGGTACAACTAACGTTTTAAAAAAGTGATGAAGATTTTTTTCTGGCTCAAAAAGATCAGAAAATAGAAAAACACTGGAGAATAAAATCTTTGTAAATATGACCACTAATGCAAAAATGTCGTTTTAATGAGCAAAAGAAGCAGTCAAGTCTTTCATGCTTAACCATTTTAGGACAGAAAAATTAACTGCCATTTATATATTAAACTTTAAATCTGATATCTTTCTAATCTAAATAAATCTTTATGAAAAACTTAAAAATCCTATTTAACGTTTTAAGCTGAAAATCTTTTTAGATGTGGTGATTATAAAGGTAGTTATGTGTCATCATAAACGTCTTATTTCCAGGGTCAAATGTCTGATTTTCTATGATCCCGTCGCTGGTTATTGTTCCATCCTCGGTTTGTTTTTAGAGGACAGGGGGGGTGTTGACAGCACTGTGCCTGAAACATTTATGCATTTTGTTCTTCTTTTGTTCTTTAAGCCTCATCTGCATCACAACAACTTGGAAAAAAAGGGAAAAAATGAACAAACTAGTTAAGTCGAAGGAAAAAGGTGAAAAACGGGAAGTTGCTGAACAAAAAACAATCCCGTCTTTCTTTACTATTCATTAGAATCTGTTAGATTTTTACTTCTTTTTTTAACCCATGAATATAATCATCTTCAGTAGTCTATTGACAGCCTTCATTGACGTCCTTCAAGCACCTACAGCTAAACACAGACTTTTCCCAGAATTCGTTTCCATTTTTTTCATTTTTTATTTTAACACGCTTCCATGACAGGAAGTTCCCCTGCAGTGTTCAGACCGTTTCATTTGAGCCGACCTGTACCGCTCCTCATTAAAAAGCTGTTGCTGTCTGCTTTGAAAGCTGCAGCTCACCAGTTTCCCTTCCTGATCGGAGGATCCAGCACAGAATTTGCCTTAAATAAACAGACGAAAGAGTTTGCATTTTGATGTTTGCCTTCAGGTTTTATTTCTGGCTCAGAGTCTGATAAGAGAGACGAGCAACGCCAGCAGACAGCATTTCTAAACTCACCTGTTCCACAGGTGGACCACACAGAAAACATCCCACCTATAAAGACCATTACTACGTTAGCTTACGTTTGAAAATCTGTTTGCATTCGAGGCTGATCAGAAAAAAATTAAAATTAATTAAATATGAATAGAAATCGTTTTTGCCATTTTAAAGAATACACAACTGATCATATATATGAACAAAAAGCTGTAAAAAATACTGTTTATGGCGTCACATCAACCGTCAATGCTTGGGTTTAAATCTGAATATGCGGATCCTCCAGACAGAAACCATCGAATTTCTGATGGACTAAAACAGAAACGGATCCATCAGTAGAACCAGGACTGTTCTTTCAGAGACCACTTTCAGTCTGCATCAGAACTTCCACCTCAGACCTGCTGCCATGAACCACACAGAGTCCTCACTCAGAGTCCTCACAGAGTCCTCACAGAGTCCTCACAGAGTCCTCACAGAGTCCTCATAGGCAGCATGCGAGTCACAACAACTGAGATCGGCTGAGGGTTTAAATATGTGGGAGAAAGAGCAGCACTGGAAGTCCTGAATTAGAGCATCCCTGTACATTTCCTACCAGACCTGCATTCACTAAACTCCAGCAGCCAAGCGTTCGGTTTCACTGATTTAAACTTCTGTGTCTTTTCTGATTCAACCCCTGGAAGGACAGAATCCTGCTTATACCATGGTCACTAATGAAAACAAACAAAACAAATGCAATTATTCGTCCTCTTGTCTTTTTTTTAAGTTCTAATCATTTTTCACAAGAAGCAGATTATTTGATGTGAGGCGTCATGGTGTTGCCATGGTAACTACTGAGCCCAAACCTGGCTCTGCTGCAGCTGGTGTCTGAGCACCAACCAGCAGAGGAAAGAGGTTTTGTCACGTGATCTACAGCATCAGTCCAGACGGACTGTTCTCCTCTTCCTGCTTGTTTTTGTCCAGATGATGAAGATAAAGTTTATTTCAGAGACAAACAAAAGTCCATCAGTAGTTTCCTAGATCGCTTTGATTAAAGAAAAATCCACCATAAACTCTGATCAATAAATGTGGATCGACAGACAAACTGTCATTAATTAATGATAAAATAATTTCTAAACACACATCTATTCTGGATCAAGCATATGTGGTAAACATGACAGAAGGACAGACTATTTAAATGAAAGTCCACTGTGGTGTTGATGGTCAAATGGGACAGCGGTCCAGTCCTGTCAATCATTAGAGACGTTTGAAGGACAGATCTTATCTGTGGAACGTCGTCTTTCCCCCAATGTTCTACGCTTCTGTCGTTCCGGTTGAAGTTTAGACCAGAACAATAGTATAGAACAGGGGTGGGCAAACTACGGCCTGGGGGCCAAATGTTTAATCTGGCCCACCAAACTGGAAAAAATCCTATTGATAATCCTTATTCATGTTTTACTGCTGTCTACCTATAGATGATGCACTACAGATAATTGGACCTTTGTCTCATGTGGTGTTGGAAGATTTGTTGCTTTTCTTTATGGTCATGTGCGTTTTCCTAGTTGGAAAATCCTTTTTCCCATCATTCCAACACCTCATGAACGCAGCATTTCTCTAAGTTTGCATATTTTTCCTTATTTCAGTTAATATAAGTCAGTTTTCAAATCAAAATGAAAGCACGTCTTCATCCAGATTCTAGGTCATTTCTTTCTCTCATGAGGTGGATTACCCAAACACCTCTGGTACGGCCCTTGGGACAAATTTTAGAACCCTTTGTGGCCCCAGAGTCAAAAAGTTTGCCCCCCTCGGCATAGAACATTGGGATATGTGACCAGAACATTGTTTTAGATGTCCATACCACTTTTTAATGGACACCCTGCAGAATCCAGTATTCCACCAGAGCGTGGTATGAATGGATCAATGAATGAGCAGCTGCTTTGGATGGAGTGGAGTGTCCAGAGGGTTTAGGTGCTCTTGGATCACCATGCCATCTGCTTCTGATTTGGAAACAACCAAGCAGGTTTGATCTATTTTTACTCTCGGGGAAGAACCGCGAGTTTCGGTGTTTAGAGAATCTTAAATCCTGCGCGTCTCAACATATAAAAACATGTTTGTTCCTTGTTTGCAGACGAGAATCTGTCCTTTGTCTCTGAGATGAGGGTTCCTCAGCGTCAGACTCGCTGTGACTCAGAGTCTGCACCGTCAACAACATGGAAACCTGCTCAGCCGGAAACCTGCAGGAGTCCGTCTGCTCAAACCCAACCGGTTGGGCGAGAAATCTCTGAGTCGATACGCAGAAATAATCAGGGAGGACGATGAAGGAACATTCTTTCTGCGCATGGAAAACTTTTGCTTTGTTAGAAAAAAAACCACTTTATTTTGAGCAGCTCATATCGTGTCTGGCCCCCTTTTGCTTCGTTCAAACCTTTCAAAAAGGTTCATGCAAGAACAGCGTCCAAAAGTTTCCTGCCACAGTGAGAATCCCTGATCCTGAACGGCCCAAAGAGGCAAACAGTCTGCAGACAGGAAGGGGTTCGGATGCGGAGCCCAGCGTCACCTCATCGCCTCGGAACCTCCTCCAGCTGTGCTGCTGGAAGGCCACCAAACCAGATTCCCACGGAGGAAACTCCTCCTCCTCCTCCTCCTCCTCCTCAGTCTTCATCAAGCAGGCTCCCAGTCATCATTAGGACGTAAAAGCACAGCTTTCCGAAAAGAATCTGCAGCTGCACTGACAGGAGGAAAAATGCCGTAAAGGCTTCGTCTGTTTGTCAGGATGAGCGCCGAGGCTGAGAACCGCCTGAGGGACTGGATATCGGTCCGAAAAAATACAAAACCTTCTTCATCCATACATATAATAAATTGCTATGACATTTTCTGACGTTAAGTCCATTTGATGGAATGATTTTTTTAAACCCAGTCAGGAGTGACGCCCCCCCCGCTGTTAGTTTGACCACAGTTTCACAAAGCTTCTTTGCATTCGTGTTTGTCCACTTTAACTGGCATTAAAGACCCGCCTACGCGTCGCCGCCGCGTGCTGGGCGTCACTTCCCCAGAATGTTCAAACAAACACACAAACGCCGAGGCTTACGTGCTTTTGGCTGGACTCTGGCGGGAGAGAACTGATGAGCAGAGGAGACTTGGCGAGGCTGCACAGCTCCGGAAAGGGGTTGGGAATGGAGGGAACAGAGGAGGAGTACGAGTCGCTGCTCTTCATCCTTCATGCAGGAAAGAAACCAAAACAATCTTAGAAATATGTTCACTGAAGCAAAAAGACTCCATCAAATTGGTTAAGAAAAGACGTTTTCCAATGATAGCTGAATAAGAAAAACTATTGTAATTTGGTTTTTTATACTTCATCTATAAGGAGTAAATGTAAAGCAGCAATTGCAACACGAGGACTGCTGTCCTTTTTAAAATAACCTGTTTACAGATCTAAACTGGATTAAAATGGGAACTTTTACTGGACGGTTTTCTGTCGGGCAGCTGAGGCCAAAGCCGTCCTGGCCGATGTTTACTGTCCTCCTTTATCAAACATTTCCCTGCTCTTTCATTCAGATTATAGGAGAGAACCGTCACAGATTAGAATGAACTCTGACCTGACCAGAAGGGTTTTGGCCTTGAGGTGCAGACGTTTCAGCTTCAGGTTCAAACTCGACCTCCAACATCAACCCGATCACTGATTTACCAAAAATCCTGAGCGGAAGGTGAGGATTTTCAGATTGATTCCTTTATCAGCAGCAGAGCAAACAAACTGGAACTCTGCTCGATGCTTTTACCTGCAGTGGATTCAACTGAATTATTATTAAGTTATTTTTTTTTACTTTTTAACTTTAACTTGTCGTGTCCATCAGCTGGGCAAACAGATGAGAGCTGAAGGCCTCTTGTGTTGGACATATTTTACTTTAATAACAGGGGTTATGAATCTTCAGACAAACCAGAGGAATGTCTGAATAAACCCCTTTTGGAATCCAGGACAAACTTCATTCATCTTACAAACCTAAACTGACTTTAATACAGTCACTGTAGGAACTGTGCGGCTCAAATAAAGAAGCTCAGATTGTTCTGCAGCAAATAGCAAACATTTCTCTCACCTCTTATTCATTTCTAGAACTTTATTTCCTGATCAAGAACTCCTTTATGGTTCCAAATGTTGGGATTGTTTCTTAGGTTAGTTTGGATGATGAAAAGCTCTTTAAATAAATATTCATCTCTATTGCTCTTGATTCAGGTTTTATAAAAGCCAGAAGAAATTCCATATTAATAATAAGAAGAAATATTATTATTATTATGATTATTATGAGAACTCCAAACATTAACAGTGTGAGACAGACGTTTTGGCTAAAGTTCTTCATGTTTTAGGAACAGGTTAGCTTTTGGTCTGTTTGGCTTGAAAATAAAAATTAAAAGAACAGAAGGAAGGAAATGAAGAAAAGGAAAATGCTGCACATTTGGATCTTTCTTCTGCATTGAAAGTAAATAAAACATATTTATCAGTTTTTAATCTTTCCAACTCAAAAACAGAAGAGGAAAAGAAAAACCTTTGGTTTCTATTTCACCAGAACATTCAGTGTCATTAAAAAGAAGACTTCCACTTTTTGAAATGTGAGCTTTCTTAAAGACGTTGGCTGACTGGATCTAATCTAGAGGACAAAGTCCAGCCGGAACAGCATCAGGATCAGCCGTCTTCACAGAAACCTGCCTCCTCTTTCAACATCCTTGAGTCACAGACTGAGTCAACATTCCCATTGTCCCACAGTCACAGGGCTCGGCTCCCCTGTTTGCGTGGCCTCAGCGAGAGGCGTCGTACCTGTTGGAGGTGATGCGGATGGGCTGGGAGCGGTGGACGGACGGCGAGCTCTCCACCAGAGGAGCCAAGCTCAGAGTGGAGCTGAGCATCACAGGATCTGCTTCAGCAGAGGCCTCCTTCCTCTCAGAGCACTCAAACACTTCCGTGTAGATGCCCTCCACCTCCATCATGTCAGCTGGAGGGACAGAAGAGAGCGAGGCGCTGTTTGTTTCAAAATAAAAGCACACCCTTCCTGTTCAGAGGGGGACAGCTTTGGGCTGCAGAGGCTACAACCGACTGGACGACAGCCAGCGAAAAGCAGCACCACGAAGCCCGGTGACTCAGATTCACTCAAAGTTTATTTTTAAACATACAACAGCACAAGAGAACGTCACTCATGAACTGTTTATCACTCGTAACTTGATATTCTTGTTACTTTGTAGTGAACCGGGCCAACCTGTGAAAACGTTTGACTTTAAGCAGGAACTGAGAACTTGTTGTGATGCAGACCTGGTCCAGAGGCAGAGCAATAAGACCACATTTACATATGAACATGCGTTTGGGTACAAATAATGTAAAAAAACAAGTACGGTAAACAGAGACAACAGGATTGACACAACGGTGGAAGCAGAATAACTGACCTCTGGAGGAGATTTGCAGCAGTAAATGGGGGGGGGGGGGGGGGTACTTATCTGTACAGGAATGTTTTAAAGTCTAGAGTTTCTAATGGACTCAATGAGGCTAAAGCTGATTTCACACAGCCTGTTGACCTGCAACCACAGCTGATCCAGGTCCAAACTGCTCCGGGCTCTGCCCTCCAGAGCCCTCAGGACCGCTCCTCACCATCCCATCTACCGTGGAAAAGTTTCCACAGGCGGTTGTGTAAACAGGTTCTGACATTTCACTTCATGTCGCTGGACTCAAAGGCAAACACATCTCTGACGCACAACAACAACTACACGCAACTCCTAAGCCCACGTCCTGAGCAGCTCTGTGGAAAAGTCGGCTCCACTGTGACTCATGGCGACAGGCTGGTTTCGGGTTCAGCCCAGAAGGATGGATCTGAAACGTCTCATGGAGCTTAGTGCTGCGTAAAGCTGTGTGTGTCGTGACTATTTCAAGGTGAAAAGTCAGTTTCACCTTTACTCCACTGAAACCCATTAACAACATCTGCTGCACTCTGTCCACATCCACCAGGGGTTTTCCGCTGCTGGTAAAGCACTAAACCCTCCAGCCCGTCCCACACCAGGACACAAAAACAACACAAAAACAACACAACCGGCTTCAGTTGTTGTTGCTTAAAATAGACGCGTGGCAGCGAGCCAGAAGAGCCTCTAAACCAGGGGTCGGGAACCTATGGCTCGCGAGCCACATATGGCTCTTTTGATGGTCACGTATGGCTCGCAGACAAATCTTTATTTATAACATTTTTTTTTTCATCAGACCAGTCCTTCTCGTGCGCGATGCGATGCCAGAGGGGCGCGCAGTAGTAGCGGTGCTTGGAGAGAAAAACCTGCGCCAGCACTCAGTTTACTATTATCTACTATTTCACAGAGTTTATTCCAGCAGGAAACCTATTAATTGCCGTGCCTAAACCTGCGCGCTCCCGTCTCTGAGAAGGAGCGCGCAGATGAGGGGACGGGATGTGAGGAAGAAAGCAGAGGGTGGGGTGCCCCCCAGCCTCTGCTGTCTTCCACAGGCAGCAGGTGAATCGCGCAGGGATTGTAAAAACGTGAAACACGCTGTACGTCATTCACTGCAGTGTGTGAGTGTGTGTTTGTCTCCACGTCTGCATGTGAGTCTTCCTCACATCTCCAGAACATTCAGACCTACGATCACGTTTAAAGTCTCAACGCCTGCATGAAGCTGAAACTCACCACGTATCAACCAGACTAGACCATCAGCAAAACCACCACGAGAAATACTCATCATTTATTAGCAACAGCATAACCATGTTATTAAAAAGAATCCACAGACTTATTGTACTTTAAAAGTGTTGAAATTACATCAAATGCTCACATTCACTTGTATGTTTAGTTTTAAACATATTGTCGCGGACTGAGTTGGGTCCGCTGTTGCGCCGCGTTAAAAGTTCTGGAGTTCAGCAAACGCATCATGCAGAGATCTGATTGGCTCTCAGTTCTGTCGCTCAGCCTGTTGTTAGGTTGTTTGGACCAATGGGGTTCAGCTATGGGCCGAATAAGAGAAATAGGAGGACTGGAGCGGGAGCAGGGAATATAAAGTTGGGAGAAGCGCTCTCGTCTCAGCGGGAGAGATTCAGGAGTTACTGTATTAATTTTACGGCGTTTGCTGCGGTCTATTGTAACCAGAATAAAGAACCTTAAAAGAGGTTAAGTCTCCGTGCCTCAGTGTGGGAAAGGGACGCTACATTATTGTATGGCTCTTTCGAAATTACATTTGAAAATATGTGGCGTTTATGGCTCTCTCGGCCAAAAAGGTTCCCGACCCCTGCTCTAAACACTGGATGAGTGACTACAGCTCTGCTGCTGCTGCTGCTGCTGCTGAAACACATAGATCTGAACAGGCATCCTGCAGAAAAACACGCAACTTCTGTTCACGTTTGAAACGACATGTCAATGCTGAGTATACGAGGAATTTAAACAATAGAGCCACCTAAACACATTCTGAGACCTTTATACTGGAGAGCTTTCACTGAGACACATTTTCACTTGAAATCTATTCTTTTGCAGTGTTAAAATTAAGGAAAATAGTAATCTATACGGGAATATACCGAAATAATCTACTTAATCCAAATTTTTTGCCGAGTTAAAAAACATTATTAAAGGGAAAAGAAGAAGAAGAAAAAAACAATCAATGCTTTTTAAATATAAATACTTTTCTCAAAATAATTTTACCAACAAGGGCAAACAGTTCATTCTTTGACTTTTCAATCAAATATTGCCAGACTGAATCCCAAACACTTCTTTCAGAGCAGATGATCACCGATCCATAGGAGTCTGGTTCCACGGTCACGTGCGCTCGGATCACATAAAAACGTAGGAATTCGAGAGTTTGTGTTCTTGGTTAAGGTGAGAGCAGCAGATCACGTGACCAGAGAGGCTCCTCCAGAACTTCGACCCGAACCCTTCAATCCCGCACCTCCACGCAACAGCCTCTGGCTGGACTCCGTCATCACGAAAGCAGTCCGCACCTGTTGGAACCAGCTGGCGCGTCGGCGCCTGCGTGGACTCACCTGTGGCCAGAACGTCGCGTGGCCCCGCGGCTCTCAGCGGGCAGTCATCGCCGCGCGCGCGCGCTTTCGGGGTCTCGGCTTTTGGCTCCAACTCAATCAAACGCTGAAGGAAGCCGCGAAACCGCAGGCGAGACGGCGAGGCGAGCGTCTGTGCGGGGGTGGGAGGAGCCTGCGGTCAGGTGCGCCTCAGACTCCCGCCCTTTTCCACCTGCGCAGTGCGCACAGGGTTCAGGTTCAGATCAGAAGCGGAGGATTTTCATGATTTACTCAGATATAGAGAAAGTTCCCGGATGGAACGTTTTCATCCACATTTATATCAGTTAAAGCTTTTTTCCCCAAAGTTTTCCAGCGGTAGAAAACCAAGCAGGTGACCTGGAGGTGACCTCTAGACATGTGTTCGTCTGAATCCATCTTCACCTGCGCCACTGTGTCATTGCTTCCATGTTCAATAAAGTTAAAGGAAGAAAGCACCTTTACCTTTCCTGCACCCAGGAAGCTTTTCATCGCCGTCCTTCCCTCCTCAGGTCAGGTGAACAGTCACGCTGGTTTCAATGGTTTTTGTTGTTTCTCAGACCAGCCTATTATTGGATGTCCTCTCAGTCCTCAGCTTCCTGTGTGTCCTGTCAACACACCTGTGCAGGCAGGTGTTCAGGCAAAGCCAAAGCCAGCAGGATGGCCGGGCTGATATAGGAGCGGATTGGTTCAACGTTTTTCCCATTTACCGCTCATCATCACAGAGAAGATGGAAGGTTCTCCCTCTGAGAGATCCGGGCTCATTATTCAGGGGTTTTATCGCCTGCTTCCTGACAGAAAATCCTCTGGCCTTCATACAGTAACCTTTGGGGCTTCCTGCAGAGTCAGTGCTGCAAAAAGCTTCAAATGTTTTTCAAATTGTGCTTTTTTAATCACCATGAAAACCTGAAGGCAGACAGACAGTCAGGCAAACGCTGGCCTTCTGCAGCTAGAGTCCGTGTGGTTCTGACATCATCCAGGTTCTGTCTGCAGCAGTTTGGATCAAATCAACTTTATTCATGTTCAGAGATCCCCACAGTGTTCAGGGGAACATACAGATGTACAATCATTCTTGACACAAGTTCATTAACCCCTAGGATTCCACGCCGAGGCGCCTCCTGGACCTCACCACCATTTACTGCACATGCCCCCCCACCCCCACCCGCTCACTCCTCGGCCCGCCACCGTCTTCCCCGCCACGGCGCCCGCAGCGCCGCAGTGAGGAGTCGTGGACCCGTCTGCGCCTCCCGTCTGGATTCTTCACAGTTTCAGAGCCTTCATATTTGGTGCCAGTCCTTCATCCCACAAACATTTAAGGTTGGATAGCAAAGGCAAAAAAAAACCTAACAAACAGTGAGGAAGAGGAGGAAAAACCCGCTGAAGAGCCAGCTCAGGCGCTAGAAGGTTCTGGAGCCGTGTGCTGGATTAGTGCTTCAGCGGTCTGACAAACGCTAACAGCAGGTAAAGAAAGCACCGGGATCCAACCGGAACGCCGTCAGAATAAGACATCACACTTAAGGGCTTCTCAAAAATGTCGTTTAATCCAGGGAATTAGAGGCCGACTACCAAAAGACCAGATCTGCAAACATGGACTCGGATTTGCTGCCTTGCTTTGTGCTTGACGGTCTCGGTGGTGGGAGAAAGGTAGTGTTCACCGGAGAGCCACAGCCAGAATAATATGATATATTCCAATATTATAATAAAACAAAGAGCATGATTTTCAAATGGCACCGGGATGGCGGTGGGCGGGGCTTTTGTTGGACTTTTACAGTTGCGTGACTTGACCTGATACAGGTTAAGATGCCATTCTCTAGATCTCTTTCAATCGAACGGCTTCAAAGGAACATCTGACATTTGGTCGACAACGGGGGACAATTTCTAGTTGGGGGGGGGTTTCATTTGCCATGTGAAAACCATGCTTCCTCTTGAGAGCAGGGGGGGGGGGGGGGGGGGGCGTGCAAGACTGAGTGGGGCGGAGGCGGAGCTTGGTGGATGGAAAGAGGGCTTGAAAACCAGACTGCTGATTCCACAGGAGGTGTGTAAAAGGCACGCCAGGGTTACTCCCAGTCCCAGCCAACGCACACAGGCGCCTTCACACCCACACACTCTGAACACACAAGGTCACACACACACACACACACACACACACACAAGCAGCACAGGCTACAGCCCCTAGAGTACTGACAGAAGAAGGTAGCAGGGCGAGGGAATGAAGGAAGTTCTTAAAGGAAAGCACGAGGGCGGGAAACCGGGTAGGACAGGGGGGCAGAGGGGCCTGGGTCCGTGCTGCCGTCGTGTTTAAACAGGAAAAGGAAAGAAAAACAAAAGAGAACAAAAATCAAAAGTGGTGGAATGGATCATTTCTGGTTCTTCAGCTGGTTGGAGAGCCAGTCTAGGCCCTCGTAGAGGCCGTCGCCGCTGGTGGCGCAGGTGGCCTGGATGTACCAGCTGCGCTGACGGAGGGCGTGCAAGCCCAGCTTGTCTGTGATCTCTGCAGCATTCATGGCGTTGGGGAGATCCTATGAAGACAGGACAACATCAGCAATGGTGGAGCAAATGCTCAACAACACATCAGGACCTGTTTACTGCAGTGAACATTACGTCCCAATATTAAACTGTCTGACTGTTGCTCTAATGTCCTGAGCAGAGATGGCCTTCTTTAAATAAACAGGTTTCATCGATCCTCAAAACAATGGTCCTGAAGACACGGAGACACGCCTGTTCTTCACGCCACACTCAGACGTGAAGACGCCGCAGACGCCCGGCCTCACCTGTTTATTTGCAAAAACGAGCAGCACGGCGTCCCTTAGTTCATCCTCTGCTAGCATTCTCGACAGCTCCTCCCTGGCCTCGTTCACCCTCTCCCGGTCGTTGCTGTCCACCACAAAGATGAGCCCTGAAGCAAGAAAGCAGCAGAGACCACGACGGCTCAGAAACACAACCAGACAGAGGAATCGAACCTGCCATACAAGACGTTTATGCCGGGCTTTGAAAGAAGAGCTTTCCTCTTTGTAATGATGGATCGTTCAATTCAAAGATGCTATTTCTACATACCAACACATAAAATCTTTGCCTGGATACAATAGAAACTCTTGAACTGGAGTCTTGGGGTTTAACACATTCGTTTACTTCAACGTATGTCATATGGAAGTCCTGCACCACTGTGACCACAAGGCGGCGGTGAAACAGACGAGTCCCAACTGTCGTACTAAAACGTGAATGTCACGCGGCTGTGACACAGTCAGACATCTGTGACAGTCAGAAAGCTTTGACACAGTCAGACAGCTGAGACACAGTCAGACAGCTGAGATACAGTCAGACAGCTGTGACACAGTCAGACAGATGAGACACAGTCAGACAGCTGAGACACAGACAACTGAGATACAGTCAGACAGCTGAGATACAGTCAGACAGCTGAGACACAGTCAGACATCTGTGACACAGACAACTGAGATACAGTCAGACAGCTGAGATACAGTCAGACAGCTGTGACACAGTCAGACAGCTGAGACACAGTCAGACAGCTGAGACATAGTCAGACAGCTGAGATACAGTCAGACAGCTGAGACACAGTCAGACAGCTGAGACACAGTCAGACATCTGTGACAGTCAGACATCTGTGACAGTCAGACAGCTGAGACACAGTCAGACAGCTGAGACACAGTCAGACAGCTGAGACACAGTCAGACAGCTGAGACACAGTCAGACATCTGTGACAGTCAGACATCTGTGACAGTCAGAAAGCTGTGACACAGTCAGACATCTGTGACAGTCAGAAAGCTTTGACACAGTCAGACAGCTGAGACACAGTCAGACAGCTGAGACATAGTCAGACAGCTGAGATACAGTCAGACAGCTGAGACACAGTCAGACAGCTGAGACACAGTCAGACAGCTGAGATACAGTCAGACAGCTGAGACACAGTCAGACATCTGTGACAGTCAGAAAGCTGTGACACAGTCAGACATCTGTGACAGTCAGAAAGCTTTGACACAGTCAGACAGCTGAGACACAGTCAGACAGCTGAGACATAGTCAGACAGCTGAGATACAGTCAGACAGCTGAGACACAGTCAGACAGCTGTGATATAGTCAGACAGCTGAGATACAGTCAGACAGCTGAGATACAGTCAGACAGCTGTGACACAGTCAGACAGCTGTGACACAGTCAGACAGCTGAGATACAGTCAGACAGCTGAGATACAGTCAGACAGCTGAGACAGTCAGACAGCTGAGACACAGTCAGACAGCTGAGACAGTCAGACAGCTGAGACAGTCAGACAGCTGAGACAGTCAGACAGCTGAGACACAGTAAGACAGCTGTGACAGTCAGACATCTGTGACACAGTCAGACAGCTGTGACACAGTCAGACAGCTGAGATATAGTCAGACAGCTGAGATAAAGTCAGACAGCTGAGATAAAGTCAGACAGCTGAGATACAGCCAGACAGCTGAGATATAGTCAGACAGCTGTGACACAGTCAGACAGCTGAGATATAGTCAGACAGCTGAGATAAAGTCAGAAAGCTGAGATACAGTCAGACAGCTGAGATATAGTCAGACAGCTGAGACACAGTAAGACAGCTGAGACACAGTCAGACAGCTGAGACACAGTAAGACAGCTGAGATACAGTCAGACAGCTGTGACAGTCTGACAGCTGAGATACAGTCAGACAGCTGTGACACATCAATATTACAGTTGGGAATCTTTGTCACTGCGTCAAAAGCTTTGCTTGTAAAAAATAATTCAGGATGTTTAAAGTCCTGCTTAACTCGTTGCTAGGTTACCGGGTATTACTAGTTAACCCCGGAACACTTTGGCTCTAAAAAGTTCCACCATCACGGGTACATTTTTACCCGAGCAAAACGTGACAACACGTGGTAAATTAGAGTGGGTTTATTTTATTTCCAACTGTGGTAAGTGTAGCAAAATGAAAAAGAAAAACATTCCTAAAAACATGCTCAAAAACTACTGAAAAATTAGGAATCTGAGGACCAAAAAATCCTGAAAAATAATCAAATGATTCTAGAAACTGTCTCTGGTCCACCCATTCCTGGGACGTGTGAGACTTCCCTGGTGAAGCCACATGATCAGTGCTCCTACATGAACTCAGATAGTCTAATCCAAGGATCTAAGCGTGACGATTTGGGCCTAAAACAACAACACTGATTTGTTGCCATGGTGAAAATAGACTAACTTTAAGGTGATGTCGTTCCCTAAAGGTTAAAAACATTTGCTTTTATATTAAAATTGACAGAAAGCCCTGACAGAAAAATATAAAGAAAACCAGACGTGGAGGTTCGTCTCAGAAACTGAACAGTTACACCAACTGTTAGGTTTGCTCAGCAGGAAATAGTCAGATGGCCCTAATAGTTGCTGACAACTTTAATGTCAGAAAAAAGGAGGAGTCAAACAATAAACCCTTAGAAGAATTGAACAAAAGTATGAGTCATCGGTCCAACAGCTTTCAGATCATCTTCAGCGCCGCAGTGAGGCCCCCTATGGGCAGTAATGTGCTCCGACAGTCAGCCCTTACCTTGAGTGTTCTGGAAGTAGTGGCGCCACAGCGGCCTGATTTTGTCCTGACCGCCCACATCCCACACCGTGAAGCTGATGTTCTTGTATTCTACTGTCTCAACGTTAAAACCTGCACAAATGAGGAAAGACTTAGTGGCAGACACGGGTCTGAAAGGCCCCACAGGTTACATTTAACAGGTCAATAGAAATCTAAATGGTACTTTCATTGTTAATGATAATTTTACTTGCGTTTCAAGTTTACCACAGAGTATCTCCATTGTTAAAAAGCATTAATTGTCAATATCTTTGTTTGTTACAAACTCATAAACCAAATCATTCTGAATGTAGTTTTTCAGTCTTTTAAAAATGTTCTCAGATGATAAGGCTGATAAAATACCTTTAACTAAACATGTAAATCCACACCAAAGCTACAGCTACCAAAACGTGCAGAGATATTACAAATAAGCAGAGAAAAGCCCGCATGGAGCTGAATCATTTCTGTTTTCACACATTTATCTGAACTCGTCCAGCTGAATGTGATCTGGGCCGATCCACAGATCGAGCTGAAAGCATTCACCAGGAAGCACCAGGACAGCCATGAATAACTAGGATCAAAGGCAGCAAAAGGCATCTTCTGCTAAAAATCTTTGGCCACAATAGGTTTAGATTCTGTGGAAACGAGCTGAAAGACAGCTCTGATGGCTGACAGTGTAAATGTTTTCTATCCAGACAGCCGGACCATTGAGTCCGTCACACAATGGTTAACTCAAAAACCATGAACTGCAGTAAACGGTGATGAGTTCAGTGTCAGCTTGGAGAAACTATTTGAGGACACATTTAAACCAGAAGATTTGTGTTATTCAAGCGCAGAATACTGCAGCAAAATGTGTTGTATGCAGAAATAGAGATGTTATGAAATTGCAATCCAAATGTATTTAGCAAATCCACTGCTGTTGAGATCAGAACAGACTTCATTAAATGCAATTTAAAAAAAATCCCAACAATTTTGGCTTAACCTATATATCATTTTTAATATATTTATATACCATTTTGCTTTTTGGGTTTAACAATATCTCTCTCACTAAGACAGTTTCAGAATGAACAGATTCATGCAGTGTTTTGAGATGAAAAACGATCCCATGCAAAGAGAAATCCTACCGATGGTGGGGATGGTGGTGACGATCTCTCCAAGCTTTAGTTTATAAAGGATAGTCGTTTTTCCAGCAGCATCCAGCCCAACCATTAGAATTCTCATCTCTTTTTTGCCAAAAAGGCCCTTGAATAAGCTTGCAAATACATTCCCCATAATGACAGAGCTGGAAAACAATAAAAGTAAATAACTACAACATTTTAGTACAGAAATACTACAAGAAAGCCGACACATACGGTAAATGAACATCATAACAGACTATAATAGTAGAATCATTAAAGCAACGCTGTTGTGTTATAGTCTCAATAACAGAAAGTTAGGGATCTAATAGAGTTAACTGTTCACTTTGGCTAAACCGTTTTACAATAACTATTCAGACATATAGTTTGACCTAAAGTCCTAGTCTTCTGTGGGTAATCAATCGATCACCCATAAATGACAGTACCAGAGCATCGATGACCCTAAATATATAATTTGGGAGGCATTCACGGTTTAAGGTAAATCTCCGGACTGCTTTCCTTAACGTGTGAGTTGTGAAGGTCTACATAACACAAGTGTGTGTTTTCTTTGGGATATTAGCGAAAATATAATTTATCAAAGTTTTTCGGCTATTAGGGTCGAAACTCAATCAATGTGGCCAGCATCAACACACTTTAACTTCTATCTCGACTTGTTGACGTGGGAGTTTCAAGACTATTAATTGCGTGTTTTAATGGAGGCTGTAGCAAACTGGACAGACGAATATTACTTCGGACAGCCGGCTAACCGCACAGCTAAAGATGACTGATAATGGGGCCTTCTCAGTCAGTAGTAAAACACTGAACAACCGTCCAAAAAAAAGCTGATTTTTTTTCTTTTCCGGGCAGCAGTCATATACCGAACGTAACAGTTTGTTTTAAAGGAAATCAGAAAGTTGGTACTGTCACCACCCATTACCAACTGATGGTTAGCTTGACTTTAGGGCGGATGCTTCGACTAGATAGCCTAGCATGCTAACGGCTAAAAGACTGGGTTTGGTCCGTACGAAATCATTCTGTCAACAACGAACAGGCGGTTTATATCGACGAAGTTAAAGGTTGACGTAGAAATAAGCCTGTTGATGTAATATGTGTCGTGTAAAGTGAGAATCTCTTAGTCGCTTTTTTTCTTGTCAGTCGATACAGAAACCACCGTAGCTAGCTAGCTAGCTAGCCGCCGTTTGCTCGATGCCGCGTCACATTACATAGGAACACCATGACGTCACGCAAAACCACACCAAAATTTGATCATTTAGGCCGAGTCTGATCTCACTCTCATTAAACGGCATACCGAGTAAAAAAAGTAATTGGTTCTGGTGGTTTTTACCTTTAAAAAGACAGCTTGCTGGTCTTTAGGTTATCTTTCACTGTCACTCCAAAATGGCGTCTTGCGCAACCAGGGAGACACCGGCGTCAGGCACGGCCCACTATCAAGCCTCAGCCAATCACAGCGCGTACGGTGTACCAAATGTCCCCGCCCCCGCCCAGCTCTCCGTCCAATCAGCAGAAAGATCGTCTGTGCGTCGACGAGGCACAAAATGTCGAGGAAGTTAACTCGAGTTCCACCGAGGTAGCTGACAACGTGACAGGAGGACGGTCAGCCGCTGACAGCGGAGGGAGGGATCGAACATGCGGCACTCTCTATCAGAGTGCAAGAGAAAGACGTATAATGATCCTGACAAACAGAAAACATATAGAATATTGTCCTCTTTGCCTTGTGTCTTAGGTTGAACAACATTCTGGTTTTCCTTGTGTTCAGTGTCTTTCTGAGGTTGAATTCCCTTTGGTGTTTTTTTCTACTTCTGGATCCATTTTTATTCTTTGTTCGACTCTTATTATGTTGTCTTTTTATACATGTCAGTGTCAGTTTGCTTTTATTTATTAACTCTTTTTTTGCAACATGCTCAGGGTCACATTAGGCTCCAGAGGCACCAAAAACCTAAACCAGGTCTTTTATATGAGCTTGCTTATGTGGCCATGTACAGACACTTAAAAAATACATGTTAAAGTGTTTTCATTTTCATAATTCCATTTTAAAACTAAGCTTTCATAGAATATAGATTTAGGGTCCAGGTTTTTAGGTTGTTTTTTTTCTTTTACATAAATTGAGGTTCAAGCTCATAAAACCCTAAAACAGGATTTCACAAAATCCTGATCGTGTGGAGGAGAAATCTGCTCAAATTCTGAATATTTCTAACAGAGTTTCACCGTCATCTACTAAACTCAAAGCATCAGTACAGGTTCCCCAAATGTCTTTAAATGGGTTCAGTTTGGTTCAATGTGGGAAAGACTTGAGACTTGACAACCAGCCAGAAGACCATCACAAATATCCCACCAGAGGTGGACCACCAGTAGCAAAAGTCACAGTTAGCTGGTTATTTTAAGCTTGCTGAAGGTGAGTGATGAGCATTTTTTTCTCTAGGCATCTCTGCTTCTGCCCCTCACTCTCTGCTGGATTGTTGCACTGCAAGCATTCAGTCAACTCACCTGCTCTGTCCCACCTGTCTGCTGGCCTACCTGTCTGTCCTACCTGCTCTGTCCTACCTGTCTGTCCCACCTGCTCTGTCCTACCTGTCTGTCCCACCTGCTCTGTCCTACCTGTCTGCTGGCCTGCCCGTCTGCTCGCATACCTACCTTCCATGCAAAAGCTTCCCCTTTAAATTGGAGGTATAGTTTTAAGTATTTGCATTATTCCCAATGGAATATTTAGGGAACTAATGTTTTTCATTTACATTTTAGACATCTTAAAGTGCTTTTGTGCTGCAAAATAACAAGATTATATTTTTAAGTGTCTGCGTTTTTGCCGTTTCATATAACTTAAGGAATCAGAAGAAAAAGTGCCAAAATACCAACACTTTAAACAGTTTATGCTCCTTTACATCCAGTCTTTATATACCACGTTTTGTTTGTTATACATTGTTTTCTGTCACGTCAATTAGCAATGTTTTGTTTTGTTTTTCAAACTGTTTAAATATTTTATAATTTTATTTCTGAATTTGTTTTCGCACAGAAACACAGAGGAATTTGAAATTAAACAGAAAAGCATAAAAACAACAACCTGTTTAACCACATCAGTACTTAAATGAATGAAACAAACGCAAATTCATTCAAAAATGCTTTAAATAGAAGGTACCGGTATTCGTTTTTAAATATTCAAGATGTCCCTTGCTTGATCCATAGAATTGTGTAACAATCTTTGTAGGATTTACATTATTCTCAAGTTTTAATGCAAAGATAATGTTGGTTTGAAGAGTTTTTTTTTTGCAGAAAAACAGAAATAAAACTCCACAGAGGAGCCACAAAAGGTCATCCACAGCCGCTGAGGGCAACAGATCCCGTTTATTTCAGTCTGAGGCAGAGGTCGTCAGTCACAAAGTGTTGTTAAAACTCAAAGCTTGGTTGAACGATCTCCGTTATTGCTGAGTCAGCAGGTCAGAGCCATCAGCATAAATCCAGGGGGGGCAACCTGCTCTGTGTCAACAGTCCAGATCTGCTGCTGCTGATGGAGGCATTTACTTCACACTGCTTCAACCGTTTTTCTTCCACGCGTTCATCTCTGAGACTTTTTCCTGACGGGGGTCACAGAGGCAGAGACCCCCAGACCTCCCTGCCCGTCCGTTAGCGCTTCAGGCATCATTTTCTCTTTCTGAAAAGAATCCTGATGAAATACAGAACATTCTCAACTTTTATGCAAAGTTGTGTTTTTCCTGTATCTTCTTAGACATCCGAGGTCTGCATCCCTGAGGCGGAGCTCCTCTAGAGTCACAAGCAAACCTCCGTTGGGAGACTTGCTTTGTTTCCAAGCCTGTGGCCACAGGCAGCTGTTGGAATGTAGAGCAACAGGTGAATCCACAGCTTTGCTTTTCGGCTCAGCTTTCTGTCTTTCACGACTGAGGATGCTGTCGCCTCTGTCTGGATGGACGTAGTCTTTGAAGAAGGTAGTAAAGCTCATGACAGAAAGAGGAGTTCTCCAGCATTTCACTCCAGCAGGTAACAACCATATGCCAATGACAGAGAAAAGAACAAGTCAATTTCAGTCCCGCAGCTCCAGCTTGCCGTCTCTGACCCTCCACTTCCAGCGCTGACACCGGTCAGGGGCGGGAACACAGCGGAGCCACAGACCCGACACTTTGACCTTCTCTTCGAAGGGCACAAGCTTTCTGTCCAGACTTTCCAAAGTGAAGGCCTTTCCCCAGATCTGGTGAAGAGATGTGAGGACCCATGTGATGAAAGATGTAAAAGTCTGACAAACTCCTTTAGAATTCTGGGTTAGAAAACAGCTGTGATGTCAATTAAAGGACATACCTGAGTTCATCATGACCCCCTGGGCAATTAGTTCTCAGTCTTTTATGGAGGTACCATCATTTTTGTCCAGCCCAATTTCAGTTTTTTTTTTAATAATTCTTTTAATCAACAGCTCAAAAGTAATGACTGATTTTGATTGTTTAATTTATTGTTACTTTTTAACGTTTCAAGTCATTTCAGTGAGCATTGTGGTCTTTCTTTCTTTAACTAAGGGGTACCAACAATTTTGTCCACCACTGTATGTACTTTGTTTCAATTGATCCATTTTTATCATTTAAATATAATATCAAGATTCCTTTTTGCTAAATGAAGGCAGGATTTCATACCTGATCACTGATTCCTACGGCAACATGACCCACATTGACCTGCCGGCTCTCTCGGATCCGCAGACACTCCCCCTGCATGTTCTCGATCCAGACGTCAACACCTGCCATCACCAGAGACCTGATTTTAAAATGTCAGACTGTGGCAGCTGATTAGCGAGTGACCAGGAGAGTTGTTTTACCCTCAAAGCAGCAGGAGGACCTCTGACGGTCTGCTGCTCTCCACTCCAGAAGCCCGTCTGAGTAACGGTTACAGGAAGAGAAGACCCCAGAGCTCAAGTCATCAGAAGAATGATCAGAGTCCTGGAAGAAAAAGGAAATGTGGCTGTTTTATAGGTCAGATTCTCAGCGGTGCAGCAGACATTTGAGAAGTTTTGTGCATGAATCCCACATTCTCGGATGCATCCATCTGGGAGGTGTCCGAACAGCTGAAGCAGGATGGAGGTTCATCTCGAGGTTCTGGAGACCAGCTCTGGATTGTGGTCCCAACTGGGATATCTAGAGAGGAAGAAACGTTTTGGACGATGGACTCTGCTTTGACAAACTGACTGAAGTGTTGTTCATAACACCAGCAGTTTTCCTTTTCTCAGTTTGTATTTCATCAGCTGGAATCAACTGTTTCAGTGTTACGACCTTTTATTTGTTGCTTCAAGCAGTCAGATTTCTTGCTTGATTAGACAAATGGTTGCTTCATCTCCATTCCTAACGATGTGTGGTCTCACTGACAAATGGTTGTTTCCACAATTTCACGTTTTCCTGAGGAATTCATCTGGAAATCCCTTTATTAGCCCAGAAAAATCTTTCATCTTGGTTCATATTGTGTTATCGTTTGCACAGTTGTGTTGTTCCTCTTTACACAAAATGCAAACAGGTGACAGGTCACAGGTGAAAAGAGTGGACAAAAACATTTGTTTGATACAATTTTCCTAAACCAAATGCTGTAGGAAGTTTTATTGACCCTTCTAGAAAGATTTCTTAAAAGCTCAGTGGCCCTGAAAAAGAACAGGAAGATGTAAATGGATGGATATTCTAACATTTCCCATTGAATTCTGGGAAAAAGTGACGCCTTAAAAGGGAGTGTTGCATTGACCCAAGCCTACCCCGCCCGTCCCTGACACAGAACTAACCTTAAGGGGTCCACACGGTTGTTAAGACATCACTGTAAAACGATTGGACCAGACAATAAAGTCTTTACAAAATTATCTGGAAGACAAGTGTCTTCAAGTGTAGAGGTGAGGTAAGGGGTTTGGAATCCCCCCAAAACCTGTTGGAGACAGTCAAGAACCAGAAAAGACGGTGGAGAAAAACACAGGATAGAACCGCAGCCAAAAACTAAGTGTCTCATGTTAAAACAGGGGGGTCCAAACTCTTTGACAGGCTGATTTGTTGAGGTGAAAATGTGTGATGGCCAGCATTCTTTGAACACTTACAAGAACATTCAATGTTATTGCAAACGGATGCTTTTCATCTTTTCACATGAAACACATTTTTACCCATTTTACTGTGAATTTCATATTTGAAGAGCAGAAATAAATGATCCTAGATTTAACAGGAGCCTGCGGGCCAAAGGAGATTTGAATGCGGGATGCATACGGACCATGGGCTGGACTTTGGACATGCCTGTCTTAAAAGACCAATTGCAAATGATATTTAAATTGGAGCCTGTAAAATATTGTTAAATAGTGATGAGCATGAATCAAAATGTGTTCATGTAACATAAGTTATTGTAATATTTGACCTAATCAATGCATTTTATTAGCATGTTGGTTTCTCTTACGGGTACTTTTATTGCAAATTATGACGAGCTTTGTTCAGTTGTTGCTTTGGTTTTTTTTTTTTGTTTCCAGAGTTTCAGACTCACCATTCCTGAGATATTCCAGCTCTTCCTCTGATCCCCACAATCTCTTTTGGCCTTTCTGCAGCAAAGGGAAGAGGTCTCTGAGAGAATAAGGATGTTCCACTGATGCACTAGAGTCCCACTCCTCCTCCTCCTCCTCCTCTTCCTCCTCATTGGCCCTTTCCTCCTCACAGTCTCCCTCATAGTCTTGGTCAGTTTTCTGACACTTGTTCTGCAGGAATTCCTCCTCTCCCATGTAGATATCGATGTCCGACTCCGACCCAGTGTCCCATTCTGCTGCACTTCTGTTTTCCTCCTGCAGGAGATCTGGGTAGGAGTCCCATTCTCCAGGTACAGAGTCGGTCTCTGCCTCAGAGTGCTGGTTTGAGCTACCATGGCCAGAGAGGCTGTTGTCCTCATCGCCCGCCAAAGTCCTCCAGGGGCTCACCCAGAGCGGCGCCGAAGACGAGGCAGAGGAGGGTCTGACTGGGATCTGAGAAGATGAGACGCTGAGGCCATCGTCGTCCTGCCTTTGACAGAGGAGCAGCTTCTCACAGGCTGCATGTATGGAAGAGGGACTCAGACCTCCAACTGTGGAGAAAACATCCACAGAAGTCATGTGACTGAAAAGGTCATCACCTGATGTCTCCACAACTGCAGAAGAAGCTGTTAGAGACACGGTTTTGTAGTCGCTCCACTGTGACTCAAATCAGAGCAGATGCAACGGTAACTGCACGGGAAAAGCATCAACCTGCTCTGAGGGCTTTGGTGGTTTTCCTCCTGAGCTCCTTTGCTGATGCTCGTCTCTCTGGATCCTTCTGTAGTCCGGCTTTAAAGACTTTGGCCGTGAAGTTGTTGCAGTTGGACGGCACCTCCCACAGAGGAGGAGGCTCATTAACAATCTGTCAGACAGAGAAGCGTGAACCTCTGTCTGATCGGGAATGAAAAACTCGACCAGGATTCTGACCTGGAGACACAGAGGATGGGAATAGCATCGTATCCAGGGCTGGCATCCGTTGAGCATGTGCAGTAGCATGCAGCAGCTGCTCCACACGTCCGCCTTGGCGCTCAGTCGGTCCCCTCGTGCCACCTCAGGGGCCATGTGGGTTTCTGTGCCCGGAAAGGCAGCTCCTGCAGGAAAAAGAAGCTCCTCAGTGTTTGGTTTGACATCTTTGTGCTTTTGTGATCAAAGGCAAACCATGCAGGAACACACTTTTACTTCATGATGCTGGTAAACTCTGACCATCTGAATGTAAAAACGGAGACTTATCAGATGAAGTAAGTCTATCTATTGATTTGATTGGGGGGGGGGGTTCTGGAGTTACATTCACAGACTACATTTATTGGTTTATTCGACTTATTTGAATGAGTGCAGTGATTAAAAGTGTAATTAAGTGACAGAAATGACGTCATGGCTTCCCTTAAGCCACTGTGTTTTCCAGCATGAGCGCGCGCCTCAGGGGTTTGGTTTGCAGTTTTGTCGAAAAATAAATTAATTAAGAATGGGACTTTTCAGGATCTTCTCACCCGTGACGGCCTTGGAGCTCCATCCACTGCCCTCCAACGTCTCTGAGAGGCCGAAGTCGCAGAGGAACGTGTCTCTGCAGTCTGCAGACAGCAGCACATTGTCAGCTGGAATAAAATCAACACACAGGATTCAGTCAGTTTGTATTTAGTGTCTCATCAAAGATCAATGTGTCGACTAAGAAGCAGGGAGACGAAGCCTCAGTCTCTGAAAGAGTACTTTGATTTCTAAAGAGGACAAGCGTACAGACTCTGCTCCATGGGAAGATTATCTGAAGGGACTTGTTCATTTGACGGATTCCTTTTGAGTGAAAGCTCCGAGGTGGAGAGAGCCCACTCCTGCAGAAGCCACTTGTGACATTGGTTTTACATTTCTCAGGCGTCTTTGGATTTCATTAATCCTGTAAAAACAAACCCCTAACACCCTCCTGTAACCCTTGTTCTATCCTAGGCACTGAGACGTTGGGAGTTGGGTCATCTAGACCCACCAGACAGAGCTCTGAACCTTTGTTCTTCAATGATTTGTGATCTTCACTGGTGTCCATGGATTGCAGGAAATCCTCTCCACCTTTATCCACCTTTGTCATGGTAGGGGGGTCATAGGATAGCACAAGGGTTACATCAAACAATAGACGCAAATGTTGTAGTTCATCGAATGACCACTAGAGGTTACTGAAATGATCTCCTAGCTGCAGACTCTGGATCATTCTGATGCTCAGCTTCAACACCACCTCCCTCACCAGACGCCCACATCCCTATGGACCGGTTCATCTCTCAGGATCTCTCCAAACACAGGAGGTTTATGAGCTCAGCTAGAAGTCCACAAAGCTAAATCAGGATCAGGCAGGCAGGAGTCGAAAGCAGACATGAGATCATTAGAGGAGAGACCAGGTAATCAGGATCCAGGCGAGGGACGGGGCAGGCGGTCAGGAACAGGACAGAAGATCAGGTCCAGATGTAACGCTCGGTAAGGAAGGCAGAGAGGCACAAACAATACTTCACACTGAATGAAGCTGAGTGCAGAGCCTCAGTATGCTGTGGTTGATGAGTGAATGAGAGTCAGGTGTGCAGCATCCAGGAAGTGTGTGCTAGGGTTTCTGGGAGATGGAGTGCTTTCAGTACTTTGGAGTCTGCTCCCGCCGGAGTCACAGAGTTCTGACACCAGCAACCCTGTGACCGTGACAGGGATGTAGTGGCGGGAAAAGAAATGGATATTCCAAACAACAACAAAAGACTGCAAACTTCAGAAAAGTCCTTTTTTTAAAAATGTGTTAATAAGCGAAAAGCAATAAAGACAACTACTATAAATGCTAAATGCCTCCTAAATTCAGCACCACAGCTGCTGGACCCTTTTAATGTAAACATACTGGTGTGCAGTTGGGTTGCAGCGACTCACTTTGTGACAAAGCCCACACCTAAGTTTTGGTCAGTTCACCATCATTCTGTAACCACATCAGCTATACCACCTGGTCTGACCATTTCCACCTGCACGACATCCATTAACCCCGCCCCTTCTGCACCCTCCCATAGCCCCTCCATCCTGGTCCAGGATGATCCAAGCCGCTTGACTGCAGCAAATCCCGCCTCTTGGGACTTCCACACAAATCTCTCAACAAGCCTCAACAGGTCCAGACCCCCCCACCTCCTCCCCCCATTTCACCAGCAGCGTCACAGACTTCCTGTGAAATTCAGAGATTATCACAGCCATGCCCCCCTCCCCCATACGTGTCCAGTCTCCTCCGCATCACTGACCCCCCCACTCCCTCAGATCGATACAACAGGAAATCATCAGCAATAGAAAATGAACAAAAGTGACCATCAAGCTTCGCTGAGGTCATGAACACTGGAGTGGAAACAAACCAAAGTCCTGCTTTGTGAAAAGGATTGGAAATTGTGTTAAAATAGCCAGAATTTACACATTTTTGTAGATTTGATGAACTGGTTCTAGGCTCACAGATGTTCAGTTGCTCAGTCCTGCTTTCTCACCACTTATCTATGTATTACTCTATTATTTTAATGAGTTCTTTTTACTTCTACCTATCAATTTAAAGTAAATACTCTTTATAGAGAAAACTTCCTGGATACTCCAAGGTCTGAGTGTTTCAGAGGTTTCAGAATGTTGTCAATAAAAACCTTTCAAGCTTTTTAAAGCACAGAACTCTCTGTATCATCCTGGAATACAGAGATGCTAAAAATGACCAACCTGACAAGGACTCAGCAAACCACACACCTTTCACATCCAGGTGAAGCACTTTCCTGTGGTGCAGGTGCTCCAGCGCCTCCAGGGTCTGATGAAGGTAATGCAGGGCCAGATCCTCCGGGAGGCGGGTCGTCTGCCTTAAAAGCTGGCCCAAGCAAGCTGGAACAATTACCCAAAAAAAGGCTTTCTATGATTTCATTCTTCTCCAGCTTTTCCAGTCACACTTTGAAGAAGTGACCTTGCTTCAGCTCCATGAACAGCACAACGTTTGGGCCTTCCCTGACCACCCCAAACAGCTCCACAACCCGGGGGGAGTTCAGGGAGCTCCACGAGCTCACCTCCCCACTGTGGAAGTGTCTCAGTGGAATCTGAGAGGAGAGCACAGTTAGACCGAGCTACCACGAGCGGCGGACGTGGGTTCAGCAGCTCACCCGTTTGGCAGCACATTCGAATCCGGTGCTTCTATCCCGAATGCAGAACACATCCCCGTAGGAGCCGTTCTGGATGTGATGAAGGACAGAGTACTCCTCACACTCACGGTACTGACAACTGCTGGGCCGCAGGAGCTGCAGAACAATCCATGTTAGATCCAAATCTTTCAGAAAAAGTCAGTTTTCCACTCAAAAACACATAAAGACATAATGTCTTTATGTGTTTTTGAGGATTGAAACAGCACAAAAGGACGTTTTGTGGTGTCTCTCAGTTTTAAAAGTCTCCTGTGACTGGCTCTGACACCATATTTAAAGGTTAGACAGTAATAAACAGTGAGCTGTAAGCAAAACGTGTCAAATTGTGACAGGATATGACTGTTTTAACATCAAAAGTTAACCTATTCAGAGCTGTAATCATTCAGTTTTATCACTGTTTATGTGCAGAAAAAAAAGGTCATTTTATGTGCGTCACCATGAATGTTGCATTTTCTTTTTCCTGCAATGGTTGTTACATTTATTCGAATCACTGTATTTATAAAATGTTGAACGTTTGTTTACAAGACAAAATAATTTCTTTATCAAGAATTTTTGCTGACAGGGTATCTTAAGACTGTGATGAGCCACGACGGCCACAAGGGGGCGACACAGCACACAGTTGTGGGCAGCCGTCCCAGCATTCATAAGTGTCTCTGCTGTGCTGCTTGCAAGGTATAAGACTGGAAGATTTCTTAGGTGTGCCTTTAATTATGAAGAACAGCGAGTTTGCGCTTCTTAAAGGGTTTTTATACTACAGAGCAGTGGATGCAGTTTATTTTTTACAGTAGCTGTAAAGCTTTTGACTCTCCGTTGAATCCCACTTTCACTGGACCAGTGATCTGTCCTTCATTTTTCACTCCAGTCCTATCTGTTGATCACAGGAGACCTGGCTCTAAAGTGGGCGGGGCAATCTGAAATTGCCTGTCTTGTTCTTCTTACGGTTTGTTGCACGTGATTCCAGCTTCATTGTTGTTTAGGTGGCATTGCAGAAGAGAAGATAAACACTGAAACCTCTTACTCTGTGAAATAGGAGGCCTTCGTTGGCGAACGCCGAAGTCTTCCAGTCATTCAGAATGTGTTTCATGGAAACTCTGAGGAAAGCAGAGACGATGACCTTTGAAATATGCGTCACTTTGCCTCTCAGCTCATCCAGCGCGGCGTCCCCGGGGTCGTCCTGGACGGCGCTCTGGGATGTGTCCACGCTGCTGTGGACACTGCTGGAGGCTGGCGTTCCCAGGGGACTCGGCACCCACTCTGTGGAATCAGAGTCCCAGCCTGCATGAGGCGAGGGTTCAAATCCAGACACATGCACGAGTTCGAGACAAGGACCCTCCCCGAGATCCTCCTCTTCATCCACACAAGAGGAGTCCGACTGGCTCTCATGGGAGTTTATGGACCCCCAGTCGGAGTCTGAGCCTCCTCTGTTCTCACTGCCGTCTGCGTGGACGGACGTCCTCCATGGCGCCTCCTCTGTTCCACAGCCTCCAAATGCGCCCGGCTGGTTGCCATGGCAGCACGAGGGCGAGTCAGTAAACTGAGGAGGCGGTGGGATGATTCCAGCAGCTGACGTGGCTTTCAGCCAGTCAATCTCCTGCACCCACAGACCCCTGATGACGGGAGGCTCCTCCCCTTCCTCCTGTCTCCTCCGTCTGTTTCTGGTCTTCCTGCACTGTCTCCTCTGAGGAAGGGGGGCTTCGGTGGTCTCACCAGAGTCCTCCTCGTCTGTGCTGGTGGTGAAGACTTCATTCCATGATCTGCAATGGAGGCAGGAACAGTAAAAAAGGCAAATATTGCACAAATATTCATTCAGGTGGTCAAAAGATCAGCTGTTGCGCTGAAACTCGTCCAGCCATAAAAAAACCCAGTAATTTGTCAAATTTAAAAATGCAGCAAAGTTCTCTAAACTTTTATTCTCATCCAATGAAGTAAAAAGACAAACAAAGACTACATACATTGACTACATGTGCACTTTTTTCTGAAAGCATTTCTGAAATGCTTCCTTTCAGTGACTGATTGTTGGATTTTGATCAGAAGCTTGTTTTGAAGTGAACGTCGTAGATTTAATGTCCCTTCTTGTCTTAATGTCACTGAAAGTCCGTTAGAGGTTTGATCACATACTGTATTATCTCTACAAATGTATATTATTTCAGTTTGAAAGAAAATGCTCTCAGGATGAAATCCTCTCTGGGACGAAGTGGAACACCTCCCATGTTTGACCTGGAGACCAGCTGATTAAACCCACCTGGGCTTTGGAGAGAGGAGGCGCGATTGAGAGAAGGAGCAGCGAGTGTTGGAGGGGCTGAACTCCTGGAAGTCTTCTCCTGGAAAAAACAAGCAAAACGGATCGGGCCACCAGAACGTTCCGTGATGCAGTCAGTCACATGGGATCATAAATCAAATGTGGCGCCACATGAGGCGTGTCTTTGCTTTGTGAGACGTTCATCAGAGAATCATCTTAAATCTTTCCAGTGACAAAGAAAGCCAAATGCAAAGAGCTCTCAGGGTGATGGTCTTACGTTCTGCTTGCACAACTATGGACACGCAGGGATCCTCGTGGAACCCTTCTGGAACCACGTGCCTCGCAGTGCCGCGCTGCATCACAAGGCTCAAACGGGGGGTGCAGGCCTCTTTCTCCTTACGCCTTTGGGCGACCCCTTCTTTGCCCTGACATGAGAGCTCTGACCCATCCGTCAGGAGAACAAGGGCCGTGTGGGACATCTGTGGAAGTTCCACTTCTCTGCCGGAGAACATCATCAACCTGCCGAGCAGAAACAAGGTAGGGATCAGCGTGGACACCCCCATCCCACTGCTGATGGTGTGCAAGATGGAAGGACCACCAAGTCTCTTCCAGGTGGCGTTTTGGGACGATTATTTATGAGTCCAATGTCTTTTGAAAATAAAAACGTTGATGGTTGATTAAAAAAATACGTTTAAATTTAAATCACAGATCTTAATTCGTTTTATATTCTATGTTTTACTGTGAAGCACTTTGTGATTTTTATCTTGAAAGGTGCGACACAAATAAAGTTTAGTGTTATTAGAATTATTATTATATAGGGCATAATCTAGGGGTTAGGGTGGTAAATTGGATGTAGGGCATGTCTTAGATATGCAAAAATATGGGTGCCCCTGACACGACATGCAGCTTTATCTTCTTCTAAGTCTGATCAACAAAGAGAAAAGATCTGTAGGTTAAGATGGTAGAAAATGTTCTTGTTCTCTGAACAGAGCCGGTTTCAGCCCAGTTCTGCTCCAGATGAGCGTTTCTTCTGCAGGTCGTTCCAAAGCTGCTGCCGCTGGATTGCACATGTTGCAACCATGAAAGAGAAGAAACCAGTGAGTTCCAACTCACATTCATGGTTCTAACATTCCTTTTCGAAGGTTCAATAACCACAAAGACGGCAGAGATTTGATGCTGGGAAAGATTTTAGTGCAGAGAAACATGATCAAAGGAAAAGCCTCCAAGACCTGCTGAGCTTTTACTAGAATGATCCGACAGAGGAGCCACTGAAACTCTTAACCGGTGCTGCTGTTTTCCCACCTCCCTGCTTTACTGTCTCCTCAGTTAACAAGCCAGTGCTGACGTGTCAGTAGCGATCGACACAAAGACTGACTCTTTTAGCTCCAATGAAATAAAAGACATGGCTATAAAAAACAATCAACAAGGCATGATAATCCAACAGCCTTTTCAGAGCTTTGGTTTTGGATTCCTTATTTGTGGTCCAGATGAATGCCTGATTAGTTGTTATTTGACTTTTCAAAGTCCGTTTGAAGTCTGTAAATCCCTGCTGCTGTGTTTTAGGAACTAAAGCCTCCAAACTCAAGCTTTATTTATTTGAGTAGCGCCTTTCGTTTCGACCGAAAACATAAAGCGCTTTACATAAAAGCAGATAAAATAGCCATAAAATATGAAAACTAGTTCAAACAGGAAACACAGGACTATCACACAAAAGTAGTACCCCTCCCTCACCAGATTCCTCCCTCCACTCCCCCAATATAACCCTGAACAAAAACGAAGAACAGCTTAACCCTTGTGCTGTCTTGTGAGGTCCAGATGACCCCACTCCCAATGTTAACGTGCCTTGGAGGCACGTTAACATTGGGATCAGTGTTTTTCAACCTTTTTTGAGCCACGGCACACTTTAGCCTTGACAAAAATCCCGCGGCACACCAGCATCCAAAAAAATAAAAATAAATAAAGCAAAAACTCAGTCTGTATTGATCGACAGCCGCCCCCCCGCCCCCCGGAATCTCACGGGCATTTTCATGATAATTGTGGCAGAAAACGCTGGAAGCTGCAGCTGTTTTTTTCTAAAAGTTGTATTAAAAGTTAAGTTAAAAGATTCAAAAACTGTTTGATGTGTGTTCCTTGTTTAAAGACGTTAAGAGGAGAGGCTCATTGTGCGCTAAGACAGTCATTCTAACCCAATGCATCATGGGAGATGTAGTGCCATAAATCCGCCGACCGCAGAAAGACCAGCTTCTCTGAGCTTCATTGTTTTGTTCTCTTGTTCCACGGTCTGACACCGGATTCTGTGGAAAGCTACACCGCTAAAGGCGAGCTTTAGCTGGTATTTTTGTTAGAACTGAGAGACTTTTTGAGCTAAATCTAAACAAGGAAGTGAAGACTTTAACCACTTCTGATTGGTCAGAGTGATGACATGTGATTCAGCCTTCAAGAATGATTGGTGGAGGCAGTTAAAGGGGCGGGACTTTTCTAAAAAACAGCTGTAGCTGCAGCTAAGTACCGTCATTCTTATCAAAATGTCTTTAATAGAATCAAATAAACACAAAGAAAAAATAATTTTATGATCTTTTATATTCCTAACTCCTCAGTGCTTTATCAGGGCCTGTTTAGATGAACACAGAGCTGAAATCCTGGAGATGGAAATATTGTTAGATCAGTTAATGAGGGCAATTTCCCATGGCACACTAGTTGAAAAACACTGATCTAGACCCACTAGACAGAGCTCTGAACCTTTTTTCTTCAATGATTTGTGATCTTCACTGGTGTCCATGGATTACATGAAATCCTCTCCACCTTTATCCACCTTTGTCATGGTAGGGAGAACACGTCAATGTGAGGGTGGGGTCCTCTGGACCCCATAGGATAGCACAAGCGCTAAAGAAAAAGTCTGGCTTGGGTCTGCTTCATGTACGTCCCATCATCAGACACGGCTCTCTTCGTCTCATCGGTGGAGATGCCCTCTGATGTGCTGCTATCTGCTGTGTTGGGGGGGGTGAATGAACAGTCGTGGCTACTTGAGCAGGAAGGTGGGTATAAATAGCGAGTGGAGCTGCGGCATGCCGGGGGCGGCTGCATGCCTTCCCCCGGGCCGATCAGCTGTCAGAGTTCCTCAGCCCTCTCCATGCTGACAGCAAACACAGGAAGATCACAACAGAGATGCCCCCCCCCCACTCCCATGAGGGCAGCTCAGGCCCTGGAGGCCCCATGAAAGTGGAGTGACACAGGTCGGTCTTCTCATTCCTCAGAATTTCAGCTAAGGCAGAGAAAATGTCTGCGGCTCATGGTTAGTTTGGGCCATGCGAGTGTTGGAGGCACAGGACGAAACCAGGCAGCAAATTCTGAAAGCAAAGCTCAGCAGGTGGGACGGTACCTCAGAGGGACGTCTGGCAGGTGGGACGGTACCTCAGAGGGACGTCTGGCAGGTGGGACGGTACCTCAGAGGGACGTCTGGGAGTTTCTGCTGAAACCTGGAGCTCCAGATGCAGGAGAGTCGCCTGGCTCCGTCTCCGTCAGCTCCTCTGTCATGTCCATGTCAGCCTCAGAAGACACCGGCCCTCGGCCCCCGCAGGCCCTGCTCATTGGCACCCATGAGCGTGACGGAGGAGCTCTTGTACCTCAGGCACTCCAACCCGCCCCCATCTGGCCCCCACCCTCCGTGGCCTGGAGGCATTCTGCAGATGTCCTCTGTCACACCTCAGCTTTGACTCATCACAATCCTCAGAGCGCGCTCGGTTCTGACCCGTCTGTTCATGAACGGCATCCAGACGCTGGCAACCAGCAGCCAAGAACGTCAACCCTACTTTGAACAGCGGCGTAGATGAAAAATACACAAGTGTTGCTTCATTCTGAAGGACAAAAGAAGACTTTATGTCTGGAAATCCATGCATTACTGTGTGCATGTGAATCTGTCATTAACAGAAGGGCATTCAATGTGTGCTGGTTTACACTGATGCTGTACTGTCATCACTGTTGTACAAGTTACTTCAGTGCTGAAGTACTTCAGTTACTTCAGATCTGTATTCAATTACAGATTTCATTCATTCATCTTCTAAACCCGTTGGTTGCCTTTCAGTGTCACAGGGCTGCTGGAGCCTATCCCGGCCGCTTGTGGGCGAAGGCAAGGCACGTCCTGGACAGGTCGTCAGTCTGTCGCAGGGACACAATCACTCACAATCACATCTATGGACAATTTAGAGTCACCAATGAAGCATGTTTTTGGATGGTGGGAGGAAGCCAGAGACCCCGGAGAAAACCCACACATGCACGGGGAGAACATGCAAACTCCACACAGAAAGGTCACCATTGGTGTTCTGGTTCAGGTCCCCCGTTGGTGTTCTGGTTCAGGTCCCACATTGGTGTTCTGGTTCTAGTCCTCCATTGGTGTTCTGGTTCTAGTCCCCCATTGGTGTTCTGGTTCAGGTCCCCCATTGGTGTTCTGGTTCAGGTCCCCCATTGGTGTTCAGGTTCAGGTCCCCCATTGGTGTTCTGGTTCTGGTCCCCCATTGGTGTTCAGGTTCTAGTCCTTCATTGGTGTTCTGGTCCCGGTCCCCCATTGGTGTTCAGGTTCAGGTCCTCCATTAGTGTTCTGGTTCAGGTCCCCCATTGCTGTTCTGGTTCAGGTCCCCCATTGGTGTTCAGGTTCAGGTCCCCCATTGGTGTTCTGGTTCAGGTCCCCCATTGGTGTTCTGGTTCAGGTCCCCCATTGGTGTTCAGGTTCAGGTCCCCCATTGGTGTTCTGGTTCTGGTCCCCCATTGGTGTTCAGGTTCAGGTCCCCCATTGCTGTTCTGGTTCAGGTCCCCCATTGGTGTTCAGGTTCTCCATTGGTGTTCAGGTTCAGGTCCCCCATTGGTGTTCAGGTTCAGGTCCCCCATTGGTGTTCTGGTTCAGGTCCCCCATTGGTGTTCTGGTTCAGGTCCCCCATTGGTGTTCAGGTTCAGGTCCCCCATTGGTGTTCTGGTTCAGGTCCCCCATTGGTGTTCTGGTTCAGGTCCCCCATTGCTGTTCTGGTTCAGGTCCCACATTGGTGTTCTGGTTCCGGTCCCCCATTAGTGTTCTGGTTCTGGTCCTCCATTAGTGTTCTGGTTCAGGCCCACCAGCCCCCCTCTGTGAGGCAAGAGCGCTAACCACTGCACCACAGTGCAGCATAGATTACCTGTTACTGTTCAAAATGAGTAATCGTTCATGGCCATGTGAACAGTCACAGGTTTCCTTTATAGAGTGTAATAGATTACACACAGTGATCAACAGTCTTGGTTTATTCCATGTTTTAGTGTAACATTGGTGGTAAATGGAGTGCACTCACTTCCATCCATCTCCCAAACCTCCTCGATTCCTTCTAGGATCTTGTGGTTGCTGGAGCCTATCTCTGCTACTGCTGGGAAAAGGGGGAGAGTTCACCCCAGACAGGTTGGCAGTCTGTCGCAAAACCGCCAAACAGCAGCCAAAACAATAAAGAGCCACAATAAAAAATAAATAAATGACCAAAAGTAAACTAAGAACAAACATTCTGTGGACCAATGTGACTCTGGGGGTTCTCTCAGGTTAAATTTAAGCTTATAGGAAAGTTTGTATTGATTTATGTTTTATCCATTTCACTTCTTAATCTTATGTAGAGCCTGTCTGTTGTTCCTTTGTTGTTCTTATCTTTGATCACAATTAAAACATAACAATAATTACACAGGTAATCAATATTATTTGATTATTTCTGATCCAATTTCTCATCAATATTTACAGTTTGCATCACGGTTTGGGGTTTTTAGCCAGAAAATGACCAGATTTGTTTGGAAAACTCCGGTTGTCAAAGACTCACTCTAATGAACATGATGTTGTTGGAGTTTTAACGAGTTCTTGTAGCAGTTTCCTCACGATGGAGGAACATTTCCATCATAACTGCCTCTCTGAGTATTTGTTCATTTAAATCTCTGTGAATCAGGAGCCAATGACAAAGTGTTGTTGTGTCCCGCCCAAACCCAAACTGAATTTCTAAGAAACTCCTGCTGCTCTGCAGAAACTATGTCCTAGAAAACTACACAGTTTTTTTTTTTATTTTGTCTAAAAATGGCATTATCACCATTAAAAGACCAAGAGGATCAGAGCGAGACTGTAAAGCTGAATAAAAAAGCAGAAGCAAAGTACGCGACATCTGCTAACTTTGCTGTTCCGTCCTTCAGCTGCTCTTCCTCCACAGCAACACATCTGCTTGGAGCTCAGCGGCCTGGACTCCACACATTCCTGCAGGAATTAGCACAATACCAGAGGAGGGAGTGTGTCCGCTGTGTGTGTGCGTTTGTTTTCAGTGTGTGTTGTGGGTGGAGGTCCATCTCCCCGGCAACACCTCGGTGGGATCAGCGGTGGAGCAGCTCAGCGTCCGTCACACGTCACCGGGTCTCTGCTGTTGGGGGGTCAGGCCAGCTAAACTTAGAGCTGAAAATCTTCAGCGAGCTCTCTCGGTTCCTTCACTTCTCTTTGAGAGGAGGAACCCAAGAAATGTCTGCTGGATGCAGCCAGGAGGCTGGAAACACAAACCTACCAAAAACAAACTGTGCTGTTCCAAGTTTCTTCAATTTGCTTTTTCTGGAGTTCCCTTAACCCTAAATCCCCATTAGTATCTTATTTAACAAGCTTTCTGAGATCCCTGTCCCCTTCGCATGGTTAAAACCAGACCCAAAACTCCATTCTAGATGACTTGGTCCATGCTTTCTGCCCTGTAGTTTCTCATTGTTCCACTTGGGGGCAGTAGAGGGGCTTTTCCTGCTCATTTCAAAATGGCTGCTTCCTTGAAGCTCTTTCAGTGGGAAAAGTTTTGCCAATTTTTTAACTTTATAGTGAGAACATCTCATCTTTTGTTATTCTTTTTTAATGATACTTGCAATATCGAAAAAATGATTGATATATAATTCTTTCTGATCCAGTTACACCATGTTAAAAATGTATGGATCAAATTCATGGCCGGCCCTCCCTATACGCGAATTACGCAGCCGCGTAGGGCCCCCGTCACCACCAGGGCCCCGAAGTGGCGAAAAAATGAAAATAAAAAAAGATCCAAATCTGGCAACCCATTTCATAGAACTTCCGTACCAACGTGCGCTTTAAAAAGAATGTTGCCTGCACTTTAATGATCCCCCCCTTGAACACACCTGAACCAATCTGGCAACCCAAATACTGACGTTACGCCACTCTTAGCAACGATTGGTCAACATCCTTGCATCTGAGCCTGGCACAGTGTGCATTTACGAGCGCATTGTGTTTCAATAAAGTTGGGAAAAAGAAAAAAAACGAGCACATTTAGTCACGCTGATCAAAGCGACAACAAGAGAACTTCATGCCAAAGAGACTTTATCCATCAGGAGCTGAGAAAAGCAGAAGAACTGAAACATCAATCACAAGGTAAGTTTGGAGGATGTTGGGCCGTATTTTTACATTAATCCTGCCTTTCTGTGCAGCTGCGTGATTTACGTAAATACTAATTTTTTTGCACAGAAACTTTCATAAACGACCCTGTTTGTCGTCATTTCCAATGGAAAACTCGAAAATAATTCTGATATCCAAGTTTCCAAGAAGATGAGGACAGACATGAGCTTCTAAAACGGTGGAGAGCAGAGAAAAGTGAATAATGACAACGGTATAATGGCTGATAAATGTTTTTACTCACATTATCGTATTGTTTCATCGTTTTGCTAACACATAAGTGCATTCTGCATTTTCTGGTTTATGTCAGTATAAAAACTGCTGTTTATCTGTTAGAGACAGTCAGGTATTCTGACTTTTTCAACAATGTCTTAAAATCTTGCATTGGCATGAAATATGGAGAATCAAAACTGCCAAATACAAATAGGAAAAAAATGTTCTCATGAATGAAAAACAAAATAAATGTACTAATTTTAAAATTATGAACATACAAAATAATAGCTAAAGAAGTGCATAAATGTTTATATTTCCATTTATACTCAAATTATTGTTCACATTTATTATTTATAAATGGGTACATTGATTTCTTATTTGTATTTTGCAGTTTTGGTTTTACATAATGAGGATGTTTTGCACAGTTTCTTCTGCTCTCAAAAAGTATCAAAAAGTACTGGAGGAGGTGCAGCATCCACATCCCATAATGTTCCTGACATCACTGAAGATGTCATCTAAGGTCATTTTAATAGCATGTAAAGTCATTTAAAAACAGTGTCTGCATAAACCCTTTTTTCATAAACAGCAGCTGAAGAGCATGGAGCCCCAAACTGTTCATGAATAAATTAATAAATATGACCTCATGCAAATATACAATCAAACAATAAATCTCTTATAAATATATAAAAAGATCTTGAAATTGTGAAAAACCTGCACACAGATTTTAAATGAGCCACTAAACTATTATTAGTATTCTGCTATAGATATTTTATTAGCTTTATCATTGATTATTGTATAATAATAATTCTTGTTTTTTAGCTGCAGAAGAAACTGTTGTCACCACATCTACTGTTGGAAGGGAAAACATTTGACTGTTTTAGTTTTTACTGTTTGCTTTTATTGAAGTTATGTGTCTTATGTTCCAGAGGCTCCAAGAGAGGCGTGAATGGAGGAGGAGCTACTGGATCCAAAATTCCACCTACTTCAAATCCAATACAGCTGAAGTCCAGCTGAATGGCCAACCACACTCTCTGATCCAGTAAGAATGGATTTGGTGCAAAGACGTCCTTTTCAGACTGAGAAAGACTCTGACTTTCCAAAATCCCCCTCATTGAGCTGTTGTGTTCTTTATTTTGGATTGTTTTATCGTTATTTGACTTTCTATTAAGTTGCTGTTTTTAATAAGTTGGAGTTTTGTGAATGTCATTTGTTGAGTGCCTAATGTTTCATTAAAAAATATGTATATATATATACATTTGTCATTCAAATTTTTTTCTTTGCATTTAAAAATTGTTTGGCACCACTAATTGTGGATCCAACATGCAGGCAATAAATATACTGTGTTAAATTCTTCAGCAGCAACAATAATTCACAAATGTATTCATAGAGAGATCTCATTTATATTACAACAACAGTTGCGTTTTTTTTAAGCTGCTGATCAGTTAGAGGGCCCACAAATTACATTTCGCTTAGGGCCCCCAGAAGACCAGGGCCGGCCCTGATCAAATTAGAGAGGGTGGGTAAAAAAAAAGATTATTCTGAAGAATTCAAAGAAAGAAGGAAAATGGAATTAAAGTCAAAGTGGCTGATTGAAAATAAAAAAAGACCAAACCCTGCTCTGAGGACCAGTGGCAGACCTAGCAGTTTGGGGCCCAGGCCAACATGTTTTTATGATTCTTAACAGATTCCTTTCCTAGGGTGAAACATCTGTTAAATAGCATCTAAACCCGTAGCGCCTGGACTTACTTTCAATCAAATCAAAAAATATTCTTCAACGTTTTTCCGTTCAAAATGAAGCTAAATTAATGCGGTAAAAAGTTATTTGGCACATCGCAAATTAGCAACATGAAGGGCTTGAATGTTAAACACATGTATTTTATAGACAATGTTTTTGTTGTATAACTTACAATAGAAAGGTTTTTGTCTTTTACTGCATCAGCAGTATAATGATAAAGACCATTTTCTCTGAGGATGACAATGCTTCATATTCTTAATATCTTGTAAGCGTCGCTGCTCATTGCATCAGGGTGGAATGGTCCATCTCTGCAGAGGAGCGGGGGAGGACAAACTATTTTCACACGAGCGATTTTTTAGCGATTTAAAAAAATTTTTTTATGTCAGAGTTAAATTAAAACGGCCATGGAAACCCCCCCTAGAAACTTTTGTACATTGTTCATTTCGGGCCCTCAAAGTGTTTGGGGGGGGGGGCAGGCATAGCCTACCTTTGCCTAACGGTAAGTCCGCCCCTGCTGAGAACGAGTATTTTCTCCTCAGTCTGCTTCCATCCCTGCAGAAAAAATGCCTCAGACAAAAGAATTCATCAAATGAAATGGATTTCTGGAAGCAGCTCCTCTTCGTTTTCGGCAGAATAACAGAAGCCGAAACCTTTGCAGTGAAGAAACGGACTAAAATGTCACGTGTCCCTCTTTCTCCCCCCTCCGTCTCAGCTGTAGTTTTTTTTATTTTGCACACGTTCCTTGGTTTTACATTACATCCATTTCTTTTGTTCAAAGATTTCATGAAAACTCTATACGTAAATGTTTGTTTTTCCCAAAGAGAACATTTTCTTTCCACAGTTTGATTTTTGAGAAAGAAAAAAAAAGTCATTAGTTGTCAAAGAATGGATTCGTTATGTGATGTGAGGAGTCAGGAGGAGCCAGGAGGGAGGAGAGGAGGAGGCGTGGAGGTAAGCTGCTGCTAAGAACAAACCAAAGAACTTTTCCAAAGGTTTTATTTAAGCCTTTTTCAAACATCAAGGGGACAAAAAGTCACAGAAAAAAAAAGACCATAAAAGCATTTCTCTGTTTTCACAAATCATCTGACAACTTAGGACAAAACAGACAAAAATGCTGCTATCAGGGGTCCGCTAGATGACCTCATTTGCTTTTATTACCTAAAGAAACACAGAATGTAACATAAAAATAGCAACACTTTGGATGCAAAGAACCCGTCAACCTGAAGAAGGCACACGTTGTCTGGAATCGGTCAGTCTTCCTCTGTGTTCAGCAAAAACAAGTTCAGAGGGAAAGAAAAGAGAAATGGACTACACAACTGTCCTCTTTCTAAAACATTAAAAAATAAAACAACAAATCCTCCAAAAACACAAACAGATCCCGGAGACGCAGATTAGAAAGACGACGAGAAGCTCTTCAAATGCTTCCACACTTTCTGAAATGTATTCAGTGTCTGAAATGTCAAACATGAAACAAGGTGAAGTCCAAACGTCTTTAGAGTCTGTTCAGAGGAGCAATGGCGGCCTGAAGCCACACAGGGAAAAGTTTGGCTCCCATCAGGCATCAGAGTACATTCATGTTGGCCTCTGACCTCACAGAAATGATGGGGGACGGTTCCAGATGTGGACCTCCAACCTGTCAATCAGACCAGGACGGCCCCTAAAACACACAAACATCTCTAGGGCGAAAAGTAGCTATAAAATCATGCTAAGAACATACGTGGGCTCCTGAGGAGAGTTCAGAGAAACTAAAAACGCTCAATGTCTGCCTTGATGACTTCCTCTCTGAGGACAGACTTCAGGGAGGACGTCCCTTCACAAGTACCGGAGGAGCATGGAAAAGTGACGGTTAGAGTCCCTGAGGGACAAAGTCTGTCCTCCTGCCCCCAATCAAGGAGCCCCAGCTGAGCCGGGGCTCCAGAGTGCAGCCTCCCGCCTTCAGGTCACACGAGTATCCAGCTGGGCAGCAGTGTTTGGAGTCCATGCAGCAAACAGCCTGCAAGAACAAACCCAGGGAAAACACTGATGATTCGGCGCTCATCTGCAGATCCTCACTTCCTAAAGATCTCATCCAGATCTTCTCAGCAGAGACCCGCTCTGAGTCCTGCAGCGCGCCTCGCTTCCACATGCAGAACAAGCCTGTCAGTGACCCCGCCCCCAACAGACCATATTCATGTTTTGGACAGCGTCACTAGCTGTGTTTGGATCCACCAACCACCATTTCCCAAAATGCCCCTCCCACGTGTAAGGAGTTCGCCGCTCCACGGCTGAAGAAGACGCCGCCGTCTCCTTCAATAGATGATGATGAGCGCTAGCGTCGTGGCAGAATGTGAATGGATCTGCTGTCAATCAAAGTACTGGTCACATCCGTCGCCGTGTTTTTGAATGATTTATCGCGTCAGTCAGTTTGTGTTTATTTGCATTAATTTGATTGAATGGAAACAATGTATTTGTGAAATTGTGTTTCTTGGACAATTTGGATAAAGTTTTGTGCATGTGTGATGGAAACGCAGCTACTTCTTGGGGTCATAATTGATGACAAACTAACCTGCAAAGCACATATTAGGTACTTATTAAAGTATCCAGAAGTATTTCTGTGTTGAATAAAGCTAAACTGGTTCTGGACCACATATCACTCCACATGTTATACTGTACATTGGTCTCACCATATTTTTCTTATTGTGTAGAGGTTTGGGGGAACAACTATAAAACAACGTTACATTCACTTTCAATACATCAAAAGAGAGCAATACGAATCATACACAAAGTCAATTACCTTGAGCACACAAATACACCACCACCACCACCACCACCACCACCACCACCACCACCACCACCACCACCACTACTACTACCACTACTACTACTACTACTACTAAAAGACCACCTTCATGCATTAATCAGTGTCATCTAATGCAGATCGATAAGTAATGAGTGGGATTGGATCGTGTGATGGAGCTGGAAAGACATCAGACGTTCAGTAAATCCAGTTACTGGCCGGCTGGGTTTTTTCCAGCTTCTCTTGTTTCAAAAGGCAAAAATGAAGACATGTTTTCATTTTGAAAAAGTCTTTAGATCAACATTGGATTTGAGGTTTGCATTTCCACATGTCTGGAAAGCCCCTCGTCTACTGAACCTACCCCAGGTGAGGGGCAGCAGCCCCACGCCGTGGCTGAGATCCGACAGCAGGTGTTCTGCTTGGGGCACTTCAACTCCCCCGTCCCGTCACATGGTACATCCTGGGTGTCCTTGGGCTGGGCCGGCACCACCCGGCTCAGAGGGAGGCCTTGGCCGGCCTTCTTCTCGCAGGTTCCCGTCTGCATGTTGCAGGTGTAGCTCTGAGGACAGCAGTGCTCGTGGTCGGCACAGCAAACCGCCTGACGCCCAACAGGACAACTTCTTTAAGTTACACACCATGTTTATGTCTGCTCACACCTTACAGTCAACTTTGTAGGCATTTAACTGTGTCTGTTTCATGTGTTTGCTAATAATCCCTTAAAAAAAAAGGAAACCTTTCTTGAATTCAGTGCTGGATCAGCAAAACATGCGAGCAGCATGTAGACGCCTGAGCAGCTGAATCCTGTTGGAGGACAGAATCTCCTGTGGTTTTAGGTCTGGACCGTTCTACCTAAACACCTGAGTCCCTTCCTTACCTGAACAACGACTGCAACATTTATCAATCATCTGCAAGCGCTGTGTTTCTGCAGTTATTTTGCCCTTTTCTCTGCCTTCACACATCCACATCTGGCTCTCAATGCAAACCTGCTGCGTTCCTCTGATTAAAACGGGCTTCATTGCTTTGCTCTAGGAGTTCTGATTCAGCCAGTGCTGAGCCTCGTTTCCACTGAGCCGTCCGGTCTGGTCCGGTCCGGTTTAGAATGGTCCGTCGTGGCGCATGTGGGGTGAAGCTGACAACCAACAGCTCGTTTTGGTTCTTCGTAGATACAAAGCATTCAGTGTCGTTAGAGAGAGGACTGCGGGTGGAGGGCAAAGAGGAAATAAAGACGCTTTTTTTTTTAGACATAATGACTATAAATCAATGGGTTTCAACAGTAGCTCCGCCCTAACCGGCAAGCAACAGGGGCCCTAAAATGGTGCGCTTCAGTCCGGCTTAATGGGTTCATTCTATAGAGGAAAACCTCAACATACCGGACCGGACCGCACAGTGGAAGCGAGGCTCTGGTTTCAGAGGAGCTCTTGGTGGATGCATGGTTGGTGTTCAGACCTTGACCAGCGGGCAGCAGCCCCAGCCTCCCGTCTGCAGCGGGCAGCAGGTGGTCCCGGAAGCACAGCTGGTCTTGTTGTCACATTTGACGTCGGTCACGCCGCTCGGCTCAGTCAAAGCGCCGACTTTGGTGAGCCAGGGGACCACATGGGAACCTCTTGAGCAGGAGGAGCGGTGGGGTTGGCAGGAGTGTCCGCGGGGACAACAGTGGTTTCCATCTCCACAGCACACGGCCTGGGAGACAAACCGTTCCTTCAGAGCCAGTGCTAAACGTATCCGGGACCGATCTGACCGGAGCACTGACCTGTGGCAGCGGGCAGCACCCCCATTTGAGCGTCTGCTCCATGAAGCAGCAGGTTGTGTCTTTGGGGCAGCTGGTCTGAGCGTCGCACTTGTTTTCGACCGGCCCAGTTAGACCGGACCGCTGCCGCAGAGCCAGGAGCTTCTGCCGCCACGGCAGACTTGGACCGCCAGGTCTTTCACAAGTCCGATCAGACGCGTTGCACTTGTAGCCTTTGGGACAGCAGTGGTCCAGATCTGAGCAGCACACAGCCTGGAGGAACAGAATTCACATCAACTCCAACAGGAAATGGTTTTTAGGGAGGTGCGATTGATGACTGGAGATCCTGTCTGACCGTGTCAAGTTAGACAAAAAAAGAACCACTAAACTCTTTGATTGAAATTATATTAATATAATAATATAATATTAATTGACTCTAGGATGATGTCATGAAATGGGCGGGACCCACAAGGAGAGAAAGGCGGAGCCTCAGAGATCAAGTCGACTTACTCCCAGGTAAAGAAAAGGGCCAAAGCTCAGATATCAAAGGTGTGGATATAGTTTCATCTGAAAGGCTTAAGAAAAGCATCATTTCGGCTCTTTACTATGCAAAAACCCAAATGAAACATGGTGTTTTCATCATTATGACTTTTGGTGTACCTTTGGTTGAAACATGACAACATTGGTGCAGAATCCAATATTTTTTTTAATCTTTATGTGCTTTAAGTTTGATCCAACTATTAACCACTCTAACCATAATTGGTCTCAGTTATCTGACATCTTAAAAATCTACCGTCACGACCTCATTTACTAAAACAACTGATCCAAAGCTACAAAGCCATCATTTATTGCAGGAGTGGCAAACACGCGGCTCGAGAGCCGCATGCGGCTCTTGGCCAATGAGCGTGCGGCTCTTTGCGTCTCATATTTTCTATATACTGTGCCTCATTTCATAGTTTTTTCCCTCTTAAACCACACTCAAACCATCAGAGGGTATTAAAAATAAATAATAATAAAAGTAATTTGGCAGTGTGTGTGTTTGATGCTGCTCCCGACACATACGTGACCCTCTAATGCAGAGATGAGGCAGCGAGTGAACTGGAGATGATTGAGCTGAAATCTCTTTGAAAGAAGACCTGTTAGGTTTTGGAGAACGGAGGAATCCCCGTGTGGAAAAGAGCTGCTCTAAGCTGCTGTCCATGTCCTCCTCTGTCCTCCAGTCCCTGTTTATTACCATGAAACACGTGAAATCAAGGCATCGGTCCGTTCTGACTGACACTCACCTAAAGGAACTGATCAGAGAGGCTACGACTGGCCTGGGGGTTAGCCCCGCCTTCAGCCCCTAAGGCTCATGGGAAGTGGGGAATTTTGTGAGATCCATGCTGTTTGGCTGTTTGAGTGAGTGTTCAAGCGAGTGGGTTATGAATTTGATCAGAGGGGGGTGCAAGTAGCTCAACCAAGCAGCCAGTTAGTCGGCAGCGGATCACTTGTTTACATTGATGAATAAGCTGAGTTAGGCCTGGGCGATAAATCGATCAAATGAATTAATTCGAATTTTTTGTTACGGGCGATTTCAAAAATAACTAAATCGAGTTTTTATGTGGCGCATTTTTGGCTCCTCAGAGCTTCCGTAGCGTTAGTTTCACACATCACGCGACAGCATGGCTACCGGTGAGAAGTGGGCAGTTTGTTCCTAAGAAAGAAATAAACTCATCTGTTGTGTGGAACTGGTGTGGCTTTACTGTCACAGACGGGGAGGAAGAGTCTCCAGGCTGCTACATTTACCTAAAGGAGCTCATCGGAGTCAAAGGCCCTCACGCGCGGTCGCGTGGCACGCGCTCAGTCTACTTACACATGCACGCGCCCTAACACACACGCGACCTGACACACATACTCATTCTACAACGCCTGTATAGTTAGTTCATTAGTTAGATAGTTATTTTTTACTTTTATTTGTTAATAAAGAATACTGCGCTGTAATTATTACTTGTATATTCATTTGCGACGCGGCCACCGTAGGATTTTGTTTCGGGAGAGGACGGAGGGGGGGGGGGGGGGGGTAACCGCGACTCCTGCTGCTTCATCAAGACGGGGTTTATTAATTTATTTAAAACTTTAGACCAAGATATGAGCTGTATTGATAACTTTTTAGAAAATGCTGCTACTCTCAAGGTGAATGTTTGTCTCATTTTAGTCTAGACTATAAAGTGTGACTTAAAACACAGCTGGGACTTTAGTAAGTAAGTAACCTTTTGGACAAGTGAAAACAAGAGTAGAATAACAAAATAAGAAAAAAACAAGACAAAAATTATATAAAACCAAGACAAAATTATGTAAAACACAACAAAATTAAATAAACACAAGTCCAAAAGGGAGTGAGAAGAAGAAAAATTTTATACTTAACTTTGATTCCAAGAGTGTGTTTATTTATTTATTATTCATCCCAGAAATGGGGGTTACATTTGTCTTGCATTTGATTAAATAAAAGCAACATTTGCTTTAAGTTGTCTGCCGTTTGTACTTATTGCTTTCCTTAAGTAGGGGGGGAAAAAAAATCGGGAAAAAAATCGGAAATCGAATTAAAAAAAATAAAATCGGAGATTTTATTTTTAGGCCATATCGCCCAGCCCTAAGCTGAGTCATTGCAATGTAATTATATTTCATCAATAATCAGCATTTCATGCAAAAAGTCAGTCATTGAATTTTAAATTTAAAAAAATTATAAAAGCAAGATTTTCTAACGATGGCTAAAATTAATTTAAGTTGCACACAACTGAAATGTAATGTATTTAATGTGTTTATTGTGAATATGAATCACTCAGACACCAGAAGGATGCTCTGTCCAGATGTTTGTGTATTTGTTGGTGTGAGGGTCATTGAAAGAGGAATGTAGAGTTACAAAGAATTACCAGTTAAATACTGATGGATGAACGGTGAAAATATTCTGTTTTTATCATCGTAAATCTGACTTCAGAGGAGTCAGTGCCTCTCCAGCATCAACCTCACTGCACGTCACTGAGTGGTTGTTAGGGATGGGTACCGTGCCCCGGTATTGAACCAGCCCCGGGGCCACATTCTTCAGGACCGCAGTATCGTTAAGATCTGACCTGAACGGTTCTGCTATCGGTTCTGGAGAAGTTCCTTTTTCTTTTTTTTCTTTTTTGTGTCCCACAAGCGTTATCTGCCATATTTAACTCACCAAGTCAGTCAATTTCTGTTAATTCATGATGATAATAATTTCGGTATTCTCGTTGAAGAGGAGAGCTCTGTCTGTCTATTTGTGTGCACGGGGGGCGGGGCTGTTGTTCCGACAGCACGCGCCACGCGCACACACACACAAGACAAGGCAGCGCACACACAGTCAGTGGTGATCTGGTAGGGACACGTGAGCGCCCTAGACTAAGAACACCCGCTTCTGCGTAAAATTAATGAAGTGTGCGTCAAGGAGCCCCCACCATGCTGTCACCTTGCTGCTACGATGACCGTATGTTACGCTGTTTGTGTAGAACACGCTGGGGCGGCGTGTTCTAAAACAGGTAGAGAGGCGGGGCTTAGATTCACCACTTATGATTCCAGACCCGCGACAAACTATCAGCTGCTTCCTAATACTTAATAATTAATGACCAATGATAGTTGTTATCCATAACATTATATAATTTATTGGGTTTACTGGATTTAAAATAAATAAATACATAGAAAGGAGTCTGCATCAAAGTGAATCTGTTTCCATCATCTTAACTCTGGTGTTTGACAGACAGAAAAGTCTATTCAAGGTTGTCGAAAATGAACAAAAGATCAAAGGAAACATCACATTCATAAAGAATAAAAATAATTAGATGAAATAATTAAATAAATATCCTGTCTGGAACATTCTCATGTATAAAGTGAAATGTTTTGTTAAAAATAAACAATGTTGTTGCATAGAGAGGAAATAAAACACTTTATGTTCTTAATTTGTTATTTATTTATTTTTCGTCCTCAAAAAGTATCGATAAGAGTCCCGTTAAAATACCGGATCGATAAGAGTAGTAGTACCGTTAAAACCTTAATGATACCCATCCCTAGTGGGATGGGTAGAGAGGCAGAGAAAAAATAGTGAGATAAAGGGGGTGTGTGTGTGTGTGTGTGTGTGTGTGTGTGTGTGTGTGTGTGTGTGTGTGTGTGTGTGTGTATATGAGATGAGAGAGGTGCCTGTGTGTGGTGGGGGTTTCTGACCTCCAGGGTAGTCTCTGTGTTAACTCTGGCTAAGCTGCATTGATGTGCAGTGGGGCGGCCGTGGTGCAGCGGTAGGGCGGTCGACTCATGATCGTAAGATTGCAGGTTCAATTCCCGCCTTGCACGCCCATGTGTCGAAGTGTCGTTGGGCAAGACACTGAACCCCACCTTGCCTCTGGTGGGAGGTTGGCGCCAGTGTTCGGCAGCTGAGCCGCCACCAGTGTGTGAATGTGTTTGTGACTGGGTGAATGGGATTGTGACTGTAAAGCGCTTTGGGCCTTCGGAAGGGGGTAGAAAGCGCTATACAAGTATACGCCATTTACCATTTGTGTATTGAGGGTGGATACTTTCTTTAAAATAAACACAAGTTATATTGTTGTTGCTGTTGTATTGTTTGTAGAGGAGTGTGTTATGGAAAGTAATACGGCTTTAATTGTGTGTTTGTGTGTGTACGTCTTGACAGGTCAGTGTGTGGTGTGGCTCTTTGACTCTCACAGAGAAAAAATTCGGCTCTTGGTGTCAAACTTGTTCGCCACCCCTGCTCTATTGAAATGGTTGGCATTTTTCTTTAAAGCCAGAGTCATGATGTAGGTATGGAGGAGCGGCCTGGGGCGGTGGACCCTCCAGACCCCCTGAGCCACAGCAACAGGTTGGTACTGAGGACAGCGTCTTCTGTACATCCCCCTCCACTGAGCTACTGTACATTTCTGACCTGAGGTAGAGGACAGCAGGCCCACTGTCCCGAGCTGTTCTTACAGCACGTCGTCCGTCCTGGACACACGGCGTCTTTGCCGCATTTTTCCTCCTCCATCCCTGCTGTCAGACGGGGACGTTTGCTCAGCCAGGGGAGCGAGGGCGAGAGGCCTGACGGGTCGTCACAGCTTTCCGCCTCCAGGTTGCAAACGGTGGCGTTTGGACAACAGTGAATGTGATCGTCACAGCACACGGCCTGCAGGTGAACACATCCCACACAGGTGAGCTGGTGAACGCCTCTCCTCAGAAGCGTCCGCAGACTGGAGTACCTGTGGCAGAGGACAGCAGGCCCAGCCTCCGGCCCGGGTCCGGCAGCAGGTGGCCTCCCCGGGACAGGACGCAGACTCGTCACACCGGCCGTTCTGGCTTCGGTAAGGGAAGCCGCGCGTGTTGGAGAGCAGAGGCGTCAGGGCGGAGCCCGACGGATCGTCACAGGTGGAGGCAGCCAGGTTGCAGACGGTTCCATGAGGACAGCAGTGCAGATGGTCCTCACAACACACAGCCTGTGTGGAAGTAGCAACACGGACTCACACATCTGACAGCAAACCGCTATAAACGGGCACCTCCACAGGAGAACGGCGTTCACGGCTGAAAAAGTCTAACCCTGAAAGGACAAGCCGCCGTCCTTCCTAATGCTGACCTGCTAGCACAGGGGTCGACAACACAAAATGTTGTAAGAGCCAAATGGAGTCGCAAAATCTTAAAAGCCCTGTTTAAGCCTGATGAAGGGAACACATGCAATATGTATCTATATTAGCCTGCTATCAAAATGACTTAGTTGCTACAAATACATAATGAGCATTAACGAATAAATGTTTATTTTCCCTGCAGTGCATTCTGGGAGAACGACGCGTCATGTGACTGCTCTGTTGTACAAGTTTAACTTCATTACAATATTAATGAATTATGTTTCATTGCTTTGATAAAATTAAAGAAATGTAATAAATAAATCCCATTTTTTATGTCATTTTTATTTTGAGGATTCGAACAAAAAACAATAAAACAGACTAACTAAACAGAGTGCATTAAAAGGCAGCCTGCGTTTCTAAAAAAGAAAACAGCGGCCTTTTGAAAAGGTAAAGTATATAAAATCAAATTAATACAGTTAAGTTTGATTTCTGTGCAAATGCCAAGCAAGTCAGTGCACGTGTAAAACACAGCAGCATCCTCTTCTCTTCTTTGGCTGTTCATCTCTGGTAAAGACAGTCAGCTGCGCTCCAATGACAGAGCAGCTTCTAGCAGACCTGCAGACTTTCATTCAGCTGTTCAGGTGTCTCCTCACAGTCACATCCACCAAAAGTTGCAGCTTTTCCAGCCACTCAGCATCTACCAGTTGCGGGTAGTTCAGGTCTTTGCTTTTCAGGAATGTTTTCACGTGTTCTAAACAGACAACAAAGTGCTAAACGTCACTCCTGAACAGACATCAGACTGTGTTATAGCAGCAGATCAGAATATTAGCTTTCAACTTCATCAAGCTGTAATGTTTCCACTACAGATGAGTTTCAGCGCTTGACGTGAAGATTGAAAACTTGGTTATTTATTCTAAAGTTTTATTTCAATGAAACTTTGTCGTCATGTGTTGTATTTGTCGTCACCCCATTGGTTGAACGGTACCAGCTGACAGGTGACAGCCAGGTGACAGGACGACACACCTTTTATTTGTAAGGAGACGCGGGAGTGCGAGGGGGGGGGTGCACAGCTGACAGAGACGCAGAAGCACGGAGGAGCAAGCGATCTCTCACACGGATTACCTTTCCCAACTCGGATTATTTGCCTACTGAATATATTTTCCCAAAGAGCTCGGATCGTCCGGTACGAGGATCTCCAGCTTCTTTGACGGGTGGAAGGCGTTCCCGCGAGGGAGGCGGAGCGGCCTCCCCCCTAACGCGTGAGACTGTCAAACACTCATTTATCCTCCAGAACATTTTTTTTTTTTTTGCTAGCAAAACTGCGGGACTTGGGTTTGAACTGTGGGTTTTGGTATACATTGTGTATTTGGGGAAATTGGTTTTTGATGTTTGAGTGTTGGGTGAGTGTTTAATGTACGTTTGTCACGCTCACACAATACACACAAACAAACTGTTGTGAGTTTTTTCTTGGTCATATTAGAGAGCAGATTGTCTTAATTAATTAATTGGTACTTTATTGATCCCTCAATGGGGAAATTCTTCTCCGCATTTGACCCATCCCCTGGGGGAGCAGTGAGCTGCGGGAGGCAGTAGCGCTAAGGGCCTTGCCTAAGGACCCTCACTGGGTGATTGCTCAGTTGACATGGTAATTGCCTCAGTACTCAGTACCATTGTTTATTCCCCTCCGGGAATCGAACCCTGGATTCCTGCGTGGTAGCCATTCACCTTACCAACTGAGCCACCCAGCCGCTGATAATAGCCGTCTTGATATTTAATGCCCCAGCCGTAGAACGGCGTTGTGACGTTCCCCTCACTGAGTGGAGGGTGAATTGTTACAAAGCAATGCACGGAACTGACTGTGGTTCGATTTCCATCAGCCACCTGCCTGGCGGTCTGCCGCCCTGCTGGTAGAAACGGGTGTTGAAGGCTATGACGGCTAATGTTTGTGTCTTGGTTTTCCTCCTACATAAACCATATTAAAACAAAAATATATCTCTCTCTCCCATCTTTTTACATTTTCAAACATTTTTGAAAATGCTCCAGGGAGCCACTAGGGCGGCGCTAAAGAGCCGCATGCGGCTCCGGAGCCGCGGGTTGCCGACCCCCGTGCTAGAAGGATCTCAACCTGAACCTGATGCTAAAAACTGTAGACACCAATGATAGACGCTGATTTCAAACTTCCCTCTGCCTATTGGTGTTTCTGCACTGAGCAGGTGGGTCTTACCTTTGAACTGTAAGCCAATGAAAAGACAGCCAGTAGATGCAATGTGAAGACTTTTCTAAAGTTCAGAACTTGTAGCAGTTTGAGCTCCATTTTAGCTGCCGTTCAGCATCTTAGCGTGACCATCAAAGGAATGTTTCAACTCCATCAATGTTAAATAGCGCAGGAGGTGGGGTTTTTCTGCTCAGTGTGAAGCAGAGGCGGCGGCGGCGGCGGCGTCTCCGTACCTCCGGTAAAGGACAGCAGCCCCATTGTCCTCTGGAAGCTCTGCAGCAGGTGCTGCCGTCAGCACAGGCCACAGAGGCGTTGCAGGGAACGGCCAGACCTGCAGGACAAACATCACAGACTGGACTTTAGACTCCACTGGTTACATTCCAGCACCTTTGATACTCGTCTACAGATGAGGAAGACAATGGTTTCTGTTCGATTCTGCATGTTTACTGTTTTGTCTTTTTGTAAGTTAAATCATGCCAATGAAGAATGTCTAAACCCTAAACAACATTTATTCATTTAATTTTATTTCTCCAGCTTTAATCCTGGGGTTTTTTGGTGGCTTTTCTTTCCCTTGCATTCATCTCTCCAGGTTCTCCTTGTTGCTATGAACTTCCCGCTCCTACATCTGGGATTGTTCAAGTCTTTCTTACAAAGAAATTGAGTTTTTTTTTTTAATACGTTTTACTGCCATCCATCTGCACAAGTCCAGACAAAACTACAACAACTTCTGATCATCATGGATTCTGGATCCACACTGATGAATTCCAGGTTACTTCCACATAGGGCTGGGCGATTCATTCGAATTTGTTGTTTTAGACGATTTATTTTTGGGAAAATTGGGATTTTATTTTCTCTGCTCTCTTTCGTTGTTCAGAGTAAAGTCAGTCTGTTGCAAAGCTCAGATGTAAAAACAGCAGCGAGCACAGAGGAGGTTCTTCTTCCGCGAGGCTAAGAAAGAAATTAAAAAAACAAGCACATGTGCCCCCCCCATGAGAAGTGCCCCCCACCCCTATAACTTCAGCTAATTTCCTCCGTGTAGCTTCAGTTTAAGCCACTGAAGCAGAAGGTGTGAGGATTTTATGGGGATCCAGACAGAACTGGAGGATGAAGCTGCTTCACTCACAGCAGAAGCAGAACGTTGAGTAAAAGTGTTGATTTGGAGACGGCGGTGAGCTAACACACTGATGCTACGATGCTGAATGTTAAGCTAACAAGCCGTGTGTCGCCTCCATGGGATCACAGACCGGCTTAAAGTCAGGCTAGATTTTCACGGAGCGAACTTTAAGACGTGGCGCATAAATGTATCAATATTAATTAAAAAAACACTTATAAAAACTGAATTACATAAATATAATAAGATACACTTTGTATAGAACTTTATTAGTAGTGTCTATGTAACATTACAGAGCCGGTGTTGAGTCTCTGGGGTTGAAACTTCAAACTTGGAGCATCAAACCACGAACTGAAAAATCCGTTTCAAGGCTGCTGCTCCCAAAAATGCTCTTCTGAATGCGATCTAGTGTTTCTTTTTATGAGATGCTCAAGCTAGCGGTGGGTCACCAAACACCTGCTGCTTTGTTCTGCAAACAGCTTGGATTTATAGTTCAACTTTGTGTTAGAGACCATTTCCAAAGTAGTTGTTAAAACAGAATCATTTTGTTAAATATATTCCATCATTTGGAATTTTTCTCAAAGAAAGTAAAAGCAGAGAGAGAGAAAAAGATTAAAACCGAGTTTGGAATGAAAATAAATCAAAAATGTCATTTTTTTGGCCATATGACCCCGCTCCACTTCTACAACATCTGTATCCAGAATCACTGACCTTTGACTGGGTGTGTTTTAGGCGTCGTCCCTGAAACTGGCACCATCACAGCCTCAGCAGCGCCCCCTGCAGCTGACACACAGGTGCTGTGGGCCAGGTCACACGTGGTGCCTTCAGGGCAGCAGTGCATGTGATCCGAACAGCACACAGCCTGGAAACAGGCAGAGAAACGGTGACCAAAGCAGTTTTTTATGCACAAAGCCAGTCTTTCAGAGCACTCCAAAGAAAGTCGGATTATTAGAGCATTTTATTGTAGCATTTCTCTGACGATGGAGGACATAAATAAAAGAATTTAGGATTAAAACAGAGTATTTCTTTATTCAAATTGGGATGGATTTTTGATTTGGCTAAAAGCTGCATGATCAGAACTAGAAGGAGCTGCATTTCCAGAAGAAAATACAGGGTTAAATCCTATATTGCTGAATGAAAATGAAACATAAAGGGTAAAAATTGGCTTAATAAATAAATGATCAAAGTTGACCATAAATAAAGTGAAAACAGCACAATAACCAAAAATATATGTTTGTGAAAATGCCAGAGCCGGGTATCGAACCAGCGAGCTTCTGCACCAAGGATTCCCCATGGATTTCAACGGAGGCAGAAATCCTGGAAATCCTGGAATATCTGGAAAAATGCAAGGATTTAAAGAACCAAAAGTCCCAGCTGGAAAAAGATGAAAGAGCTAAACATTTGAATAGTTGAATGGATAAAATAGCTGAAACACTGTAGGAGGAGATAAGCAGCAAAATATGGAGGAAGATATTAGAATAAAGAGAGAAACAGGAAAACAAGTGGTTGAAGGATTTACAGCATTCAACCCATTAAAGGACCACCAGGAACGCTTTTACAACAGATAAAAAAAACTGTTGGACTTTAAAGGATCTGAAACATTTTAGATGCATTTTTTTATGTTGACATCTTTAAACTCCTGTAGCTGAGCAGGTGAACCCACTTTATGGGAATAATCCCAACATTAAATCCTTTTTCTCCTAGTTTTTTATAAGAGAATGTGCTGTGGTTGAAGTGCTGTCACACCAACATCTGATCAGATTTGACCAAATAAATGTTCCAACTGTCTACCGAAGGAGACTAGCACTAAAGTGGGAAAACGACAACATAAAACTTAAAGTAAAAAAAGTCCCATCACCCATCACACACCTAGGCCTGTGAAATTTGTTCTCCCCATTTGACCCCTCCCCTGGGGGAGTGGTGAGCTGCAGACACCGCCGTGTTGGGAATCATTTGGTGGTTTAACCCCCGAATTCAACCATTTTTAGAGTCTTTGGTAAGACTCTGCCTGGATTTGAACTCACGACCCTCCAGCCAGAGGGCGGACACTCTACCACAAGGCCGCTGAGCTGGCAAAAGGCAGGGATCAGAGGGTCTACCTTGACCTGAGGAGCACTTTGAGATGGTGCAGGTGACTCACGTTGGGCAGAGGACAGCAGCCAAACGAGCCGTTGTTCAGCGGACAGCACGTGGTCCCGTCTGGACACGCAGACCTTTGGTCTGGACACAAAACTGACGGGGAGACGGGGCAGAGGGGTCAGGACACGCAGTTTGGTGAAGGATCCTTTCTTCAGCAGAAACCGCTGCTTACCGTCTTCAGGTGAAGCGGAGACCGTTCTTATAGGCTCCACGCGCGCCTCACCAGACTTGCAGACTCCACCCTCCAGGTCACATGTGGTGTTGCCAGGGCAACAGTGCAGACGATCGCTGCAGCACATGGCCTGCACGGGGTCCCCCGTGTCAGGAGGAGAGAGAAAGGAGCATGTTCATGAGGAAACAAAGCAGAGACGGAGGGCAGCTTCCTCTGCTCATCAACAAACTGCTGTTGATGCTTTTAGAAAACCCCTGGAGCATCGTCTGGGTGGACCCCCGGCATCGCACGAAGATCCTCCCCCCACATCACATGAGTCCCCTTTCACAGGTGTAGCTCACAGGGTTCAGTCTGCTCAGACACCCCCGGTGAGGTTAATCCAATACAGCCTGGTAAAGTGTGTTTTTACCAGGATTATCCAGATCACACTGACAGATGCCGTCTAATCTCTCCTTCCAGACGGACAGAGAAACATGAGAAGAAGACACGCCTCTGCATGAAACTCAAGGGTTAATGGCCTTCCAAGTGTGCATTATCAGAAATTAGGAAGCCAAGTGCGTTCATTTCTGATAATGCACACTTCTAAGGCCATTAACCCGCTTATACCATGGCCACTTACAAAAGAAAGAAATATTAACCAGTTTTTAGTGCTTTAATCTTGTTATTTTTTTGGGTTAGATCCCTTTTTAAAAAAAAAAAAAAGTGGACTATTTGCTACCTGGTGCGGCGCGTTGTCACGGCAACCACCGCTGCTATACATGCTGATGGTCACGACGGGTTAAATAAAGCATCCGTTCAGAGAGAAAGTTCTCCTCTTACCGCTTGTTTTTGTCCAGATGATGAAGAAAAAGCTTGTTTTAAGGAAGCCAGCGTAGTGATACAGAATATTTAAGATACGTGACCGGAACTACTTTTTTTGGCGTGCATTATGCACACCCAGCAGCCAATCAGAATCAAGAATTCACCCGGACCATGGCGTAAATTTGAATAAAAACTATCAAATATTATGAATACAAAACAATGCAAAATAGATTTTGAATGGAGAGAAAGGAACTTTCTGCTGCGACAATCCGTCCTGGAGACAGAAATCCCTTTAAACAAGAAAAGTTCGGCTCGACGTTTCCAGACTGAAATCATATGCAGAAGGAAAACCAGCACGTGCACTTTGTGTTCATCCTCGTTCTTCCCACAGAGCGGCAGTGCAGATGAAAGATCAGACGGCCAAACGGTTTTGTCGTCCATCATTTTGATCGCGTGGGCGGTCCAATAACTGCTGAATGATGTTTTGAAAATAACATCTCTTTATTCTGATGTGTTTTTATATTCAGCTGTACTCAGAAGACAACGCAGACGAATGGATCTAAAGACCCGCTCTGATGAAAATGGTGTTCAAGTGTTTTTAACTGTAGCATTTCTTCTTCTTCTGCTCATCCGAGTCGCAGGGGCAACTTCAACCATTCTCTGATTCAGACCTCAGCACATTCTCTTAGAAAAAACTAGGAGAAAAGGATTTAATGTTGTGATTATTCCTATAAGCTGGGTTCACCTGCTCAGCTACAGGAGTTTAAAAAACGTCAGGTCCATTAAAATCTCACTCCAACTGTTTTGGATCTGTTGTAAAAGCCTTTCTAGTTTCCTTCAATTATGTTAATGCAGCTTTCAGCCCAAAAAATTAATAAAACCTGTGTCTATTATTGAGCTTTAATTGATCTTAATGCCAACCAGTGAGCTCATGAAGAATTTCCGTTTTTGGGCAGATCATCAGGCTGTCAGTCATCTCAGTGAGGAGCGGAGTGCTCCTCCATAACTTAGAGTCAATATCCTGGTACATGTGTTGAAGTGAACAGAATTATGAAAAGAAACATGCAGTTGGGAGAGACGGGATAAAGTGTGGTTTTAATGTGGGCTGCAGAGTGGAGGAAGCCTTTTGTTCCCTGCAGAATAACCAGCCCTGACACCTGTGTGCGTACCTGTGGGTAGGGGCAGCAGCCGTAGTCTCCACTGGTCAGCGGGCAGCAGGTAAATGAGTTGGGGCAGCTGCTTTTGCCACCAGGACACACCACTGAGGCAGCGGCTGCAAATCCTCAAGAACACAGAAAGAAACCGATCAGAGACGACGAAACAAACTGAAGCCCACATGTCCATCAATTCGGATCCATTCGAGTGGAGAACAGCAAGAAATGGGAGAGTTCTGTGGAAAACTGTGTCTGAATGGGTCATCCAGACACGTGCACACACACGTGCACTATGCAGAGATGAGCATTTCCAGGTATCAGCACAGCTCCATTTCCTTTTTCCTCCCCCACCGCGTTCATTTCTCACAGCGTGGACCTCCGACAGACCCCAGCATCACGGGCGTCTATGCGCCGCTGGCCGCAGGGATGACATCACTGCGTCACGTGCTGCTGGTCGCAGGGATGACATCACTGCATCACGTGCCGCTGGCCGCAGGGATGACATCACTGCGTCACGTGCCGCTGGCCGCAGGGATGACATCACTGCGTCACGTGCTGCTGGCCGCAGGGATGACATCACTGCGTCACGTGCTGCCATGACTCTAGATGCCGTCTTCATCACACATTTTTGGATATGAACTGTTAAGCTGCTCACAGTAAACGGGATTCGCACAGGCGTCCAGTTTCAATGTTAAGTGAATGAACAAACGCGATGAGAGATCTTCAGGTGTTGCATGTGGCGCGTCGGGCCAGCAGCAGCGCAATTTGGGCCGCGTGTTCAAAACTTTGAACTTCGTCGCGTCAACCAATAAGGGACTCAGCTTTAAAAAGATCCTCCAATATGAATGATGTGTTTATTTTAATGCGGGTCACAGAGAGACAGAAGTAGAGCTGAAAGCGTCCGTCATTCAGACGAAGCTCCCGCAGAAGGAGAGAAGCTCTGCGTACCGGGAGTCTCTCTGAATGACGACATGTGATTACCGATGCTCTAGTAGAACTCTTCACGATAGATGAACCTGATCTCTTCCATACTTTGTAAATGAGGTTTACACAGACATTACTCCATGTGGCGAGGTAAAGGCGTTTGGCTCCTCCCACACGTGTCTGAGGCATCAAGCTCATCGAAACATTTTTGGACAGACATTGAGCTGTGACATGGAAACAGCTGTACAGATGCTTAGCTTGTCTGAAGGACCCCCACCTGGTAGAGCCCCCACCCTTTGAGCAGGCACCTTCTGCAGCATGGGGAAAGCCTGCAGAGACGGAGACGCACACTTGGAGTGCACCAAGTCACAAGTCGTTCCTTCAGGGCAACAGTGGCGCTTGTCCTCACAGCACACCGCCTGCAGAGAAGCAAATCGCTAGAGACAACCAGGACCATCGCTCAGGCCAAGACGCAGTTCTGCTCCTCCTGGAGAGAGAGCCGAGAAAGAGGAGGAGGAGGAGGAGGAGGAGAAGGAGGGCCACTGAACAAGGAGAGCTTCCTCGTGGGAAGAGAAATGAGATCATTTAATATGGCTGCCACTTACTAATCATGATTACAGCCTGTGCCTAAGTGACAGTGGACTTTTTGCTGCTTCATTGCATTCATCCGTCCTCTTACTGCATTAAAGACATTCGAATGAACTCGTGGTTCTGACCCAAACCTGGGTTTCTGCTTCTTAAAGGTGAGGGCGGAGGAGGATTTTATAATCCTGCCGTCTTACCGTGATGCTCACACGTTAACCCAGGGGTCTGGAACCTGTGGCTCTTTTGATGGTCACATGTGGCTCGCAGACGAATCTTTAATTATAAAATCTTTTTTTTATTAGACCAGTCCTTCTCTGGGCAGTAGTAGCAGTGCTTGGAGGACTATAAATAAATCTGCACCACTATCAATTTACTATATCATAGAGTTTGTAACAGCCTGAAACCTGTGGATTGCCGTCCCAGCAGCTGCACGTTCCCGTCTCTGAGAAAGAGCTGCAGTTGCAGGACAGGATGTGTGAGGAAGAAGGGGGGGGGTTTGTCAAAACTTAAAACATGCTGCCCGTCACTCACTGCAGTGTGTGTGGCTCCAGGTCTGCATGTGAGTCTTCCTCACATCTCCAGAACATTCAGACCTACCATCACGTTTAAAGTCTCAACGCCTGCATGAAGCTGAAACTCACCACGGATCAACCAGACTAGACCATCAGCAGAACCACCACGAGAAATACTCATCATTTATCAGCAACAGCATAACCATGTTATTAAAAAGAATCCACAGACTTATTGTACTTTCAAAATGTTGAAATGACATCAAATGCTCACATTCACTTGTATTTTTAGCTTTAAACATATTGTCGCGGACTGAGTTGGGTCCGCTGTTGGGCCGCGTTAAAAGTTCTGGAGTTCATTGAACGCATCAAGCAGAGATCTGATTGGCTCTCAGTTCTGTCGCTCAGCCTGTTGTTAGGTAGTTTGGACCAATGGGGTTCAGCTATGGGCCCAATAAGGAAATAGGAGGACTGGAGCGGGAGGAGGGGGGGTATAAAGTAGGAGAAGCTCTCGTCTCAGCGGGAGAGATCCAGGAGTTACTGAATTAGTTGTACGGCGTTGGTTACGGCCTGCAATAACCAGAACAAAGAACCTTAAAAGAGGTTACGTCTCTGTGCCTCAGTGTGGGACAGGGACGCTACATTATTGTATGGCTCTTTCTAAATTACATTTAGAAATATGTGGCGTTTATGGCTCTCTAGGCCAAAAAGGTTCCCGACCCCTGCGTTAAAGGAAAGTTTTTCTCTGAAGCCAGAAGCTTTGAAAACAGGAAGTTGGAGGTCAGACTTTGTTCTCTGAGAATATCCAGACATTCCCGGATCACTGTGTGGACAACTTTCCAGCCAGTGGTGATGACAGCTCATCCTGTTCTCAGCAGATAGTCTTTCATGTTTGCTCTCTTTTTGGTAGACTTTAAATCTGTTTTATACACTTTAAAGATCTGCCAGATCTTGTTGTTTGTGCTCCATTTGCAGAACACAAACTTTCTCTGAGATTTAAATCTTAAAAGACAGTTGTTGTGTTTTTTAAACCTGGAACAAGTCTCAACATCCAGAGATCTTTGCAGTCTGGCTTTTGATGAGACAGTGAGGCCATCAAAGCAGTTCAACCCTCAGACAGCAGAACGGGGGTCTGTGACCGCTCCTCACCTTGGGGAAAGGACAGCAGCCCCAGGAGCCATCGGGAAGCTGGCAGCACGTGGTTTCGTCCGGACACTCTGACTCCTGATCCGGACAGATTACTGCCCCCACCCTCGTCTGGAGCCACATATGACAGCACAGCAGAAGAAGAAGAAGAAGATCTGTAACGTCTGCATATCATCCAAAAACTGACGACCATGTGGGTTTGTGTGTTTCAGAGGTAGACATTAAAACGTTTTCTGCAGGGTCATTTATCTGAAGATGAAAACTCTCCAGCCTTACGAGACTCAAACATGCTTGTCTCACTAACCACAATATAAGCTTTCCCACTCGTGTCAAAATAAAAGTTTGACCAGATCGGTTCTCCAGTGGGAAATGCATCTTACATAAAGTCTGTCATCTAATCCACTCTTCATCATCCTGATGCAGGAATGCATGTGAGCATTCCAAACAGCACAGGTGACCAAACAGGAGTCTTGTTCAAATGCTGTAAAACAATCAGAAATGTCCACTTTCATGTTTCTTTGAAGTGCTCAGAAAACCTGCAGGAGCTGGTTTAAAAAAAACAGAAATGTTATTTATTAATGGTGAAATGAACAGTTAAAAAACACTCTTCACAACCCAGAAAACCGAAGAAACCAGACTGAATGTTTATGTCAGCGCTGGAGCTAAAGAATGACAGCGGCCACATGAATGGTTGCCCGGGGCAACAAGCTGGGTCTCCCAGTGACCGGCGTTGTACAAACATCCACTTTGTGTGGTGCTGTTATCATCTCATACTCAGAACAACGTGCTCACTTTAGGATGTTCCTCAGAGTTCCTTCACAAAACTGGAACAAACAGAGGGAGCAACAGTCCTTTGTGATGTTAGATGGTTGGTATGAACCACAGTTACAGCAGACAAATCCGCTCTGACACCGAGTCCACATGACTTTCTGACAACCCCGTCTGCTGTGGATCCATCCCGGATGAAGGGGTCTTCACAGTCCTGATCCACACTGATCTGTTTGGAGCTAAAGCACTGAAGCTTCCAGCGTTTCTGAGTGGGAGACCCTCACCCCGGCGTGATCTACAGATGGACTCGGCCCCTGACCTTCATCCAAAGAATTCTTCAGTTTCTGGATTCTCTAAGCAGGCTTGTCTGTGTCTCTTCAGGAACCTGCTTGCTTTCAAATGCAGCAGAGTCTCCACTGTAGCCACACAGTGCATCCTGGTGAAAATCCCGCCCTCTAAATGTCTAAGGGTCCCATGGGTCGCTCGCTCTATTTGCCCACGTATTCCGTTTTCTTTCATTGCGAAGTGAGTTCTCAGCTGTGAAGATGAGCCTGCTCTGACTGAACTTCATCCACTCGACCTTTTCCTACAGAAGACATACAAACGGTTCTCGCTCAACATCCATTGTGGTATGGGACCATGGAGAACATGCTCCTGTGTGCTGAACCCAGACGTTTGTTTCAGGTCACGCCGGTCCAGACTGACAGGAGGAGGGCCGTCCTCCTAGTTTAGGAGGACGGCCCTCCTCCTGGGTACTACCACCAAAACGCACTGTTAACATGGTTTCCTCACTGAATCATGGCTCACCTTTCATGATCTCACTGTTTTGCAATTTTACATGTTTGCTGTAGTTTTTTTTTTAAACAGTGCACGATGTTCTGCATCTTTATTGCCTGGAGATCTGATCCATCTCTTCTGTCCGTGTCTCCAAATTTACAGAACTCCTGGCGATTAGATCTTTGTTTTGATTCTGTAAAATTTGACTTATATTTCTACAAATGTTGGAACTTTGAGGATTTAAACAAGAGAGAAAAGTGTGAAAATGTTCCTGTCTGTCTGAGGAAAGAGTGGAAAGTGTGCACTGAGGGGCTGTAAAGCCTTGAATCCTACCTCACGGATTGCACGTGTGGCAGATTATTTCTAGAACGTAACCCTGCTTTGTCCTTCAGCTGCATCATCTGCCTCCATCCAACCTTCTCCTCTGCATCCTCCTCTACATCCAGACGCCTGCTCTTTGGTCTTCCTCTAGGCTTCTTTCCTGGTAGCTCCAACCTTCATTCCTCTCCCTTTCAGAGTAAACCTCCAGCTGCTTCCAGCTCTCACTACAGACCAGTAAGTCATCTGCAAACATCATAGAGACTTCTTCTCCTCAAAAATATTAAAATAGCATCAATCCATACCTGAAACTACAATATTCAAAATAATAATAATAATCTGAAAACATCTTGAAAGACAAATGAGTTTGATGAACTAACATGACATTTTCTAAGTGAAGATGAACTGACTTTTAAACCCATGCAGCTTTGTGCCCATCTCACCTGGATTTCTTCAGACTCTTAGCTAACACTCTGTGGTTTCTGCTTTAGCCACACTTTGTGTAACTGGATTTTTCTAAAGAAAAGAAGCATTGCTCCACATCCTGCTGATTCAAGGCTCTGTCAAAGTCAGCTGTTACTGCAGTCAAACAAACTCACTTCCAGCAACTTCACAGACACAAGAAAAAAAGCCAGGAAGTGGATTGTGAATAGAGAAAAAAATCTGCTTTCTGTGGATTTCCTGTAACCATGTTTACCAAGAGCACATAGGCATTGCACCTCAAGGGCAGAAAATCTACAGATACTAACATTTCATCCCCTGACGCAGATAACTTATTTTTTTAAGGGAATAGAACACCGCTGTGCCCATATCATGATACTCTCTCCACAGCTTTGCAGAGTAAACATTAAAACTTTAGTTAGCTCCTCTTCATTTTACACATTTGAAGGCAAAGAGCCGTTTGTTTTCCTTACATGGGGGAGCGGACATCTGTGTCCTCCATCGCTGTTCAGGAAGCATTTGTGTCCGTCTGCACACACGGCTCCATCGGGACAGAGCAGGGCGGCACTGAGCCCCACCAGAACCACACACAAGGCCCGCATCTGTGGAGCGCAGACCAAACAGAACCGCGTTTGACGGGATGCAGAACACTCTTCTCATGGTTCCCTGGGCAGCTGCACATCCCTATTGATCAGGTTTCATTACTGCACTAACTCACATCCTAACATAATACATTCAGCCCATCTACGCATCATAAATCTTTAAAAAAATAGGAGTTGCAATTGCTGTGTGTCAAAATTGTGCAAACTATTTATTTATTTATTTATTTCCCTGGCATTAAAAATGACCTCTCAAACATCTCTTATTTTCTCTCACTATTCGACTTTGATGTCTCTACTTCTATTTTTTTTAGCAGACCCTTTCAGAATTTACAACATTCATTCTTGTTTCCTAGCTATCATTTAAAACGCCATGAAAGGCGTTTTAAATGATAGATACATGCGTTTCTAAGGTCCTTCTACCTCACACAGCCGATGAAAAAGATGCAGCAGGTCGTCTGAAAACAACAGAAAGCTCACAGATGCATCCTCTGATGACCTAAACAAACAAACAAACAAACAAAAAACAGTCAAATAACAATATCTGAGAAAATTCTGAGCAGCATTTTGGATGGAAAAAGATACATTTAAAACGTTTGATAAAAGCACTTCAGTAAAAAAACGAGCTAGCTGCAGTTAGCCTAAATAATTCCAAATCACAAATCAATTTAGCTTAACAAGCTAGCAGTAAACCTCGAAGACATTTTTGTTTTTCTTTACTAATTTATCATTTTTAATTTTTGCAGGATAAACAAAACTGTACAACGAAGGAGAAACTTACTTCCCAGCAGAGTCAAAACACGTCCAATCCACGCAAATCTCCCTGCTTCTCTATGAGGAGACAGAACTGCTAAGGTGCTCTTCCGTTAGGCTAATAATCACGTGACACACTCGCACGTGACACTGAGAGCCCTCGCGCGGCTAAAACTGGCAGTACCCAGCAGCCAACAGCAGGGGGCAACAACACTTTCAATTCAATGTAAGGAAAAATGGTTGGTTGGTTATTTGTAGTGAGGTTCACTAAAAGAATATTTTCTTCGAAAATAAAATTTTTTACTTTTACTGTATTTTTTTAATCAAAACCCTTGTTGTCATCCAAGCCAACGACATTTTCTGCATCAATAAAAAACTCATTAATCAATCAACTTAATGACATGTTTTGCTTTTTCTTAGAATAATTTAGAATAATAAGTATCTGAGAAAAAAAAAAGATTTAAGCAACTTTACGTTTTCTAACTTAGTTAAATGTATTGATGAGTCATTGACCTGTTAGGTAAATCATTTTGTAGTTGCATTACGTTAACCGGAGTCATAATTTCAAAACAAATGTTTGGACCATTGATCTGCGCAAAAGAGTTGATTATGTCTAAATTTACGTGACTATTATCTTTACTGCTTAAAAAAACAACTGATTATTTCTATACAAAGTACTGGCAGACACACAAGATACAGTGGGAACCAATTTATTTATAAGTTGTTTTGTGTACAGAAATAATTAATGTACAGTTTACAAATACCTGACCGGGTTTATAAAGCAAATGTTTTTCTGCACAGAATGAGAGCCTGCACTTTAATCCTCCTCAGCCTCATTAAACTGGATTAAAATCCAATTTAGTTGGGTGTCAGCTTTGAAGTGTCTGATCTGATTTGGTTCTTCATGAATCATTTGTGCCTGAATATTCTCCAATGCAAAAATTCACAAAATCTACACAGGAAACAAAAACACAGGTTTGACTGCAAAACGAAACCAAGACAGGAGAGTCACTACTTCACAACTCTTAGTTATTCCATAAATGGTTCATGAACTTGTACATTTACAGCAGTGGACGAGTGGTTCTATGGCAGGGTTCTCCTTCAGATTGGCGCCGTAGGCGAGGTGGTACAGGCTTATGAACAGCAAGCAAACAACAGAAACATGTCAGTGTGAATGTCCCAACATTTCCACTTGGAAGGCAAACTGTCACTTTGCAGCAAAAGAAAAAGAACAAGGGAAAACATTTTCAAGTTCACAGTTACTGATGTGCCACAGGCAGTGGCGGCAGGAGGGTGGTGGTCAGTATGTTATTCTTGTAAACATTAACGACCGGAAGTGAGTTTCGTTAGAGCAAGACTGAGGGAAAAGTCGGTGTTTCTTCATAGAGCACAGTTCATTTGGCGACGTGTGTCAGTGCGTCTGTGAAGCCCATTTTAGCCAAACCTCCTTACAATTGTCTCAAAAAATCAAAAAAGGTTTTATTAAAAACACCCTATTCTACATGTCACATGCACATCGTATACACATCAGTTCTCTAAGAATTTATCACACCATTTACAAGTTTGGTGAAAAAGAGTACCAGAAATTTAGATTATCAGTGACGAAACAGCCACAAGGAAAGTGGTCCGTTTTAGCCGGCATGCTTTCCAGAGGGACAGGTGTTGTCGTTGCCAAAAATGCAGCGTGTGCTTACTAGTGTCTGCTGATCTCGACAGCCAAGTCAAGGGGACAAAAACTGCATTTTAAAGGGTATGCCTGTCACCCCATCCTTTGTGAAAGAAGGCACTTACAGTAGAGAGAGGGGCAAAGGCCCCGTCTACGAGCAACTGCGCAGATCTCAGCAGTGAAGCTTCAAGTGAAGTGGCTGTTTGGCTGACTTTCACATATTTCTTGGCAAATAGGGCGGTCTTGACAAAGGAACCCAACATTGAGGGGCAGCTGTTGGCGCCTTCAGTTAACGTCATACATTCATCTGCATGCAGCCTTCCTATTCCAATAGGATAAACCTATCAAATGTCTGTCAGGCTATTTACAAGAAGTCTGCTGATTAAGTCCAAGAAAAAGGCAGAAGTATTTTGCAGAACTCTACAGAAATCAATGCTATTTAAATGATGAACTGCATCACTGTGCAGGAGGAAATCAGGTGCACTGCCAAGTGCACGTTGCACGATGGATGGTTTCAAAAGTTTTCAGGATTTAGACAACTTCTGCTTTTTTCCAATAAAACAGATTCGACATACACTTTAGGTCAAATAAGTGAAACTTTGTGCAAACTTCACACAGAAAGGGAATCTGATTTATTTACATTTCAATGTATCCCCTACAAATCTCCTTTCTACCAAAACCAGAAGGTTCTGCTCTTCAGGGCACCTGGCGTTTCACAATGATCCAAGTAGCTTCTCCGGATCTGGAGAAATTCCTCATCAGCAGTAAAACTAAAGAAGTTCAGTTGCCCTGAAGAACAGGTCCCTGACCTTAACCTTAACCCTAACCTTCACAAACATTTACTAAATATCAATCAGTTATCAAATTGTCTTTAAGTCCTTTACATTTTGCTCTATAAAATGGCTATTTCCAAAGTCAGTAGAGTCAGTGGCTCAGACATGGTTTGGACATGAAACAGGATGCACAAAAAATTGGACAGAATCAGTCTATAACAGTAGAAAATGGAGGGACGGACTGAGACTCATCAAAGAACATCATGGGAACATCAAACCATCAGAAAACAAACCAGCACAGTAGTGGTGATTGTTGGGATTCTACTCTGGGAAAGCATCCCTGGTGTTTAATTTTCCGTGTGGAAGGTCTCCCCTCTGTGTCTTGAAGGTCCAGTGTTTAGTAAGACGCTTACTTTCTGGGGTGGAAGACCATGAGAGGCCTGTCTTCGATCTTCTGCCAGGGGCTCTTCTTGTTCTCGTCTTTGTCCTCTGGATCGTCCTCAGGACTTGTCATGGAGTCCCGTCTGTTCTCACTGTTGCTGCTGCGGCTGCTGTTCACACGGCTTCTGCCTCTTCTGGTAATAGTGGATCCTCGCGAGGATGCGCCTTCGTCCAGAAGAGGGGTGAGCGAATTCTCCTCGGGGGACACTGGGCGTCCCTCGATGCTGCTGGGTTCGCTGTGGTCGGAGTAGGCCAGCTTAGAATAACTCTTTCCGCCACTGCCGGGTACACCGAGGCCCTTGCGCCCTCCGGTCCCCCAACGCTCTTCTTTAACCTTCCTGTTGGCACCTGATTTTCGCTCTTGAGACTCCAGGGGCGGCTCAAGGTTAATATCTCTTTGAGCACTACTGGAACCGCTTCCAAACCCCCCACCACTGAGATCATTCCCAACCTCTATGTATGAGTGGCGCACATGAGCATTGGCACGTCCGTCTAGAGAGATGAACCACGCCCGTGGGTGCTGCTTGACTCCCAATTCTAGCAGCTTCTTCTCAGTTAGAGCCTGCAATTCTCCATTCATCTGAGCCATTGTAGAATCATTGAAAAGGACTGGGATGGTCACAGCTCCACCAGACGAGTCCGATGCCCAGCTTGGTTCCTCGGAATCGTCACCTTGGGATCCTCCCTGTTGCTGCTGTTGCTGGCCTGGTTTCTGAGAATGGTGGTGGTGGTGGTGATGTTGACCTCCTCCCATCTGTGCGTCTTTGTCCTGGTCCTTTTGGTCCTTGCCATCTTTACTAGAAAACTCTGATGGAATGCGCATGTAGTGTGCTGGGATAACCAGGGTGGGCACCATGCTTCGGTACATGTTTTCCTTCATCTGGTCAATGGAGCTGCAGAAGATAATCTGACCTGGTTGGGTGTTGAGAGAAGTAGGTCTGGCAATGCTGTCTGCTGCTGCTGCAGAATATTCTGGAGGTTTGTCTGTTTGACTTGGCACATAACCCTGGAAGCGAGGGGGGGAAGGGGGATCCGATGAATATCCCCGATTGTCGTTGTGGTGTTTGTGATATTCCAAATCTTTTCCCTCCTTGGGGCTGTAGCTCCGGTTGTATTCCTCACTCAGCAAAGGGTTGTCCAGGTTGTTGGTTTCTGTGGCACGTGTGACCTTCATGGGGAAGCTCTCTCCACGTTGGGAAGTAGAAGCATTTTTTCCCTTTGTGTGTCGCGGCATGTGGGCTGGAACTTGCTTGGTCAAGTCCTCCCTTGAGCTTTGATAGTCTCGAGACGGGGATAACTCTGATTTGTCATTGGAGGAGCCTGACTCAGCATGGCCTCCACAGATCAGGTTTAGACGTGACGTAGATGTGCCCTGGTCTCTCTTAGCGCCATTCAGATTGGACATGTGGGGTTTGCCTTGCTGTCGACGGGGTTTTAAACACCTTCGCCTGGATGGTAAACAGACAGTACATTTCAGAAACCTAAAAGAAACGTACCTACTTTTGATCAAAAGAAAGAATCCAGAGTATTTTAAAGCAAGCTTTAAAGAGAAATGACTCATAAAAGGACTTCCTCCAATTTACCTGCAGTAGTAAAGCAGTACACAAAGCAGTATGAGCACCAGGAGGGCCAATGAAGCAAGAATGCAGAGCAGGAACAGGGTGTGGTAGGTGGTGATGTCCCTCAATCCCGGGTGAGACAGACTGAAACCTGTGAAACATTACAGGAAATGTGGCTGAAAATCGTCGTTTTAACTCTTCACTCTTCATTATATATGTGTGACTGTAAGACCAACAATAACAGCATTTTATAACCCTGTGATAGTTTTGAGCTAACACTAAGAAAATCCTGAACTCAGCCAATACTAGACAAATAAGGACAAAAGATTAGATAAACAGACTCCATATTGGTCACATTGGATAGGCTCCAGCAGCCTTGTGACCTTGAAAAGGATTCAGAGCTAGAAAGATAGATGGATGGATGGATGGATGGATGGATGGATGGATGGATGGATGGATGCATGGATGGATGGAGGATTCATGGATGGATAGATGTTTTCTGAACCCCAAGCCAGGGTAACTAATAGTTTGTCCCATGTGAGTCCCATATTAAACATATTAAAGCAAACAGAAGCTGGTTTTTGGAGAGAGGTTTGGCAAATTTTGAAGTAGGACAATAAAAAAATGTGAGTTTATGAATAAACTATCTGAAACTGAATCAAGTTCACTTCAAAGAACCCCAAAGTTTTTTCAGGGAACCATCAGCCTCCCACAATTTTAAAGAAATAAAACAGAATTGCCATGAAAACGTTAATTTAACAGAGTTCCAGTACCTGAAGATGAAGGAAAGGCTGCCAACCAGTATCCCATCTGAGAAACCACCACACTCCACACAAACTGATTACCGTCCTTTTTAATGTAACCAGTCCCGTTCCGAACCCACAGACCTGCAACATGATCAAGACCAGTGTTATCATCCTATTCATAGTTCAGGGATGGGAAAGTCCTGGCCTTGAGGGCCGCATTCCTGCAAGTGTTCCAGCCCACCCTGCTCTGGCATGTTCTAATTGGCTAGACACGCCAGGTAATCAGTCATGAGTAGGGTTTGGATATTTGGAAATCACATAGAGACACCGGCCCTTGAGGTCTGGAGTCGCTCATCCCTGCTTCACGTTTAAGGATTTAATGTTCAAGGTGTAAAACAGCATTCCACTTTAGAAAAGCTATTGCTTTGATTCTGCTCTTGGACAATATGAGGGATTTTCTTTACCACTGGTTGGCTGATAGAGCCAGACAGGCACACTGGTGGCCATGCGGTTCCTCGTGTCAGAAGGCAGCGGCACAGAGACATGGATGGGATCGGACACTCTGACTGCACTTCCATCTTTGTCGTAGAGTTCAATGCTGACCACAGCCAGTGCCGTCAGGTCTGCCCAGCCGGTTTCTGCACCTGATCGGAGAAAAAGGAAAATGAGATTTCAGCCTGAAGGACGTGTGCCTTCTGAATCCACAAATCAGCTTCCAAATGTAATTTACTCTACACTTTTGATATTTATTTTTAAGATTTTTTATTGATTCTTTTAAAATAAATGAGCTCCATTCACAGCTTCAGGCATTAGTTTCGCCTGTAAAAAAGGCTGGAAAACTCTTTACTCTTTCATTTGGAATTTACAGTATAAAGGAGGTTAGAGTCACAACGTCCTGATAAACAATGGTTCATAAGAATGTAATATTATCTATGTCTGAAGAAAGCAGAAGACCTGAAACCAAACACGCATTTGCTGACCTGAGCTGTTGGTGTCCTGGCCCAGGAGGAAAGGGAAACCTCCAATCTCATACTGACTCCTGGCTGTGGTCAGCACCGCAGACAGCGCGGTATAATTGGAGGTGGGAGACAGCTGAAGGGACTTTCTCTGGAGCTGGACCAGCGGCTGGTTATGAGTTCCTGCAGGGAAGACATTCCCACTCTTCAAGGAGGTGGCAAAAAAGCTGCTACTGCATTAAAAAGGAGGAGGAGTCTGTGACGGAGCTGAGAAAAATCAACCGTTTTCTAAATATAAAGCATCAGAATTTACTGCATGATGGCAGAACAGACAGGTGGATATGAGATGCAGCTTTGAAGTGACTGAAGGACCAAACGGTCGCTCAGATGTTTAAAATCACAGATTGGGGGGGGAGGGGGGGCTACCTGGGGGAGGGTCCACTATCGGTACAGGACCTCGGAGGTTTGACAGGTTGGGGTCTCCACTAAGGCAACTGGCGGTCGCCCCGGCTGGTTGGCTGCCTCGGTCCCTGACCAGAGCTGTCCCCGACTTACCCTCTTCCTCATATAATCTCTTATTGCGAGGGTTCAGCCTGCGATGCACCTTGGGGGGGGGGTCTACTTGGCAGTTGTAATTGCACCTTAGACATGTAGGGCCCCTTGGTGGGGAGGGTGATTGGACATCACAGTGAGTAATCAGGAGATGTCCCCTCAGTGCCCTACCCGCCAATTTTAACTGCACCCCCCTTAGTACACACACCCTTTACCCCTCAAAATATACACTCCAATACAAAAAAACATACATGCACACACACCCCCTCACAAACACACACACACGCATTTCTCAAGGAAGGTGAGACCTTGGACCATCTGTCCCCTACCCCATCCCTGGTAGGGGGGTACTGGGCCCTTGGCAACGGCGGCCATGTCCCCTCTGTGCTGGTTTCCTGGGCCCAGCAGTCCTCTCTCCACACAGGGAGGGGGGTCCCTGAGCTTTCTGGCAGACCAAGAGCCGGGGATCACATCACACCTGAGCTGGGGGTGTCCGTGTCCCTGTGGTGGGGGTTCTGGTCCTTGCCCCTGAGTGCTGGGCCTCGCCAAATTTGCAACTGTGGACGAGCCTGGTCGGGCCATGTTTACAACACCCTTTGTGGACCCCCTCTTCCCCTGGGTGCCCTCCTACTGAGCGGGGGCAGCTGACCCCTGCCTTGCTCCTTTCTGGACCAACCGTAGCCGGGTGGGTGGCTGCCTGGAGCGCGGAGCGGGTCTCCCTTGGGGGGTCCTGGCTCGTACCTGGGGTTGGGGCGGGGGGATGCCCAGAACTCCTGGGTGGTGATGAGGTGCTCGTCTTGGGCTGTGGGCACTCATGGTGCGAAGGGGGGGCTGCTCTCCTGGTTGGGCTGGGGCGGCACTCTCTTTCCCCCATGCCCCCCTGCTCTCTGGCTCTGGGGGCCTCGTGGTGGTCCTGCTGGCCCTGGCCTGGGTGGCGGATGTGATTGCCCAGGGGGCGGTTGTTCTCTGCCTGCTACCGTGAGGGCTCTGGGGGGTTCTGCCTGCCTTGGTGTGAGGATGGCTGACACTCTCCCTCTTTACATCCCTTCATCCATTTTAGAAGAACATAAACACTCACCCGAGCACAGGTGTTAGCTCACCTTTGCACTAATATTTTGCGTGATTGAATGAAATACTTCAAGTTAAATAAATAAATAAATAAATAGCACAGATCTAAAATGCAGCATCAAACAGTAAAAGTTGTTTGGTGAGTTTTACCTGGTGACCCAGACAGAACCTGCAGGACATCCTCGTACAGGATAAGAGTTCCCGGCCTCTGAACTAGAAGGTACAGGCTGACAGATGCATATACTGAAAGACAGAAAGACAACCAGCTGAGCAGACCATACAGGGGAAACAGTGTAAACACACGTCTACGTTAATGAAAATCAGGTTTTTGGTCTTTTTCACATATTCTTGTAGCATTTTTCTCATGAATGAGGACATTGCGTTGCTGAGTATTACTTTATTCAAATCACGATGGATCAGGAGCAGATGAAATCCTGTGGTTTAAAAGCTCGGGTTTGTGAGGCAGCAGCTGCCATGGGGGGGGTCACAGTCTTCCTGCTCCACTCCAATTCTAAATCATCCACTTTAGGACAAATAGACCCATTAAAGTCTTTATTTTCCTCTTCTGGAATCTGGAAGCTGGAAAGCTCCGATACTGCCCGTGTCTTTACTAAGCTAATGTCAGCTTGGGGTCGCTGTAAACCAGTGGGGGAGGGTCTAGACAAAGGAATGCTGGGATCTCTACGAGGGTTACTTTACTTTAGGTCAACAGGCCCGCCCACAACTCACAGCTGAATTTCTAATGATCTGTGTCCAAGAAAACCACACAGGTTTTGGATTTTAGCCAAAAACTTCAAAATCATAAGTAAAAGACGGCTTTGAAAATAGATCAAAATAGAGCTAAACAACCCAGGTTAAAATGAACTATAGCATTAACACTTGAAGAACTGGTTATTGTTAGCTCTTTTGTGGAAGTGGAAGTGTACTGTACAACATTTGTGATGCAACAATCAGATGTAAAAATAAAAAGTGATCCCTTTGATTCGGAGCAAAAATCTTAAAAGCCTCTCATCCTGAATAGACTCTTCCAGAATCTGAATCCTTTTCCAGACGCCATCAATTAAAGAGAAAAGACTAGGTTGTGGTGCAACATGCAACATGCACCACAACTGGTGTGTTTGATTTCTGGGTAAAAGTCATCATTGCACAACATTTCCATAAACATAGAGACAAAACAGAAGATAAACATTGTGTTTGAATCAATTCCCTGTGAAATATTCTTACGTTACCCCAGGTTTCTTTCTCTCTCTCGGTTGGGGCATTACTACTCCAAAGAAAACCTCAGCCTAAATGTGTGTTTGACATTTTTTTAATAAAATGTAAAAAAAAAAACATAAATAAAAGCTTAATTCTGCTGCATCAGAGGACAGTGTCTTCTGTCTGACGCTCCACAAAAACCACCAACAGCTAAACAGACACTCCTGACAGCAAGTTTAACTCTAACAGCGTCCTGAAATGAGAAGCACGGACTCACAGGGGATGCGGCTGGAGTGCCAGGGCACAGAGTTGGTGACGTAGTCCCGCTTAGCGGCCGTGATGATGACCCACGAGCCTGTCCGGTACAGGAAGCTGACTCGCACCACGCCGTCACTCCCCGCACGGCCGGACGCCAGAAGGGTCTTATTACCATGAACGTTCACCTGAGCATCCGCCAACGGCGACAGGTCACTGTTGTCAAAAACCTGGACTTTAATTTGCACCTCTGGAAGCACAAACACAGAGAAGAGTCAAAGCAGTCTTCTGTTATAGTTCCCCATGAATAAAGACGGTTAAAAAAGACATATTCAGAAAGCAAATCAGTGGATTCCTTTGTTAGAAGTGAGGTCACACACTGCACCATAACACAACTGTCCAGCTGTTTGGAGCCACCACAGCCTAAAATATGTATCAGTCAGTTGAAATTTAGATTATGGGATGCTGTGACTTCACAGACCGTGTCAAGAAAGAGATGTAAAGACCAGGAAAACGCAGTGATGAGAGCAAAAACACTTAAACAGGAAGGAACTGTGAAACAAGAGAGAGCCAGAAGGGTGACGACATAAAGGACACGACAAACAGACACCAAGGCGGATGAACTTCAGTGTGGATCATCACAAACCTGGTGTGACTGAGACAGGCAGAGTGGCAAGTTCAGCGGGAAGTTAGAGAGCCTTAACTTGGGATTTATGTTGTGTTGATTTAAGCAAGTTTCTATGACAAAATGTCTGAAGTCGACCTTGAGCCGATGCCATTTAGGGGTAAGAATGTGGGGATAAAGCGCAGGTTCTGAATATCCTGATCTACACACCACTTCAATTAGTGGAGGAAATGCAGAAGCAAACTGTTCACCTGCTCTGAAAACTGTGGCTGTGGAAAATACAGACTCTCTAAAGAGACCATGACAAGAACCAAGAAGACGACAGAAAACAAAGCAAAGGCCACAATCTGCACGGACCAGAAATGCTTCTTCAACTGAAGAAGTACGAAACTGTTCACTCTTCTTGTTTAAACAAAGTTCTTATAAGCTGTAAGACATTTTTTTACTTAACAAATCCATAAAGACTGAGTTGATGGTGCTCTGTGGTGTTTTTTTTATTCATGGCAAGGTCTGAAGCTAACCTGGACTGAACCAAAACTGCCAAAACTCGGATTTCATTTAGTCAGAAAATTCAGATTTTTACATTCAGTTATTGAACATATTGAAACAATTTTTTGATATTTCTAAAACAAAACCAATTTTCCTTTAAAAAAGAAAACAAAGGGGTCCCCAAACTGCATGGGCGGGCCGGGTCGCATTTTAACTCGGCCCCCTGAATGATACCAGAGAGAAGACAATCTATGCTGACATTATGAGTCCCACCACAAAGAGAAATATGATAGCTTGCAAATGTGAGCAGACAAACTCTCAAAGCTATTATAGCTATTAAGCAATTAAGGTATTATATGTTTGCTGATTCTTATTTTTTTCTTTTTTTTGGTGAAGAACCCAGAGGATTATTTGATATCAGATCGGGTCATTTATATTTGGCTATGTGTGGCTTTCTGAGAAACAAATATTTTCTTGCTGTCACACTTTTTCTGTCTCAAACTGACCGAGGCCCCCCAATCAGAGAACGGAAACGTCAAGTGACCCTCACTGTAAAAAGTTTGGGGACCGCTGACAGTGGTTTCAAATGAAGCGTACATATAGCATCTGTCTGTGCGTCTTATAATAGTGTCCCATCAATGAATCCATTTTTAAAGCCAGCCCTATGAACGGCTGACACTTCGCTCAGATCAGGGGTTACAAAGTCTTTCAGAATCTGTTCCAGTAACACAGAGCACAAACAGATGTGACATTTACAATGGAGTGTATCCCAAAATATATTAAAGCTAACAAAGGGATCTTCTTTTTTTAAGCTGAGCTTCTAAAACAATGAAGAAAATATCAAAAAACTGGTCAGTAGGAAGCTTGCAGACAGCATGAGCTGGTGGTGCTGCAACTCACGACCCAACTTCCCTGCATTCTCTGTAACCGGGAAAACAGGAAGGATGCGTCATCCCAGGCAGCAGCACTCAGAACATTGTACTTTTATTTATGGTAGGTGAAATGTCCAAATGTCCAGTTGTCTTTGAACCCTCCATCAGCAGCCAGAGCATGAAGTGACCCCAACTTTAACTAGTGACGGTTTTTCTTCCCAGTATTGCTAATCCTTCATTTATTTGCCTGAAAAAAATCAGTAGGTTATTTAATAAAAGCCTCTAAAAGAGTTAAGGATGAAAAGGCTGCTAAGTTTCTATAAACTACGGACTTTTGAACATCTTAATGGGAGGATCCAGACCAGTTGACGCCTCTTGTTTCATCTCTGCAGCACTGAAAGAACCAGGAGCTGTTCATGAAAGCAGGCCTGCCTCTGCGTTCACACACACGGATGGACTTCTTCCCAGCGGAGCAGGATGACCATCCCGATGGCGGCCGCGTCCGTCGTCGTCACAGACACACCCTCTTCAAATCCCCATGTTTTCAGCCTGGAACATTTTGTTTCTCATCCCGCCTCTTGGACGGCGTGCATGTGGGTCATGCTGGGAGTGTTTCCATGGATACATGCCGGCTCTCCAAAAGCATCTCCGTCTCCACCGCTTTGCTCTTCCCTGGCCTTGGAAGCCGCCGGCGACCACGTGACGGTGGCGGTCGCACCAATGGCTGCTCTCAGATAACAAGCAGCACCTACGAGACGTGAATGTCCACTGAGAAAGGATTAATGTTGTCATCTGTTACAATAACTGCTGCCATAAAGGTTTCCTTGTCCGAGTGAGAGGCTGGGAGGGGATTTCCTTCCTCTCAACGGCCCACTTGAAGTCTCTTCACGGATGGAAACACTGAGTCAGTGTCACGCTGCAGGACTCTCTCAAAGCAGCTATTCAGCCGAACATCATCTTTTTAGAGCCGACACACAGTCTCAGAAAAACTACACGAACAAACCACCACGCTAGACTCTCAGAAAAGACTGTTGTCGTTGCCCTCCTCCAAATGTTTTCAACTTTTTTTAGGTTTTCCGAGCACCGGGACTCCCCAGACCAGAGCAGAACGTGACCCCACCCTCAGTGATGGTGTGAGGAGAGCAGAGATGTAAAGACGAGGCTGAGCAAGAACCAGCGTGGCCTTCATCACGGCAGATCCTCAGATGACCACTACCAGCTGGCTTCAAGAAAGAGAGCAAATCCTGTTTAACTCCCAACGTTGCGGCAAATTTAAGTAGAAACAGCATGAGTTTTAAAAAGGTTTCTTACTTTTTTTACGAGTGACGGCCATGTGTGTGTTTGGGTGTAATCAATATGAGAGCTGAAAGCTGTGCATCCTTAGAGGCGAGTACTTCTGCTTGGCAGTGGGGTGGATGTGTCGGCGGACTCGACCAAACGGTCGGCGGACTCGACCAAACTCTGTCAGGTTACATCAGAGACTCGTCGTCCTGTGCAAACATGTCTGTGAGTTTAAACGGTCTTTTGGTTTTCCTGCTGACAAACTGAATCCGATCACAAATCCGGATACAAATGACTCATATAACAAAGGCAATTAATACCCTCCTATTATCTTTGGGGTCAATTTGACCCCAATTCAATGCTTGTCATTCAAAAAACAATTATTTGTTTTTACTTCATATTTCATGACTTTTCCTAAATTGATGGGGAAAAGTGATTAAGCATAAAATGATCATGATGATACATTTTTTTTTAGATGATAAACACATATTGAATACATGGTGTTCCTTTGGGGTCAATTTGACCCCAGGCTGTTTTAGCTGTGTAAACCGTGTCTGTGTGTGTGACCTAACATCCCCACACTTGCAGGTGCAGACTTGATACTTTTGAGTTGATACTTAACGGGGGGGGGGACACAACTATTCCCACGAGAACTCTGATATTCTGCTGGTGTGGGCATTCGGGAAACATGACTTGTGAACTCCTGCCAAAACGAGGAAGCCAATGCAGGCTTGTGAGTTGATCACTTCCAAGTCTCTCCAACGACACATCCCTCCCCTCTGAAATTATCTCAATGGCGGCCGTGGCAGGGCGGTCGACCTTCGGTCGGAAGATTGCAGGTTCAATTCCCGCCTCACCCGCCCTTGTGTCGAAGGGTCCTTGGACAAGACACTGAACCCCACCTTTCCTCTGGTGGAAGGTTGCCGCCGTGTGAATGGGCGAATGGGTTACAGCAAAAGGTTATATCATCACCAAAAGTAAGTAAGTAAGTACATTTTATCTGTATAGCACCTTTCACAGACAAAAGTCACAAGGTGCTTCACAGGTTAAAATGTGTATATATACACATATAAAAAACATAAAAGATAAAAAAGCATAAACCACGTAAAACAATCATCTCAAGCCCAATAAAAGCAGTTTCAGTTAAAATGCTTTGCAAAAATATAAAAGTTTTTAGTTGACTTTTAAAAGAATTCACAGAGTCCAGGGAAGGTAGGGACAATGGAAGTTCATTCCAGAGTTTGGGAGCGACAGCCTGGAAGGATCCGTCTCCTCTAGTTCGGAACCGTGTGCGAGGGACCATCAACAGGTTCTGATCCGCAGACCTCAGTGCACGAGATGGTCTGTAGGGGGCGATCAGATCACAGACATATGGAGGAGCTTGCGAATGAAGGGCTCAAAAAAATCAAAACTAGAATTTTGTATTGATAGCGGTAAGCAACCGGGAGCCAAAGAAGAGCTTTGAGGATCGGGGAGATGTGATCACTTCTCTTGGTGCGGGTCAAGATCCTCGCAGCAGAGTTCTGGATCAGCTGCAGGCGAGACAGCTCCTTCTTATTCAGACATGAAAACAGACTGTTACAGTAGTCTAGCCGTGTAGAAACAAATGCATGAATAAGAAGTTCTAGATCTTCATAAGAAACCATTTTCCGTAGCTTAGAAATGTTCCTCAACTGGAAGAAACAGTTCCTGATCAACTGTTTGGAGTGCTGCTCCAGCGACATATCTTTGTCAAAAATGACACCCAAATTTCTAAGTCTGGGTTTGACATCCTGGTCAAGGGAACCCAAGTGCTGCTTAATCCCTGGTATACCATCATCAGGGGCAACAACTAAGGTTTCTGTTTTCTCTGAGTTTAGTTGCAGAGAGTTTTTACAGAGCCATTGTTTTATCTGCATCAAGCAGTTCATCAGAGAATCCAGCTTGTGTGTCTCGGAGGGCTTAAAAGAGCAAAATAGCTGGATATCATCAGCAAAGAGATGGTAGGAAACATCACTGAAATCCTGAATGATCTTTCCAAGAGGGATCATGTATAGGAGAAACAGAACAGGGCCTAGAACAGAGCCCTGGGGAACCCCACACAGTAAGTCTGCTGACTGAGACATTTGGTGGTTAGCCATGACACTGAAATTCCAACCAGATAAGTCAGAGGAAAACCAGTGGAGAACTGACCCTGACAAACCAATCAGGTCCCTCAATCCGTCCAATAAGATCTGGTGGTCAACTGTGTCAAAGGCTGATGAAAGATCTAGTAAGACGAGGACTGTGTGTTTGCCAGAATCAGCAGACACCAAAATATCACTGGACACTTTCAGCAGGGCTGTCTCTGTGGAGTGATGTTTACCAAAACCTGACTGAAAAGTGTCATAGATGCTCCTTTTATCCAAGAACTCTGACAACTGTTCAGCTACCACCTTTTCCAGAATCTTTGAGATAAATGGAAGCTTTGAGATGGGTCTATAATTCTGGAAGACTGATGGGTCCAGATTAGACTTTTTCAGCAGAGGCTCCACTATGGCATGTTTGAATGCGTTTGGAAAAACACCAGTGGAAAGTGAAAGGTTGATCATTTCAGTGACACTTTGGCCGATGGTATCAAACACCTTTAAGAAGAGCTTGGAAGGAAGAACATCAGATGGACAAGTAGAAGGTTTCAACTTGGTCAACAGAGCAGATATGTCCTCCAGAGTGACAGGCCTAAAAGTAGAGCATTTGTGTGAAACAGGCTCCACCACAAAAGCAATAGGGTTCAAACTCTTGTGGTCATCAATGTTGTCAGTAAATTTGAGAGGATTTGTATGCCCGGCTTCAGGCTTGATGCTTTTGGTGTGTTTAAAAAGAAGCAGAAATGTGTTAGAAACTAACTTTTCTAGTCAGGGTTTGTTTATTTAAGCAAACACGTCCTATTTAGCTACAAAACAGGCCATAAAGAAATTTTAAAAAAATTCAAATCTCTTTTACAAAACCAATTTGGATTTATTTTTCTCATGAAGGGGAAAACTAAAGTTTAACGTAAATCATTAGAGTACAATGGATTTATGACTCTTCATTAAAAACAACAAAAGAAAATGTGTTTATTTTATGAATAGATAGTAGAAATGCAACAATTTACTTTCCCTACGGTTCAGGTCAAACCTCAGTTTTTGGGACAGTTTTGTTTTGGTTAGACACATGATTTGTGAAAAAAACAACAAAAAAAAATCTGCTTTTCAACAAAACCTTTCAGTATGCCTATACTAAGCTTGGTGTCATGAAATTAAACGGTAAATAATAAATGGTTGAATTCAGCGCCACACGTCTTTGACAGGTTCCCCGTAAACATGCTGATGCACAGGAGGGATGCAGCGATTCACTTTCCCTACAATTCAGTTTGACGGCGAGACAAACAGCTCGCTTCCAAACCGAGAATCGTGGCGTCCCTAATAGATAGAGTTTTTATAAATCGGGCCAACTGGGGTCCTTACAGCGAAACTAAAGGCTTTATTGAACTGTCCTCCTGTGGAATCTTTGTTATTTAACTAAGTAACTGAATACATTGATTTACATCAGAACTACACAGCAGGTGTTTGCTGAGCAAAGATTGTAATAAAAGGCTCCCAAAGATAACACTGAATCGGTGAAGTCTGTGCAATGACGTTTATTCAGTTGCATCCTAGACGTCAGTCTAAAGCAGGTCTGGCTCCCTTTGCAGGATGAAGTGCTAAACTGTAGAGCCAACACTGAGGAAGGGTTCGGCTCCTGCAGCCTCTGTGACCATCCATGCAGCTCCAAATAGCTGCAGGCATGCATAATACAAGATCATTACATAATGCCCTTCAAACTGCACGACATGACAGAAACACGGGGGATTTGCAGGCTGTTGCTGCGTGAGGCTTTCTACAAAAACAGGCCTTTTGCTGCCATGAAAGGAGGGACAGTCCACCCCCGGCTCCTCCTGCAGGACCCACGGCCCCTCCTGTCATCAGCATGCAGAGCAACGATGAGGCTGAGGGCCTGGACCCCAGCAGCCCTGTGCTAAAAGCAGACCCCCAAACACACACTTCTACAGCAGCAGCACCCCCCCCCCCCCCCCGGGAAAAGCCTCTGTCATTAAAACGCCTCGACATGATGAACGGATCCGTTAAAGCAGGATCAGCTCATCGAGCTCAGATGAAGAGGAAGGCCTCCTCTTCCTCCCATCTGCTCACAGACCAAAGCGCAGCAGACGCGGACAAAAGGCATAAAAACGCAACCACTCCCATCTCCTCATTGTGCTGCATCCCCCGCGAGTTGAGCTTACCAAAGGGTCCCTGGTCTGGCACGGATTTGGCCAGAGCCTCCCAAACCGTGCAGACCGAGGCGAGCAGGAGCAGAAGACGGACTCTGTTCGGCAGCATCCTGGCAGCTACATCTCCAACCGGGAGTCCATGATCCTGCGCGTCCCCCCGCTGAAGGCGCACCGATGCGCGTCTAGCAGCCGAGATACCGCCGCCCGTGTGTGTGTGCGCGCGCGTGCCTGCGGGGAGGGAAGGGGGAGGGGGGATTCGCCTTGTTTTTGTTGTCAGAGATGTGAGCAACGACCCCCTCTGCTGGTAGGAACTGGAAGCGCACCGGACTCATCCATGCAGCTTCACATGGCGTCATCCACCCACACCATGACACTCACTCCCAACGTGGGAATGCTGACGGAGCAGCATCCTTGAAGAGGAGAGGGAGGAGATCCTGGGCTGGCAGGAGAAGAAAATATCACTTTCGAGTTGTTTCTCGTGTTTTATATAAAGTTGCTCTGTCTCCTTACCTCCTCGTCCTATTGGCCACTCCCAGGACAGTAGCAGCACATTAAAGCGTCTGCAGGAGGTCACGGCAGAACCATGAAACCTCTCTGACCAAAAGCTGCTGTAGAGACAAGTCATCACTCCTGTTTGCATCTACAGAGACAGCAGACTCCCCAGTCTGCCCATTTGAACCAAACATTGGCTTAGGTTCTTCTCTTTCTGCCCTGCTCAGTCCAGGTCTGCTCCCCCTGCTGCTGGTTACCTGGGTCAGGTGTGTTCGGTCAGGCAGAACATGAAAACACCTGAGACAGCAAAGCAGCAGCAAAGATGGAAAGCAGGCAGGCTGTTTGACCCCAAGGATCAGGCTGGGATTTTCAGGATGGAAGTGACTCAGCACAAGTTCCTGCAAAAAAGAACAACAGAGATGCTGCAGGATCAAAGGCAGAGCATCTCCTTCCAAAGCTTCAGGTTACCATGGTGCTGCTTCAGCGATGACCCAAGGTGCTCTGTTCCTGTTGGCAGCTGCGAAAATAAGATGAAAAATGGCTGATTTAATCCCTCAGATGATTATGGCCATCATGAAGCTGAGAACTGCTGTTTTTCTCAAACACTGCTTGTGATGGGGAAGATTAAAGGTCATTTGTCTGTTTTTTAGTATGTATATCCATCTGTGTTTGTTTGAATTCAAATGTTATTTGTGACATACATAGTACATTACAGGGAAAAGTATAACACAGCTGTCAAGCAGAGTGCAGGCCTACGAGCAGTGAGTACGAAAACGGTTCAAATGTAAGTTGACTTTTAGGGGTTTGAGAGCACGGAGGGAATCTGGACACAGCCTAAATATAACACACTGTTTGGAACCTTAAACACAATATTACAGAACTCCACAAGTACAAATCTTCTTTACAAAATCTGTTTCTTCTCTGATAATCTGTCAAGTGACTAACTATGGTCATTTTTATTTTTGGGGGGTATACACATAAATGCATACATATATACATACAAATATTTGAATAAATCCCATATTTGAAATTGTAACTTTTGTCATGTCAAACCCAAACTGATTTTTTAGCAAACCATCTATCAAACTCTTTCATCTCCATTTCACTGGGAACTGTTCTGCTCTAAACTGCAGTTTTCTCCACCTTTCCTTTCATTTCAGATGAAACTCTTTCTGACACTTTTCTCCACCCATTCCAACCTGCCTGCACTCTCTTCTTTACATCTTTTCCACTCTCTTCATTCCTCTGGACTGTTGATCCTAGATTCGTCAAACCCTCCTTCTTCATCTCATCTCCCTGTAACCTCACTCTTCCTCTTGGGTCTCTCTCATTCACACACATGTTCTCCGTCTTTCTGCCGCTAACCTTCATTCCTCTCCTTTCCAGGACAAACCTCCACCTCTTTAGCTTCTCCTCCACCTGTTCTCAGCTCTTACTACAAATCACGGTATCGTCTGCAAACATAGTCCATGGTGGTTCCTATCTGACATCATCTGTCAGTCTTCCCATCACCATCCCATCATCATTCATCAGGGATCAGCTCTGAGCCACATCCTGTTTGCAGTGGTGGTCACCACTGAATGGTTCCTTGTTCTCAGATGGACTGGAGAGTGAAAGGTCAGGGGAGGAAAAAGATGCTCCACTGAAACCAGGGAGATTGGTGGAAACTGCAAACCAGAAGGAGACAGAGGCTGAAGAAAATGAAGTAGAGATGGAGTTGAAGCCCACGGAGAACATGGAAGAAACAGCCGGTCAAGGAGATGGGGGCAGGAGACGGTGAGAAGCCACGCCCAAACTCAACACAAACATCGGACCCCGCCCATGTCCTACAGCGTCCCATTTTTATTTAAATGAACCCATTGAAGTGTCCCACGCTGAACAGGTTTCATCTGTAATCAGCTACAAACACAAGATGGGAATAAAAGAAGGCTACCTGAATGGAGAGGCTCACAGAAGGTCATGGCTCTACCGGAAGAAGATGACCTGAAGACAGACATCGGGCGTCAACGCTGTCACGGGAATCCAAACACCTTTCAGAGACTTCAGTCAAGACTCCAAAGAAAAAACCTAACGGTCTGTCAGGCTCATTGTCTTGATTTGGTGTTGGTAGAGTGTGCAAAGTCCAAACATGAAACTGACAACAGAAACTGCCCTCAACACTTTAAGGAAGGCCTGCCTAGCTGAACCCCTAACCCCCCATAACCCCAGCTCAGTGCCGCCTCGTCGAAGCTTGATGCCCCAGCAGCTACTAGCAACCATGCTTTTGCAACCTTGGGAGAAGTACTACAAAATTACATAAATATGGGTTACTACAACAGCCTGTTAACCTGAAAGATGTCTTCATATAGTCTTAAATTCATGTTCCCCACATTCCTTTTTAGATCTTAGCACCTGCCCCCTCAAAGGTCTCTGCACATCCCTGGTTTTGATGTAGGTCAGCTGATGACACTTGGAGACTCACCAAGTTCACCTGCAACACCTGACTGCCTTTTACCGACTTGAAGGCACTGCTCGCTGTTACTGGCTAATTCAGTGTTTTCTACCACAGAACCTCAGATGCCCTGCAGTGAGCCCATCATGTGGAAAACACTAAAGTATCACCTTGATATTATTACCTGTCTATCCTGAAATATATGATGCTTGAAGCTGTGTTAAAGACCATGTCCCGGACTTACCAGGAGCAGTGGAGGATCTTGAAGTTCAAAGGTCATGTTCAAACCAGATTTATTTTTTTTGGTTGATGACAAACCTCAACCTATAATAATATGAAGGTGTTGCTACCCCCCCAGAGTGGATGTCCATCAGCTGGGGGGGGGGGGGGGCGCTTTCAGCCAAGAGTAACTGGAAAACCTCCAGCAACCTCCCTGCCCCTGCAGAGAGCTATGATTGGTTGATTTTCAACAGGTTTTTCTTGCATTAATCTGAGATCTGATCACACAAACGGAATGAAAAAAAGCATAATTTACCCAAAAGACAACATTTTTTATTTCAAGGTCTTTTTTAAAAACAATCCACAATATTATAATTTTCTATCTTATTTACAGCCCAACATCTGACCAAACAGTTTTAGAACCTGTGGACTGATGCAAGGTTTTCAGCTGGGGGATGTGAAAAACTTCCTTGTTGAATCCATTGGACCTCTGAGGACAGAAAACAGATCAGTCACGCTTCAGCAACAGAAGAAATCAGAAAAAACCTCCAGCTCAGCTGGAAGTCTGCGACTCTTCCCATCACTATGGTTCTACAGACAAAACACCTCCAGTAGTCGAAGCAAACCCGCTGTTTACTTAAACATAAAACAAAAAGGTTTTTTTTAATCTCAAAGAAATAAAAATACAAAGATATTAAAGCAAAGCAGGACCTGAAGAAGAACAGTCAGCATGTTCAACCTGGAAAACACTAAACCGTAACATCTTTAGTCCTCCTGCAGCACTTCGGAGGACCAGGATACTTTTTAAATATCAACACAGATTTTTGATTATCGGACAGAAATTATGAATTAAATGTGTGAAATTATTAAACACTTTAAATGAAAATATATTTCATTGCAGATGTTTTGTAATTCCGCAAAAAAAAGCAATTGCATAATTTAGGAAAATTTAAATTTCGTCATATTAAAATCCATTTAAAAGCATAAAAAAATACCAAATTAATTATTTCCTGAAAAGCTTTTTTTTTTTTAGTTTATAAAGAAAATCAAATCTGTTTTGCCATTTAGTTTCTATTTAGTTTTTAACAAGTAAGCAGTTGGACCAATTTTCCTTTTTGATAACACGATAAGATCCATTCACATCTCTGCCACGGCGCTAGCGTTCTTCATCATCTATCAAAGGAGATGTCGGCGTCTTCTTCAGGCCGTGGAGCGGCGAGCTCCTGACACGTGGGTGGGGCTACAGATGACGCCATTTTTGGAATTTGTGATTTCTCAGAGGAGGTGTGGATCCAACGATTCCACTTAACACGCTCAACGTTTGAAGAGCGGTGTGACGCTGCGGGAACTCTGGTGGCGCCCGCTGTGCAGCGGCCAAGGCCGCCAGTTCCTACCAAGAAGTGCGTTTAATTTGAAAAAAAAAAAAAAAAAAGTGTTTTCATTGTAGTTTTGCAAAATATATTCATTTCAATCTGCCACAAAAACCACCTCCTCCAAGCACAAAACGTTTTTTTTTGATAAATGCGAGTTTTTTCAAAATTGTGGCATTTCCATTAAGCAAGTGTATTATTGCAAATCCAATTTGTGCAATTTCCTAGGTAATGGAAACAGCTATTGTGGCTTAGAACCAGATAGGAAGAAAAACTCCTAGATGGATCATGGGGTTTCTGATTGGTTCGAATTGGGCATTGCCGCTGCTCTCATGTCCAAATGCCTGCCTGCATGCCCCCTTCAGCACACTCAAACCCTTAAAATGCAGATGTTGCATAACACCGGCACACTTCATGGAGTCATGGGAATCCTTCCAATCCCAGACTATTACTACCAAGAAGCCATTCATTGCCTCTGCTTAAGCCCCACAAAAGCATCAGCGTAAAAGAAACAAAGCAGTTCAGCAAATCCAGTTTCTACCGTAGCTTCGACCTCACATCAAACTCTGTACCGTCAACACGGTCCTACTTCCTTTTAGAGAAGCAGAAATGTGAACAGGACTGGCCGGTTCCCGTTTTGGATCCATACTCTCCACACGGACATTGAATGGCTGCTGGGGTCTTACGTGTCGGGGACAGCAGTCCTTGGGTTTAAGATCCTGCCTCGCACCGATCCCACACTGGACATCTTGTAGCAGCTGCTTAGTTCTGGAGACGTCAGCGGCTTAAATAATCGACCTGCAAAGAACCACCACCAGATGACAACTGGAATAAGAACCTGACCAAGTATTGAAAAGTAGGTTATTTTGAAGTGTAAGACGTTTTCTCCCCACTGACACCAACATTGAGACGTCATCTGAAAGGCAGGGACTCACCCTGTCCTTCATCCTGACCTTTCTTTGAGCACACAGGCGGGATCTCATCCATTCGGACGCCATGATCCATGAGGATACGCCTCCAAAAGTCTTCAGGAAGGGACAACAAGCGGCAAATAACCTGAGAGCAGAATCCATGTCACGAAAGCTGGGCTCAACCGCAGTCGGGCAGCGACTCCGATGCAAACCTTGGGCTGAACGTTGGTGTCTCTCAAGATGGTTGATGGAGACGGCTCAGACATGCCATGGCCCACTATAGTAGGTCCAAATACCCGAGCCAAATTGTTCTGGTCCATCTGGCACTGCGGACTCCTCATCACTCTAAACACCAGAGAGAACCCGCAGGATTCCATGTCAACACCCGAACTCTCAGGAGAAAAGGGGGTTTGGCTCAGTCCATTACTTGTGCAGATGAAGCATGAGGAACGCCAGAGTGTCCCTGTTGGCCTTTGGGAGTTCAGCCACAGTCTGACACAGGACAGTCCAGCTCCTGTCTTCATCAGTAAGCTCTGAAACAGACAGTTAGGAGCTCACCTCAGGGCTGTCCGGCTGCTTCCACACCGGTGGAGGCGGGCAGGGCTGGTCAACCCTGGTCCTCAAGAGCCATAGCCCCGCCCGTTTTCCAGCTCTCTAGATGCTGAACACCTACATCAGGTGTTTTCAGTCAGTCAGGAGATGGAATCACTCGAGTCGGCTAATCAGCAGCAAGCCAGCACAGGGTTGTGGCTCTGAGGACCAAGGTTGGCCACGGTTCACGCAATTTGGGTCATTCTTCCAACCTGAAACTTCCATGAACGCTTTGTGAAGCCTGAAAGTGATCAGAGGTTCCTTCAGCTTCCTCAGAAAATCCTTCAGGAGTCCACAGACCACGTGGATGTCTTGGACCTTGCTGAGCACCAGAGCCGACTTCCCCTGAAGAAAGCGATCTCTCAGCTCCTTCACAAGACGCTCACCTCCAGGTACTCTGTACAGACCCCTCTGAGACAAAGGCAGAGGATTAAAGAAACCCCCCCCCCAGACATCCAACTAAAAACAACAGAACTGGTCTAAGATCAGATAACCACATAAAAAAAAATCCAGACAGCATCGCCTCAGAGGGGGTCCATTACTGGGAGACCGATGGTCACCAACAACCAACTTATCCTCAACAAAGTTTTCATTGTCCTGCAGCCACCATCGGAAAAAAAACGAAACCTCACCTCCTGAAGGCCCCTCCTCTCAATCTCAGCCACACAATCCACAATCAGCTGAGGAACTCTGGGGTGGGTGGGTGGAGCAAACCTCTCCAATGAATCCTGGACAGAAGCACAGTTCCATTGATGCAGACCAACCAGCTGTGAGAACGTTGCAGCTAAAACACACCGCTTAGTTCAAGCAATCAGCAGCAATCACCCCCCCCAACACCTGTTCAAGCCCCAGAGCAGCCATCATAACCCAGAACTTCAAACACTGAAGTGATGAGCAGCTCTGCAGTTTAGCTTTCCGGCAGAAGGAGAAGATGACTCCCCAGAGCTCCACCCAACCTCATTACTACATCCTGTCAGAAAGTAATGCTGTCCTCCTCACTGTCCCTGCTGCTGGTGGAGAGTCTGGATCTCAGAAGCCATAGTACTTGGTTTGGTAGTAACCAAGGAGCTCCAACGGTAAAGGTTTAGGTGGTTTGAGGGAGAAAACAGATGTTTATGGTAGTGAAGAACTTTCCCTGAACAAGAGGAAGCTGTAAGTTTAACCTTCAGGACCAGAAAGCTGTTGCCCCTCAGAGCAATTCCACCCCAAAAAGGGACAATTTACGGTGAGCCCCCAGAATGCAGCAGAGGCCAGAAGAAAAGAAATCCATTTATAAACCAGCATGATATCTGCGTTCCCTTTTTCTCTGAATAACCCCCTGCCACATTATTACTGCTGCTTCTACTGCTGTTCCAGCAGAAACATACTGGCACCATCTGAGCTGCACTTCCTGTCACCGGGCTGCCAGCCGAGCAGCTAAGGCTCAGCTTCTGTTTGCATTCTGGATGGGCGACCACACGGCAGCTCCTGCATTTCACGGCCATCTTCCCAAAGCGGATCCTCTTCCCACACGGCACACAGGTCTCAGGGCCGGATCACCTGGAAGGACGACGCTGGTTACCAGGTCAAGGGAAAGCACTGCTCTGGGGTTAAATGTTTGGTCTTGCAGGCTCACCGTTTTAGACAGGAAGATGTGTCTGAGTGTCTTCTGGACTCTGTGGGCCGTCATGTCTCGCTGTTGTCCTTCCGCCTGGAGCTGGACCGTGGTTTTATCACAGTGCAGCCACACAGAGGTTTGGTCTAAAAAAACAGCTTCAGGTGAATGTGGTTCTGAGGGTGCGGATCCTTCATGTGCATCCAGAAGGATCTGGATGTTCACACATTTTTTGTACTGAGCCTACCTCAAACCACGTTAATTTGGTTTCCTTTCATACCAAAAAAGGAAAATGCTGCTATTAAACTTCCTCATCCTGACTAATCAGAACTCAGCGTTTGGAGATGCATTATACCCAAGTCAGATCTCAAATAAGTTGGTTTTTATCCTAAAAGGACCTATATCATGCAAAAAAAAAAAGGAAAAAAAAAAAATACAAATAAAAAAAAAAAAAATAAAAAAAATAAAAAAAAAAAATCAACTTTGAGTTTTTAAATGTATTATAATGTTAATTCCTGACTATAAACAACCCCAAAGTGGTTTTTGATCCGTTCACGCATTTGTGTGAGTTCCTCTAATAACCTGCTCTAAGCACCAGCCACTCCTAATCCACAAATATGAGTGGGTCCTGAAGCAGACCTCTGGTGGGGCTTTTGTGTAAACTGACCTTCTCCTGCTCCTCCACCCCCCAGGGAGACGGCACATTCCTGGGTGATGGAGCGAGTCGGGTTGTCCGGACTCTCCTGCGTGATTCCAAGTTTCATGTGGAGCTGACCACCGGAGTCCACGGTCGTCATGGAAGCCTTCACTATGGTCTCCACCTCCTGAAGCAGCAAACAACCAGTAGAGGGCGCCTCTGAGCTCTAAGAATGCGTCTGATGTAGAGGTAAGATCTTAAGCCAGAGCCCGAGTCCGAACCCGACCCGAATTTCGGGCCGGGTTTCAGCCCGACCGAATACTCAGTCGGGCCTAAAATGACGATCATTACGTTCGGGTCGGGTCGGGCTTCTCTTTCGCTGACTTTTTAAATAAATATATGTTTACAAAAATGTATACTAAAACGATGTGTGGATACTGAATACTTGTTATAAATAAATAATTTGGTTAAAACAGTGAAGGCGCTGTAAGGGCTGCAGTATTTCTCCGCGTAATTAAGCGAGTGCGCATCCAGATCTCTCTTTGTCTGGCCTCTTATTCTGTGTTCTAGCGTTATTTTGTTGAGCAAATGCATTTATCATGATCATAAAAATATGTAGATTATTTTAACCTTAAGAAATCTGTCAATAATTTGAAATTTCGAGTTTGCTTCAAGCTCAGGCCTACTTGATCGGGCTCGGGCTGCGTTGGGCTTTAATGCCCGCGGGCCTGGGTCGGGTCGGGTCGGGCTGGATTTTTTAAATCCGATCTTACCTCTAGTCTGATGGGAATGCAACCATTCACTTTCCCCAGGGTTCAGTTCCAACCTCGATTTTTGGGTCATTATTTTGTTTCGGTTCGATAACTGAATTGTGTGCAAAACAGCAACAAAAGCAATCATTTTTTAATTTGCTAATAAGCGAGTACCAAGAAAGGGAACCCCATCAGTAGTTTTATGCTAAGCCTGGTGTGATGAAATGAAAGAACGGTAAATGACGTATGCTTGTATAGCGCTTTTCTACCCACAAGGCCCAAAGCGCTTCACAGTCACACACACATTCACACACTGGTGGCCGCTCCACTGCCGAACACAGGCGCCCGCCTACCACCAGAGGCAAGGGGGGGTTCGGTGTCTTGCCCAAGGACACATCGACTCATGGGCGTGCAAGGCGGGAATCGAACCTGCAATATTACGATCATGGGTCAACCGCCCTACCGCTGCACCACGGCTGCCCCCACCAGAAAGAAATCCTTAAACTGAACAAAATCCACGTTTGACACATAAAAACCTAATGTTTGCAGTAAAGATGCAAAGACCCTATCCCCACGATTCGGTTCATGGTTTCTGATCGACAGTTGTGGCATCCCTACAGAGTGTTCCTCCCGACCCCCCCCCCCCCCAACTACTAATAAATACTATCAAGGTTTTTAAAAGTCTTGCATGCTCACTACTTTTGTCACCAATTTACTGAAGTAAAAAACTAATAAATAGGAATATGTTACAAAAGACTATTTACTGCATTCTGATGATGAAAACTTGGATTACATTTTTTTCTATATCTGGTCAATCTGCTAATCCAGTGAGCGTCGATGCAAACTTGTTTTTCGCTGAGACTTCTGGGAAATTTCCAGGGCTCTGGATTTTGGACTTGTAGATTTGGACACACCAAAAAAAAAAAAAAAAAAAAACATTTAATGCAGCAAGTAGTGAATAGTGAAGGAATATGGACACAATCCAAGTCTGCCTGGGCCGTAAGCTTACCCATAATGCCATGCTGTTTACCTCCTGAGTCTCAGCTAAATTTATCTGAATTGTTTCTGATAAACATCACTAGATCAGAGTAACCAAAAAGACCAACTCTGGTCCGGTTGTTCTCATAATTTCTATGAAAAAAAGACCTTCTTTGGCATGTACCGTGATTCTGCCGTGCTTTAACCTTCCTACTGTTTGCAGCAGACAGTCTGATGTGAAGAAGGGGAATCTGCTGCGGCTCTGAACTGTTCAGAAACAAGCACAAGCACCAATCTGAAGCATCTGTAGGCGTCTCACCTCATCTATAGTTTTTCTCTCCAGCAGCTCAGCAGAACCGTTTCCACCTCTGGATCGCTTCCCAACTGGAGCCCCAACAGTCGGACACATGGAAGAGCGCTGGAGGGGTCAAATAAAAAAATCCCTCTTATAGGAGTTCTTAATGCTTCACTTCTTATTCATTCTTAGACTATATTATTGTGTTTGCTGTCATTTTACTTATAGTTTATAATAAGGCAGGTATTGATTATGTTGACACAAAGATAAGGACTGCCGTCTTCTGGACCTGTGGAAAACTAAAGGTGAGACTTCTGCAGTCGCTGTTGAAACTCAGGAAGTCTAAAGAAACGTACCCTTCTCTCTCGAGCTCGAGACCTCAGAGGCTTGATCACAGTCGTGTCCAGGTCCTACAGGAAGACACAGCCGTTCAAAGCATCCTCCCCCCATCATTCTATAGGAGCAGAGAGCGTCTGAGCGTGTGCGTACCACGTCGTCGTCGGTGCGGTCGTAGCTGATGTCGGAGTGGGACAGGAACGACGATTCATCAATGACCGACAGCCTGAGACCAAAACATCACAGACTCGCTTCAGCTTGGGAAGCAGTGAAAGTCGGAAGCAGTGAGACCTAAATCTCCAACGGCTCCAAGCGTGTGCCCGTCCCCGTTTTTCCCCACGGCAGAAACGTTGGCGCCTCCGGCAAACCTCAGCAGACTCTTCCTTACCGCCATCTTTAAAGTCCCACTCTGACCATATTCTGATCTTTACGATTAAGCCGACAGTGGGACCAAACCTCATCCTGCATGTCTGCCGCCCCCCCGGCAGCTCACCGTTTGCTGCTTCTCTGCAGAGTCGCGTTGGCTCCTCGGCGCTCAAATGTGGCCAGCAGAGAGCGCTGTTCGTCGTTCAGGCAGGAGCTGGACTTGCTGTCATGGACCAGGATGTCGCACATCAGCTGCATCTGCCTCTGCTGCACAGAGTGGACGGGAGCGTCATCCGCCCGCACCACCCTGACACCTCAGCCGTGCTCCAGCATGTTTACAGTAGAACAGAGAAAATGGCTGGAGCAGGCTTTCGTTTAAAAAGAAAGAAACATCCTCTTCAGAGAAAAGATCATACGTGCAGCTTCACCACGTTAACCTGAAACTGAACCCTTTTCTGAGGAAGCAGAGCTCAGCTGAAGCAGGCAGGTGATGGCAGGACCGTCTGAGGTTCAGGGACCTGCCAGGAACCGACAAAGTCCAAAAGGAGAGTTCCCCTTTTCAGACTGTGTCAGACCAGCTCACACTCACGGTCAACGCACCGCTAAACTCATCTCCATGTGATGAGTTTAGCGGTGTTTCTCCACAGTTTTTCTCCCTCCTCTTCCTCTTGCAGTGACTCTCACCAGATACTGGTAGTCGGTCTCGACCTTGTGCCTCTTCTTCATCTCCACATCCAGCTGGTTGCGGGCGTGCTTCAGTTTGACCTCCAGGGCAGCCTTGGCCACGTCTGACTTCACCAGCAGTTCTTTGTACTTTTTCAGCTCCAGCTCGGAGTGGAGCCACGTCTTCCTCACAGCCTCAAAGTTCCTCAGCATTTCAATGAATTCTGGAACGCATAGAGGAACCATCAAAAGGCAAAGCAGAACAAGCATGGTGGTAGATGTCCAGGACTAGGACTGGGACTGGGCAGCCCTGTTCTATCCTATAGACATTATAGATGAGATCAATGTCATTTTTTCCCTAAAAATGCAACTGTCTGCTTTTTAGGTTCACATTTCTGCTAAGATGTACCAATTTCTGTCTTTATAAATGATGTCATCAATAGACATGTGTCCCATTTGTGTTCATTTTTATCTAAGCTTTTAATGTAAACGCTGTCTCAACAGAGGCGAAAGAAATACTGCATGTCCCAAGCCTAAACGAGTTCAGCATCTGCCAACATGATTTGGGCTTTTGTGGAAAAAACAGCATGCAACTGCAGAGTAATTGTGTTTTAGAAACACCAACCAACCTTTTATTAAAAGCTGTAAAAATAAAAGATTTGTGGCTGCAGAATTGTGTGTGTGTGTGTGTGTGTGTGTGTGTGTGTGTGTGTGTGTGTGTGTGTGTGTGTGTGTGTAGGGCTGTAACATCACAAACAAACACCACACTACAGAAACTACAAGCTGCTTTGAGCGAGAACATTCTGTCTTAACTGATCAAACAATCAGCACTTTCTTCTGTCAGCCAATCAGCGCGCTCCTCTCTGACCAATAAAATAGATAGGAATCCCAGAAACGCGACAGCAAGTGACGCCTGCCTCTGTAGGACACTGACTGAACCAAAATGAAATAATGATAACAGCCAGACACCATTCATCTTCACTCATGGAGAAGGAAACAGCATGCTTCGTTTTCAAAAGGCTCAACATCAGTCATGTGATCAGACATCCTCACGTCTCTGAATTCTAGGGAAACATGAGCTCAGGAAAAACTTTTAGCAAATTCATCTTTGATTGATGAGCTCGACTGTGGCAGGAGAGAGCTGGGAAACGTTAGCCCCGTTCCACCCTCACCATCTGTAGATCTGTCTGTCTCATGGAAGAAAACAAACACACGTGCACGTGGCTTTATGATGGCATGAAAACTAGGGAAAGTCTCTCCTCACGCATGCTCAGATCATTCTGTGCTTGCATCTTTCCCACAAATGACCACGTTTGTTTGCAAGTCCAAACCATACCTACCTGCATGGGCTTCAGCTGGAAAATCCCAACGTTACCAATCTCACTTTGATCCAACCAACCTCTAAAAACATTTACTCAATAAATGAACGTTTTCTTTAATCCACTGGTGTTTCATTAGGGTGGGAGTCAGCAAAAACCTTTTGTGCTCTGAAGTTCTTTGTCTAAGTGAACATATGAACTGAACAGGTGGAATCTACGCACAGTTACTGTAATATTCTAATATGAGGGTAGATGTTTTAATGATGTAGCAGACTGTTCTTGTATTTCTTCTTTGTTTTGTTCAGTTTTTATTTCAAAGCATTTAGATCCGCAAACGCCAAAAAGCAAATGTTTTTTTCTTCCACGTGTTGGGTTCTAAAGGTTCTAAAATGCTCCTCTTCCCGCCCTGACACTGACCAGACAGTCCACAGCTTCAACGTCCACGCGGCTTTTCTCCAGACTCAGCAGAAGCCCCACGTGACCCTCTCACCTCGCGCTCCCTATGTGACCGCCTCACCTGGCTCCACGCGCGCCCCGCGACCGCCTCACCTGGCTCCACGCGCGCCCCGTGACCGCCTCACCTGGCTCCACGCGCGCTCTGTGACCGCCTCACCTGGCTCCACGCGCGCCCCGTGACCGCCTCACCTGGCTCCACGCGCGCTCCGTGACCGCCTCACCTCGCTCCACGCGCGCCGCGCTGTCCTCCAACTGGACCCTCTGCAGGATGAGCGCCAGCAGCTCCTCCACCAGGAGCCGGGACTCCCCCATCCTGATGTACGACCCCCCCCCTGCTGGGGTCACAGGATCTCAGACCTGGAAACACCCGCGCGTGACCAGTGATGAACCCAAACAGGACTCGACGCGTGAGACCAATTATCTGGTGATTATATTATGACGTCACGATAACCGCACAGGTGAGCGCGTGCTGATGCGATTACCAAGACACAGAAACACAAAGCAGTGGCGGAAGAGGCCGGGGTTTGATTGCCAGACTAACACAGCTGGAGCACCACCTGTCCAAAGGTAAGGGTGAGGAAGGACCACAGACTCCGCCCACATTTCAGCTGCTTTAATGGGATGAACCAAGTCCTCACGTGTTAACTCACAGCAGGCATAGAAAAATATCATCTGGAATAAAAACTCCATCATTGGCATCCGTCTTTGAACAGAGAGGAGACGTTAAGAGCAGAAACCACACACACCTGGTTCAGGTGCTCACGCTGGACCTCCTGAACCTGAAAAGGAACCATGACATGCGGGGCGTCAAACACCAATGAGACACTTTGACAGCTTTGGGGGAAGTGCAAGCATGTTGGTCCACTTTGGGGTAAAAAGATCCACAAAATGTGATGGAAAATAAAATCCCAGATGATAGTTAATCAGTCAGAACAACACGGACCTCCATCCTTCTTCTGGAACAAGGTCATCAGTCGAGATCTTCTAAATCTGGACCTAGTGAGCCGTGATCTTCTGGAGCGGGTCTCCAGGGATCTGTTAGCTTTTGTGTAAAGATGAATTGAGTTGACGTGTCTCTAAAATGTAGCACCTTCATCTGTGAATGTTCAGAACCACGGTTTGTTTGTTTTTTTAGTGACATTAGCAGGTAACTCCTCGTGTTTTGAGGTTTCCTCCTTCAGTAAACAACCCGTGTTGGTTTAATCTTCTGTTAGCATTTTCCTTAGTCTCACTCAGCCAATCAGAGCTCAGAGTCCTGCTGCACGCTTCATAATCATCTGAGAGACCTGGATGAATCCCGATGTTTAACATCCGAGACCCTTAGAGCACCGTCCAGCACAGCTTTGGTCCCTGGTGTGTCCTTTGGCAGAACCTGCTGTGGTGGGAAGCCTGGCCTTTGCTGCCGAACACACCCTCCTTCACCTGCTGGTCAGCACAGTGGTGGTCTGGGATGGTGAGACACATGCGTGCCAAAGACCGCTGAGAAGTCCACGTCCAACACCGGCGAAGGCACAAAGCATCAGTTGGTGTCGCTGATTAGGAACCCTCAGAATCTCTCTGGGATGCGGTCTAAACCAAACTGAGCTGACCCGGTTTGGTTAAAGAGTTGTTCAGCTGCTGGTGCCTAAAGGGCTGCAGTCTACAAACAAAAACCAGACATTGACACCTGGACCACACCTGGCTGAAGAGATCCCACCTGGGGCATGTAGCACCTCACCTGCAGCTTTTAGGACCAGAGGATGAAGGCCAGAGAAAAGAAGAGAAAGAGAAACAGGAACTGGAAAAGGGAGAACATGGATTAGTGCTGCTTGGGTCACAGAGGAATCCTGCTCTTCTACATCCGTTCTGCTCCTGCAGGTCTTTACCTTCTCCTCCAGCTCTTTGATCTGTCGTTTCTGTGCTTCTATGAACTCCTCCAGCTCCTTGTTTCTCTGTGAAACACAGTACAAACTGCTGCTGAAAAGACACAGATGTCCTGCAGTTTGAGCAGAAATAACCAGTCGGGGTTTAGTCCTTGGTGGCTTTTGAAGGATTCTGTGGCCCAGTAAAAGGTTCTGAAGTTCTGGGTAATTCTGATGGGTATTTTTCCCAGCAGGTCTGAAGTTTGAAGCAGTGTTGTTTGCTGCTGAAGAGGGAAGAAAGTCCTTCACCCAATCCAGGACATTCAGAGCCCTCCTCATTTCTGAGACCCCCAAAAACCTACAGGTCTGCAAACAAATCCTCTTAACAACAGGAAGGATCTGTCTAAAGGCCCGTACACACCGGGACGAATATTCGCCAGGCGTTATTCGCCAGCGTTTTTCGCCACGTCTTTTGTGTTCACACCCAGGCGATTTTTGCTGACGATGAGCCGAGCCAACATGCAATTTCCCTGACATTAGATGGCGCTTAATGTAAAACAGAAATACTCCTGTACACAAGGTGGTCGCTTTTCACTCAGAAGAAGAGAGCCAGTATTTACGCGCTTGTCAGAATCATACAAAGAAAACATGAATATTTCAAGCACCAGTAGCTCCAGCTCCAGTTCCAATGATGAAGAAATTATTGTTCTGTTGAATGATGAAAGACGCCGGAAAAGACGCCGATTTTGGGTACATCCCATAGTTACGAGAAGAGAAGAACATGGTGAGTTTTATCGACTGGTACAAGAGCTGAAAATGTATCATGAGCATTTTCGGGGATATTTTAGAATGTCCGTCATTATTTCTTTGCGGCAGTGTAGCCGCTACTTGGCGTCTATCTTCTTTGCTGGTATGTGTGCTCAGAAAGGCAGTGTTGTGTTTGAGCGCCCCCAAGTTGTGTTTTACTGTAACTTCAGAAGCTCCAGACACGTGAGCAAAAGCGCCATTCTCATTGGTCGAATAGATTTCGACGCGAGGCGTCAAAAAAAAAAAAACGAACCAGAGGCGTTTTTTTTTGACGCTTTGACGCGTGGCGTTTTGTCGCGTCGGTGTGCACACTCTCATTGGTGCCCTTTGTTTAGTCACGAGGCGAATTTCGCACATTCGTCCCGGTGTGTACGGGCCTTAACTCTGGCTTTTAGTCTTTCTGGAACATGAAGCTGTGAAAACTGTGGGAGTTCAAGTGAGAATGTGCTGACTGACCCTGGGGTGGGTTGTGGGATTGATTGCCTCTGAACCCCACCTGCTGGGTGAGCTGCAGCAGCTCCATCCTCTCCCGGAGGATCTGGGCATCTCTTTCTCTGAGCTCGCACATGACCGCTCTTTTCCATTGGTCCATGGCTTTTTTCAGTCCAGCCCTCTCTTCCTCCGTGAGCGTGTCACACAGTCGGCCTTCCTCCACCTTCAGGTCCCCCATCCTGGACCCCTCCTGGTGCTGCAGAGCCTCAAACAGCATGGCTTCCAGCTCCAAGATCCTCTGAGGTCACAGGGATAAGTCAGCATTGTCTGCTACCCACCAAGATATGTTTGGGGGGGGGGCATGCTCACCTTATGGGCCTGATCCATGGCCTGCTTTCGGTAGTCAAGCTCCTCATCCAGGTATCCTTTCTGCTTCCTGAACAGATCCTGGAGGACATTAACACATGAGGCAGGAGTTTCTGAAGAACAGATTGCACCTCCTCTTCTAGAAAACAGCTGATTTGTTTACCAAACTAAACAGCTGCCTGCTTCGGTTCTTTTGAATCTCCTGTTAATCATGTTCACTGCTCTTTGTTGTGTCTCACTGTGCAGCGTTACTTCTGCGCCCCAACAGCAGGGTAAACCCATTTTAAATATGGCTGTGTTGAAGTGGTGTGAACAGCTCGCTTTGGGACAGTTCTCTTACAGTGCGAGTGTGACCCGGCCCCGATTAGGCCCAAGTCCAAACATCCACAGCCTTTTTGGAACTAACGAGCTACAGCTTAAGGGAAAAAACAGGACACGTTCACTGACCAGCAACCGTCTGAAAGGTTGTCTCTTCTGCTGCAGAACAGCGAGCAGAACGAGCTGAGACGGACTTTGAAACAGCAACTTGTAGAAATTAAAAGGATTTTCTGTAACATGATTGTAGTCTAAGCGAAGCCGCCCAGACTTCCCTCTTCCCACTTCTTATGGCCACAGCAGGGAGTTTCTCTCCTTTTTGGAAGGGGAGTCTCATCAGACTGCACTAAAGACTTCTGCTGAAACCGTTTTTACTGAGCTGCTTTTCCTGAAACACACTGTGGTCCAAAAACAGAACAGACAGGAGGTCTTCCACAAACTACCCCTCCCTTATCGTGTTTACCTTCTCATTTTGGATGTCCAGCATCTTCTGCTGCAAAGCCGTCTTTGTGACCTCTATTGACTCAAGCCACTGAGAGACAGAGTAGAGAAGGAGGGTCAGTTGGTTTCTTCTTGGGTCTACAGCAGGTAGATGGAGAGCAAAAGGGGCTCGACCATTTTTTCAAAGATAAAACCAAGTGATCCATATCTTCTAAGATGTAGCCTTAACTGTCACTGACCACACAACAACCCAGACACTCACATTCACACTAGTCTAAATCAAAAATGCTAATTTATGGACCATGGGAGAATACATAATCCATGCTGTGATAGATGGAGTTTTATCCCTTGAACGTTCGTCTTAAGGTGAGTCTCCTACCTTTTCTGCCAGAGTGAGGACTGTCCTGGCATGGATGACCACCACCTGCTCCTCATTGGACAGATTCTACAGAGATAACATGTCAAAGGCCAGAGAACCCCACATGAACAATGGCAGGCCAGAGAACCCCCCACCCCCTTCATCTGCACTGACTCTTCTGATCGTATCTGTAGCCTGGTGGATGTCTGGCCCTTTAGACGCAACAAGGTTTTAGCTCTAGGGAGAAGCTTCCACCATCCGCTGATTTTTACGTCTTAGGGAACATCAGGCCTAATAGCTTTCTGAGATAAATCTTTGGCATCGCAGAAAGCAAACAGCAGCTCCATAAACAGGAGCCATTGAAAGTTAGGTTAAGAGGTTTACCTGGTTTTCTGAAACATGAGGGAGGTATCTCACTAAGACTAACACGCCCATGAGTGCAGTCACCAGAAGGTTTAAAAGGCCGAAATTCTGAAAAATCACCTTTTTTTTTTTTACTTTAAGAGTATTATAATGTTAATTCCTCACTAAAAACAACTCCAAAGTGGTATTTTGATCCAGTCATTTCTGAGTATCCCTCTAAAAACCTGCTCTCTGGGCACCCGCCCCTCCCAATTCATGCAAACGAGTGGGTCTTCATATCGTGACATCACAAAGTGAGGAACCGCCCCTTCCAGGAAGAGTCTGCACTGCCAGCCTTGCCCCCAGACTAAAAGACACGCCCCTTTTCTCAGTGGAACCAGCGGTGATCGGCTAAAAGCTTTCCTTTTATGTGAACAGTATGAACGTCCATCTTTGGAAAAGTTCAGATGTTTGTTTGTTTTCGTGGGAGAAACGCTGCAGAAGCTGACTCTACGATGATGTCACGAAATGGGTGGCACCCACAAGGACAGAAAGGCGGAGCCTCAGAGATCAAGTCGTCTCACTTCAGGGTTGGAAAATGGGCTATGAAAATATATTTGATAAAAAATTGGTTCTTTAATGTTCCAAGGGTAATATATGATCATATACATGGATACAGTTTACTCTGAAAGGCTTAAGATAAGCAGGATATAGGCCCTTTAAGTATGTCATGACTAGTGGCAACAGACGGTGGCATCTACTCAGTAAACAGTATCCTCCTCCTAGTACAGGAGTCAGAGATGGACACCACTTTCTCCTTCTCAGTATAAGTAAATGAACCTCTTCTCGCTCTAGGCAAGTGGCTCCCATGCTTCAGAGAATCCCGGTTAACGTCTCTACCCAACATTTGTTTTGGTATCTCTCTATAAGATTTAGTCCCCGGGACAGGTGCTGAAGCCAAACCTAATCCTGCATGAGACAGAGTTGGTGAGGCTCACCCTTCTATTCAGCATCTCAGAAGTGGACAATGAAAGGACAGAGTGGACAGGAAGTCTTCCACAAGGTGGAGTATAATCTGTTGGATTTTCAAAATAACAGCAAATGTGGACTCTGTAAAACGTTGCTTCAAAGAACACCACTGATCTGAAGAGTTTAGCTGGATGGAGCAATGCTTTACTTCTGAAACACGTTTGGTGGGATCTGAAGTCCTGCTTCAGATGAAGAAACATGTGCCTCCACCACACCTGCTGCACCCAGACCCTATGGTGTTGCTTCAATGCAACCCCTTCAAGCCAGAACACCCCAAGAAACTGCACCCACACAGCTGCCACCTGCTGAAACTGCCAGTGTGGGGAAACGTGGGAGATATGCACGTGTCACACGACTGTCACACTGATATGCGTACAGAATAAATTCAACATACACTTACGGCGTTATCGCCTAGAATGTCCAGCTTCTTCATCAGCTCGCTGATCACAATGTCCTTCAGAAAAACACAACCCCACTGGTGATTTTAGCCAAACTGTGACATGTGCTCAGGTGTACTCCAGGTGTGACTCACAGTGACTCCTTCAAGCTCACAGTAGATCTGCAGAGGACTGAGACCTTCTGGAAAGTGCAGCGGTTGAAAGTTCAGTCCAGGTGAGCGGCGCTCCCTCTCCTTGGTTTCCATGTGAACAGAAAACATGTCAGACTCGTCTCCTATGTTCCTTTAACATTGTAAAATGACAGCTTTCTGAGCCTTCCCTGATATTCAGATCTAGACGAGTTTGGCAAGTTGGTCAAATATTTTCTTCTGTCTGTTGATCCTCATCCCATAAAATCATATTTTTAACTAAACTGGAGCCATTTCCCATCAGCCCATGAGAGAGGTATAGACACACATTAGAATTAATTACCAGCAACAAATCTGCAAACCCACACGCCCCTCTTTTTGGTGCTTACATGCTTCAGACATTGAGTTAAGATGGAAGTGTTTTACCTCCAACTCCAAGATCCTAAACTCCAGTAATTCATTCTGGTCTCTGATGTCTTGGATGTCGTTTTTCAGCCGCATCTCTTCTCCCTCCATGTGCCGTACCTGAAAGGTTCCAACCAGACAGCAGAAAGTTCTATTGACGTTTGTGTCGGTTCCACTGAGGTCCAGTCTTCTTGCAGTTGTCCATACAACAGTTTGTCACGTGGCCAAGCACTGCTGACATTTTGGACATGACAGACCAAAACATCAGAAGTGAATGGATGTGATGAAGAAGATCAACAACGGGTTTTACCAGAACTAACCAAGAGCAACTTTTTGAAAGAAGGATAGATTTGAAAAACTAATCAAGTTTTTGTTGAGCTTGTTTGATTCCATTTCTCACCTTCTCCACCAGCTCTTGATTCCTTTGATAAAGTGCCTGCTTTTCCTCCACCCATGTGACGTCCTGAAACACAATTACGGACAGAGGAGGAGGCTCAGAGGCCGGTTCTGTGGGCTACACACTGACTGATGTTTGAATAAAGGGTTCCGGGGTCTTGATTCAGAAAGTTTTGCATTTCTGGAACTTGAATGTTCTCCTCTATGTCTTTGTGTTTTCTTAGAATCAGCAGCAGATCCTCGTTTCTCTGTAAGTTCAGAACCAAGAAGCATTTTTCTGTGTTACCAGTCCTTGTTGTGTCAGCGCCGACTCCAGATCAGACACTCGACTCTGAAATCGCCTGATTTCACTCATCAGCTGCTCTCTGGTCTGAAATCCACAAAACACAGCTAAGTTCAGTGACCAAACATTTGTATCTGCCGCTGCCTTGCTCAGAGGTTAAGTCACCTTGATCTCTTTCTCAGGGTCGCATGGGCCTCCACTTGTTTCGGTCAGCAGAGCATACGCTCGTTGCAATGCCTGATACTCTTGAGTCAGCTGACGGTAGCGCAGCTCTGTGTCCTCACGTGCACAGCCCTGAAACAGGAAGCAGTCTCCATGTTTGGGACTGATGTTTGGTTCCGACGGAATTGTGGCTTGGAGTGGGAACCACCCTGTGCGCTGACCTCGTCCGGCTCAGTGTCAGGAGTTTTATCAGTGTGGAAGGACAAAGACGACCCATCAGAATCTACGGATGCCTCTTCGTCGTAACCGTAAAATGTCTCTACGACCTGCACACAAACACACAAACGATGAACATGTTGTGTTAATCAGCACCTCTGTCCTCTCTAAGACTAGGAACCAGCACAAGATGATGAGTCCTTTTACCTGGAGTCTGGACCTTAACATGAGCTTCACAATAAACTGGTAGAGGAGATAATATTTCACCACTTTTAGCCTCTCATCAACATTGGCTGTTAAAGGTCAAAATAGATTTTGAAATTCTTCGACAAACACATAAACCTTGAAAAAATCAGTGTTTCTAATTCCATATTTTCCAAAGGCACCACTTTACTCTCAGTCTGCAGAATCACAAGCTACTTGGAGAATTTTCCAAACTTGAGCAGGGGGCAGAACCTCCAGCAATCGCTCCTCTTTTGTAGAATAACTGCCTGATTCAATTTGTTAGGTATAGACACAGAAAGGTGGCGTGTCTTCTTTGGGCAGGTGGAGTGCCCCAGGTGGAGGCGTTTAACCAAATCTAACAAGAACAAGATCTTGGGGTCTTGTTTGTTAGTTGGCCAATATTGGAGCACGATATAGAACGGCGGATTGTTGAGGTGTCCGCTCTCAAGTGATCATCATGCAGGTCCGTCATGGTGAAAAGAAAGCTGCCCTAGAACCTGGAGCTCTTAATGTACCGGTCAATCTTTGGTCATGACGAAAAGAACAAGGTCTCAGATACAAGAGACTGAAATCCATTTCATCTGCAGGGTGGCTGGGCATCTCCTGGCTCAGAGTAGAGCCACTGCTCCTAAAACATGGAGAGCAGCCAGCAAGGTGGTTCGGGCCTCCTGGCATCCAGACATGTCCCACCAGGCGCAGACCCTGGGAAAGACCCAAGGCCCGCTGGAAGCTGGATTACTTCTCTGGAATCACCACTAAGGAGCTGGAGGATGGGCCAGGAGGATGAGCTGGGGTCTGACTGGACCTTAACTACAAGAACCACTCTAAACCAAGAGATGCAGATGTTTCACTGAGACCAAACACTGGTGTTTGTGCACTCTCCTACCCTTACCCTGCAGGCTCTGAAGCTCCTCCTCCTTCTCACAGACTCTTGACGTCTGTGTCGCAGCAGCATGTCTCTCTCCTGGAGATAAACACAAAGGTCACGTGACTTCCAGAACCACACTGTGAGTCCTGATTTGCAGATCTCACTTACAATTACAGTCTTTACATATCCGGCTGTCTCCAGAGCCTAAAAACACAAACAGAGCTTTCACTCTGGTTCTGACCCGCTGCAGACCCCCCGGTACCCCAGTTCCCCTGTACCTTGGACAGGTTGTCAATGACGTGCTGCTGCTCAACCACCTGCAACCTCAGAAACTCCATCTCTCTTTCATCTTGGGTGTAACCATGGTAACTGGTAGAATGGCTGCGGTCCAGGTCATTTAGTGAGCTCGGTCTTCTCTGTGACCACAACAAACAAGGCTGTTACCATAGTAGCATTGGGCGCATCGGTATAGTCAGGATGTCCCAGATATATGTCTGAGTCGATGTTTCATCCTAAACTTGTGAAGGTTCTGTTATTAAAACCAAACTCTTCCTGTTAAAAATCTAAGAATTTCTGAACTTCTATCAAGTTTGACTAGAAGAGGGTTTTGCATGCTGAGTGTCAGGTATGAGTTAAGTGGAGTTACCATAGTTACCATCTCCATGTTCTCTTGAGTAACAAATCGAAGTTTGTTGTCGAGGCGACGTAGAGCAAGCGCCAGCTCTTCGTTTTTCCTGCTCAGACGTTTGTTTTTGTCCAGAAGAGGAAGAAACTGACTTTCTGTCTCCCGTAGGCGCTTTAGCTAAAGAAAAAATAGGAAGCAGATTCATCTAAAAAGGTTACACTCAAGAAAACAAATAACAACAACAACAACAACAAAACCAAATGTTTGTGGACATGACCAAGGCAGGCTAGGCTTGGACTGGCTGGGTTGTTGGAGGGGTGCAACATCGGCGTACCAACTCGTTGCGTTCTTCGGACAACAGAGCGTTTCGATCTTCGAGCTTCCTGATGACAGCGCTCAGCTCAGCAATCTTCAGCTGAAAGCGCCGCATGTCGCGGTCCTCCTGCGACTGCAAACAACCAAACATTTCATGAAAGCCTCAGAGACAAAACAGGTTAAAACAGCAAAGACAAAATAACAATATCAAGTGTGTTAGGCTGTCACAGGCCTGCATGACTTCTTCATCGGGCAGGATGGGTTCTCAGGCTACAGATCAATGTGAGAAGCTGTTACCCATCTGATCATGACTGTGTGAGCCCTGAAGAGGAGCAGCACAAGGTGGGACATCAGGTGCACACCGCACAACTTGCACAAAGAGCGTGGGAAATATATTCTGAGTTTACTTAATACTGTCTGGTACTTTTGGCTGTCATTTGGGGGACCTGGTGCCTGCATGTAAAAGTTAACTGTTTTATTTTCATTTTTTTACCTTCACAGCTTTCAGGTAGCTGGGAAGGTCTTGAGCGGAAAAGGATTCATGATTAATCGGGAATGCAAAGGAGAAAATGACACGGATTATTCCAGAACACTACAGCTTTTAGTTACAGAGAGCTACTACAACACCATGGTATCACCGTCCTCAGGTAGGATGGGATGCAGGACCTTTGAGCTAAAAACTGGTTTCACATCAACTCAAACAAAACCAACAGGTGACCTCACATAATTTTTTAGGCAGTTATGGCTTTAACTAAGCACAAATGGGGGTGTGTGGGGGGGTCAGCAGCTCATTACAGGCTAACAAACAGATGTCTACACTCACAGAATGAGCAGTCAGTGTAAAATGCAAACGTTCCTGATTCCAGGCTGATGGTGTTCCCCGAGGAAACCATAAATGCCAGGGCAGGAGGAGCAAAGGCTGCTGGTCAGGAATAATGAGTAGGCGGGGTCAGCGGCGCACACACAACAGCAGAAGATGAGGTTTGAGACATGCTCCAAGTGGGGAAGATGCGGGTGTCGTGCTGTTGTTCTTAAATGGACAGACTGGCAGGATCTCTGAAGGACAGAGAAGGTGTTCCCCATCATTACCAGAGTTTTCTAACACAACAACTGTCTGTGTGAGCAGGAGGCAATGAATGGAGTCTACGGTAGAGATTGTAGTTTGATGCCTGACTGTCAGGGTTAGCCACCTGGTTCAGGTGTTTTTTTAAGTCAGGTTTTGATTCCTCTTTCTGCTTGATTGTTGTCAGATGTCTCTTCTCTTGTAAATCAGGTCTCTGTGTGACTAAATTCCTAGTTTTCTGTGGGTTTCTAGTCCTGACTGTTTTTCTATTGGAGCTTTGAAGTTTCCTTCATTAAATTGCTTTCTGCCTTCTTGGTCCTGCTCCACCGTGATCCACCATAATCCATCTGTGCAGTCTGCTCACACATTTGGTGCTTTTCCAGGTGAACACTCAAATCACTTCTACGCCACAACTGCATTCCTGTTGTTCTTTCGGAACGTCTGCTGGGTTTTAGTCAACAAAACCTGGTGGTTGCAGCCACTTCACAGCTCCGTTTGAGGATTTGCACGTGAGCATGTGTGCATGACGACCATCAGGTCTCCCTGAACCTGCAGCTAGTTTCTGTATCCGGCAAGCCCCAGCATCACGAAACATGACAAACAAACTGTGGATCTTTTCCCTGAAGTAGAGGGGAGGGGCTTACAATTGAGGGAGTATGGTTAGGTGAGGGGCTATTGGTGCTCTGGTTTAGCCTGGCTCTCTGAGCATCTCTTAGGGCTGCAATTTGCTGCTCGGCAGCCTGAGTCTGCAGCTGGAGGCGGTGGGCGTGTCCCGCCTGCAGCCCGAGGGCTTTATCCAAAACACTGACAGCTCTGTCCTTCAGCTTTATCTCATCCATCTGTACACAGACAGGTCAAAGACAGACAGACAGACAGACAGACAGATAGGGAAAGCAGTTAGAGAAGGGGTTAGTCACACACCTGTCTTCAGCTGATCAGTACGTCAGATGGGGATGGGGTTTAACACATGAAGGGTTAAATGGTCAAGTTACAAAGTTATCCTGGACTATTCTAGCAGGTGTACATGTTATTTAGACCAGTGTTTTTCAACCTTTTTTGAGCCACGGCACACTTTAACCTTGTCAAAAGCCCGCAGCACACCAGTTTTCAAAAAAAAAAAAAAAGGGAACTCATAGTCTGTATTGATCTACAGTCCCTCTGCCATCTCACATGCATTTTTGTGATAATTGTGGCAGAAAAAGCTGCAGCTGTTTTTTTTTTTTAAAAAAAAGATATAATAAAAGTTAGAAGATTTAAAAACTGTTTGATGTGTGTTTGTTGTTGACATTTATCAAGGAAGACTCATTTTACACTGAGACGCTGTCACTTTAACCCAATGCATCATGGGAGATGTAGTCCGATGGCAGTCAGACTCGCGCGTCTGAGCTTCATTGTTTTGTTCACTTGTTCCACAGTCTGACACCGGTAAAGACGAGCTTTAGATGGTATTTTTGTTGGAACTGAGCGACTTCTTGAGCAGAATCTGAACAAGGAAGTGAAGACTTTAACCACTTCTGATTGGTCAGACTGATGACATGTGATTAAGCCTCCAAGAATGATTGGCTGGAGACAGTTAAAGGGGCGGGACTTTTCAGAAAACAGTTGAAGCTGCAGCTAAATCACGGTACCTTCATTCTGATCTAAATGTCTTTAATAGAATCAAATAAACAAAAAGTATTTTATGATCTTTTATATTCCTAACTACTCAGTGTTTTATCAGGGCCTGTTTGGATGAACAAAGAGCTGATTTCCTGGAGATGGGAAATGTTGTTAGATCAGTTAATGAGGGCAATTTCCCATGGCACACCTGACCATCTCCCACGGCACACTAGTGTGCGGCACACTGGTTGAAAAACACAGAGTTAGAGGTGTGTGAAGGGGCATGGTTAGGGTTATAAAGATAGGAGCTTCAGAGGACATTCCAGGACGTTAGACACAGACTGGTGGCTCAGGGGAAGGGTGTGGGGATTGGTCGGTTTTCATGCAGGTTGAATGTGATTGGTTGGAAGCCTGTTCTTTTGCCACACCTGTGTTGGAGGTCTTGGGACTGTCATGCTTTACCCAGTTGAACTTGTTGTCTATTATCTCCATTGATCAGGATGTACCCAGATTCTAGTATTCTAAAAAAGGTTATTTCTGCTCTAAGAAGCAGAATTTGTGTGGAGTTCTACAGGATGATTTGAATTCAGTTCCATATCAGCAAACATACACAGAGTTCTAGTTTGTATGGTTTTTGAATCAGCCTCTCTACTTTACAAATGGCCCAGTCCAACCAGAGCCACCAGCTTTGGTTCAGTCAAGGTCCAGTTCAAATATAAAGCTACAACAGAGTCCAACTGAACCTGGATCCAAATCAAACATGCATCCTCTGTCTGCTAAGCTCAGTACTGTATTGCCTTTAAGGTTTACAAGTTTTAAAGCAACTCTTGGACTGAAGTGGGACTGTTGCATCTTCAAGTGATGTTTTATTTGAGGGTCCTTTATGCTGAAAAAAAAGTTTGATTCATCAAATCACTCTTTTCTAAGAAATGTGTTGTGGTTGCAGGGCTTAATGTCTGCTTCTGTGAACAGAACTCTTTCTGATCTCTCTCTGGATCCTGCACTAGACTTTCTCTACATCTACAGACACAAAGCAGATACTTCTAACCTTCTCTGTTCTTCTCCAGAATCTTCTTCAAAGCAAAGATTGCATCTATAGTTCTCTGTCTCTGCATGAAACCAAACTGATACTCACAAATGTTCATTTCTGATCTCAGTCTAGCTTTCTCTCCTCTTTCCCATAATTCATTGTGACTCATCAGTTTAATTCCTCTGTAGTTTCTCTGAACGTCTCCCTTCTTCTTCAAAATGGAACCAGAACATCTGCTCCATTCCTCTGACTTCCTCTCATTCCAAGATCTTGTTAAACAAACTCTTATGCCACTTATCCTAAACTCTCCTGTACCTGCACAGGTATGTTTTCAGGACTAACTACCTTTCCACTTAACATTCTCCACCTTCATCAGCTCTTCAAACTTCTCCTTTTTTCTTTCCATCACACTTGTAGAACCTGTCAGCACATGTTCATCTCTGTCCTTCGTCATCCTAACCTGCTGTTCATCCTTCCATCTGTTCCTCTGTCTTACCTGTACAGATCAGGCTCATCCAGCCTTTTTTTTCACCTCCACCTCATGTTCCCATCTTCCTGTTTGCTCCCTTCAATGTGTCCAACTTTTTCTTAGCTAGCCTTTACCTCTTTCTTCATTTCACCACCTCATCTCCTGACCTGCTTTCCTCATTCCAGATGAAAGACCAGGTCCCTTCCTCTAGGTCTTACTGATCACTTTAGCTGTTCATGTTCAAGAACATCCTGATCTCCCAAAGTCTGTTTTCTTTAGTTTTGTTTTATTGGACCCTAAATTCACTATGCATTTTAACGGTCTCCTGTAGCTTGTAGAAGGGGCCTGAAAAACGCAGACTCAGGACATAACAAAGTTCTCACAAAGCCCTGATTTCAGTCCAGCATACCACACAAACCGTTGTTGTTTTGGGATGAATCCAACGTGTAACCAGCTCCTACCAGTCGGCGGATCTCTCTCTCACAGTCCCGCTTGGTCCGGTTGAGCTCTTCCTGGTGCTGGTTGTGAGCTGACCGGAGCTCAGCTGTACGGGCCTGGCATGCCTGCTGAGCCAGTGTCAGGACTTCTTCTGTACTCTTCTTTGATGCTCGCAGCTCCTGAACCTCCTGCTGCAGACGAACACGCTCTGCCTCCCAGCTCCGCCTGGCCTCCTCCACCTCTGCCATCAGGGAGCTCCTCACCTGAACATCAAATCAGGTGACACAGCTGGCAGTTTACCGTAATGCCCTTCCTCAGTATAAAAGAAAAACTCTCTCTTGCATGGAAAAAGTTGTGTAAAGCTCAGAATTTAGGAACAAAACTATTTGGCACCAAACTCCCAAATGCAGGTTGAATGGATGGATGGATGAATGGATGGATGGATGAATGGATGGATGGATGGATGGATGGATGGATGGATGATGGATGGAGGGACAGGTGGCTGGATGGATGGATGAATGGATGGATGGACAGGTGGGTGGGTGGATGGATGGATGGATGGATGGATGGACAGGTGGGTGGATGGATAGATGGATGAATGGATGGATGGACAGGTGGGTGGGTGGGTGGATGGATGGATGGATGGATGGATGGATGGATGGATGGATGGATGGATGATGGATGGGACAGGTGGGTGGATGGATGGATGGATGGATGGATGGACAGGTGGGTGGGTGGATGGATGGATGGATGGATGGATGGACAGGTGGGTGGATGGATGGATGGATGGATGGATGGACAGGTGGGTGGATGGATGGATGGATGGATGGATGGACAGGTGGGTGGGTGGATGGATGGATGGATGGATGTGGTGGATGGATGGATGGATGGACAGGTGGGTGGTGGATGGATGGATGGATGGATGTATGGATGGATGATGGATGGATGGATGGATGATGGATGGATGGATGACAGGTGGGTGGGTGGGTGGATGGTGGATGGATGGATGGATAGACAGGTGGGTGGATGGATAGATGGATGAATGGATGGATGGACAGGTGGGTGGGTGGATGGATGGATGGATGATGGATGGATGATGGATGATGGATGGATGGACAGGTGGGTGGGTGGATGGATGGATGGAGGTGGATGGATGGATGGATGGAATGAATGGATGGATGAATGGATGGATGGATGGATGGATGGATGGACAGGTGGGTGAGTGGATGGATGGATGGATGAATGAATGGATGGACAGGTGGGTGGGTGGGTGGATGGATGGATGGATGGATGGATGGATGGATAGACAGGTGGGTGGGTGGATGGATGGATGGATGGATGGATGGACAGGTGGGTGGATGGATAGATGGAAGAATGGATGGATGGACAGGTGGGTGGATGGATGGATGGATGGATGGATGGATGGATGGACAGGTGGGTGGATGGATGGACAGGTGGGTGGATGGATGGACAGGTGGGTGGATGGATGGATGGATGGATGGATGGATGGACAGGTGGGTGGAATGGAATGGATGGATGGACAGGGTGGGTGGTGGATGGATGGATGATGGATGGACAGGTGGGTGGATGGATGATGGATGGACAGGTGGGTGGATGGATGGATGGTGGATGGATGGACAGGTGGGTGGATGGATGGATGGATGGACAGGTGGGTGGATGGATAAATGGATGGATGGACAGGTGGGTGGATGGATGGATGGATGGACAGGTGGGTGGGTGGATGGATGGATGAGTTGATAAACCAACAGTTGGAAAGGTGGATGGATCTCTGGATGGAGAGTCACCTTGTCTGTGGATCCATCTCTTAGCATCAGCACCAGGCCGTTTAGTCGTTGGATTTCTCCATCTTTGATCTTGATGACCCTCATCAGCTCCATCTCATGTTGCCTTAGTAACGTCTCCCTGGTAACCGCCAGCTCTCTCTGCTTCTCCTCGTGGAGTTTGGTCTTGAGTTCGGTCACAGTCACCATTGCCCGGTGATGCTCTGCTTTGAGCTCTTGACTCTTCTCCCTCTCCAGACGGCTCACCTTAGACAGTCGGACAGGACAAGGGGGTGATGGAGCTGCTGCGGCAACAAAGTTGTTGCAGGGGTTCTGTGTGTGCAGTGGGAGTTGTAGTCCTAACCTTGCTCTTTTCCTGCTGCAGTTCAATCTGGATGTCCGTTAGTTTTGCTCTTAGCTCCTCATTAGCTGCCTGAAGGGATGACATGGTGTCCGGGCGCTCTCCCTTGCCCCGCCCTCCTGCTCCACGCTTTGACATGATCCCAGCTGTGGGCCCCGCCCCCTCAGTGAGCTGTATATGAATCTGGGCTGTGGCTACATCTGGACCTGTTCACACACAAACTGAAAACACATGCATGTGTGGGAGCTCACATGTGCACATCTGCAGACATGAGTAGGGAGCATACCTGCTGCATTCACCTGAAACTGCATGAGGTCTGATCAGGTGACCCAGAGACAGGTGAGTGCATGACTGTCTATGACAGCGTCAACCTGCAGGAGCTGCACTCATCGCCTTACACACAGCAGCGTCTGCAGTCAAACTGGGCAAGCACACACAGGCGCGTGCACACACACACACACTCAAGTAAATCACTTACTGTCCAATCAGGAGTTGTGGGTGCCACATTGCTTCGTGTGTGTGTGTTTGGGTGTCAGCAGATTAGCCTTCTCTCAACAGCATACCAAGAGTAGCTAGCTGCAATGCAGCTGTGTGTGTGTGCAAGAGCTGCCAGCATCAACCTCTTTTGCTGTCTGTCTGTCTGCCTGCCTGTCTGTCTGACTGTCTCTCTGTCTGTGGATGCTGTTAACACCCCATTAGTGTTTTATGTGTCGGAGCTGTTAGCATCTCTGCAGCCTCTGGTGGCGTCATCTCTTCCTCCTCTTTCTCATCCTTTTCTCTTCCTCCTCCTCCTGCTCTTTTCCCAGCATCCCTCACTGTGATCAGGAAGATGTCATCAGACTTTTGTCTCCCTCTGCTGGACACTCACTACTCCAACACGACATCACGGTTTGTCCATCCATGTGATTTCAGAACCTGCTGAATCCCTTTTGGGGTCACAGGGATGCTGGAGCCTATTGTTCCCACTGTTGGAGGAAGTGTGGTACACTTTGATGGTTTGCCAGTCTATTGCAGAGCCACACACTCACATGCACACCTAGGGGCAGTAGAGACACCGGTTAACCTATGAAGCATGTTTTTGGACTGCAGGCGGAAAGCAGAGTGCCAGAGAAAACCCACACATGCCAGAGGAAAACATGCAAACTCCACACAGAAAGGACCCAGCTGGGATATGAACCAGGACCTTTTCACTGTGAGGCAAGAGAGGGCTAACCACTACACCACTGTGCTATCCATTAATAATCACCCTGCTGGAACAGTCTCTCCTTGTTTCTTTCCCCTTCTCTCTACCCCCAATAAAAAAAACATCTCATGACTTGTCTTTTGGAAAAATGCTTAAAAAAGGTTTCAAAAAAGGTTGACTGCTGGTCACCAGTCTGTCAAACTCCTGAAGTTTGCTGACGACACCACACTCATCGGCCTCATCACTGACGGAGATGAGTCGGCCTACAGGAGTGAGATAGCCAGGCTGGTTTCATGGTGCAGCGCCAACAACCTGGAGCTTAATGCTCTAAAGACAGTGGAGATGACAGTGGACTTCAGGAAGGCCCCAGCCCCCCTCCCCCCTGTCGTCCTCTGTGACTCCCCGGTGACCTCTGTGGAGTCCTTCCACTTCCTGGGCACCATCATCAGCCAGGACCTCAAGTGGGAGCAGAACATCAGCTCCATCACTAAGAAGGCTCAGCAGAGGATGTACTTCCTGAGGCAGCTGAAGAAGTTTCACCTCCCTGTAAAGATGCTGGTAAACTTCTACACTGCCATCATTGAATCCACCCTCACGTCCTCCATCACAGTCTGGTTCACTGCGGCCACGGCCAGAGACAAGGCCAAGCTGCAGCGCGTCATCCACTCAGCAGAGAAGGTGATCGGCTGCCACCTCCCGTCTCTCCAGGAGCTGCACGTCTCCAGGACCCGGAGACGGGCATCCAGGATTGTAGCCGACCCCTCTCACCCAGGACATGAACTCTTTTGCCCCCTCCCCTCTGGCAAGAGGCTCCGGTCCATCAGGACCAGGACCTCGCGCCATAAGAACAGCTTCTTCCCCACTGAACAGTACCTCAACTCCTCCCAGCTGAACCCCCCCCCCACCACCACCACCACCAAAGGACTATCGCTGCTACTTACAGGCCCCACCATCCCAGCCCACCTGTGCTCCCACCTTACTCAACTGTATATAGTGTGTTGGTGTGTTAACTTAACTTCTTAACTTATTTTAACTGTACCATACACCAAGACAAATTCCTCGTTCTGTAAAGTGCGCTCTACTGAGCCTGGCAATAAAACCTTTTCTGATTCTGATTCTGAAATGAACGGAAACTATTTTTAAGTCCCATGAAAGTACGTCTGTTGATTCACCCTTCTTCTTCGACCCACCTGGGACCAAGTCCCGAGGCCAGCAGTCTCAGCAGAGCCGCCCAGATTCTCTTCTCCCATTCCAGCTCCTCTGGGGAAATCCCAAGCCATTCCCAGACCAGCTGAGAGACGGGCCTGGCGTCCAGGAGATATCGGGACGCTCAAGCCACTCCGCTATCTTCTGTACTCTGAACTCAATCTGAGCCCCTGAGCTCCTCACCCTCTCTCTAAAGAAGCGTCCAGCCACCTGGCTGCTTGTGCTCGTTCTCTCAGTCATGACCCAGAGCTCATGACCGTTCAAACAAAGATCAACCAGTAAATCTGGTGTGATGAAGCCAATCCAGCTGCATTCTCCAGACCTCCTCAGGGTCCTGACTGCGCCTAAAACTGTCCATAAAAATTATGAACTGGAACTAGAACATCAGGGAAGCCCTATCAGAACCCGACACGTTCCGGGAACGGGTCCAGGTTACTTCCACCTATGAGGACCAAGTTCCTGCTCTGGTCATGCTTATAGCCCTCAGTGAGGCTCACCAGACCCCACACCCACAGAGCACCCTCTACAGGACGCCACAGGGGGTGCGGTTAAACGCCTTCTTCAACTCCACCAAACACATGAGGACCGGAACAAAGGACCAATCAGCCCAGCCAGCAACTGCATAACTTTACCACCACCTACCTACCTGAGGTCTCTGAGGACGCGGCTGCACACTGACCTGTGAAACGCACAGAGCCTGGTTGTTGGAAGGTTTCTAAAATCAATGCACTCTAAGGTGAGGTGCTTCTCTTTAATGAGGATGTTTCCTTTGTCTCCATTGAACCTGGATGTAACTGCCACATTTGGTGACAACAGTGGTTAAAAACAGTGCTCAGAGTGCAAAGGTCTGTTTTCTATAGTATCCTAAAAAGAAGTCCTTGAGTTTGTGACAGCACCATTTCTTTTTTTTTTTAGATGCAACATTCAGTGTTGTAAAACAAATTAGTGAAAGAGGTTCCCCTGAGCAAAAAGTAGTCTATTTAAGTGAGCTACAAGTATACTTAGTCTATGCTAAAAGCGAAGCAGTGTACTTGAAGTTTACTTTTTTTATACTATTGATATATTGTCAGCTTAAAATGTTTCAGTTCAGTGTGAAGAAGTACTCAGTTACTTCCAACAATACACATGCAAGGTCTATAGAATACTAGCTATACTTGTACTCAGTATATTATACTAAGCATATTTGATCAGATAAATTTCAAGCGCAGTACATTTTGCTACGGGGTCTGTTCTTAGTTCTAAAAAGTTAAGCTTTGTAGAAATTCCAATGAAAGGGAAAATACAATTCATATAAATAAAGATAATATACATCATTCAGGATAAAGAGATGGAAGCAGTGTATGTTTTATTTTTTATTTTTTGCCATATAAAACATTGACCTTTAACCTATTGTGCCATGTCCTAATGATACACGTCTCATTGGTCAAGACGCTTTGACAATAGGAGGCAGTGTTTTGACAGAAGGCTAAAACTTATAAAGAAGTTTTTCCTCTCTGGTGTATAAAGTGTAGTAGTGGGATTTAAAAAAGTCTGATTTTGTGAGTCTTATTTAAAGAACAAAATGTTCCCAAAAAGCAAAAGTGGCAGAAATCACATCCACTCTTCGCCGGTAGGTGGCGGTAGTGGGTCGTTCGGTGGTTTGCCGGCTGCTAGAAGAAGAAGAAAAAGTTGCAACACCCGCGTGGGTTTTGTTGTGAAGGCTGCGCGAGCCCGTGGACAGACGGGAACGTTTAGAATCCTCCGCCAGCTCATCAAACGGACTCCGGGGCTGCGGTCAGGCCGCGCCGTTCCGCTCATGGCACCCACCAACGTCTCCCGCCTCCGCTCCGCAGACGCAGCAGGAGGTAAGTCCCCCGAACCCACCGGTACTTTACGGCCATTATTGATCTACGAAGAAGAGCTAAGCCTCATGCGAACGTCACCTGGCTGAAAAAAACAGTTTCCTGGCGGACCGAGCCGGTAATTGGTCTATTTTAGGTTAAAATCCCTGCGCCGCTGTTGCACATGCGCGTTCTTGTTCAGTGTGTGTCCCCCTGGTAAATGACTGAGATGTGAAGAAGGAGGTTCTGGAAAACTGTCTCTCACTTTGGTTTCTAGTACTTCGTCTGAACTTGCCCTGCAGAGCGGCATGATACTCTTTCTGCCTCCGCCGGAGGTCAGCTGCTGCAGCGCTGTGGATTTTCCTGGAATCACCACGGCCTGTTTTCCACGCAGTTCTCCGTTATCAGCGGCTGCACTCTGCCCTGACGATAACCGGCCGCGGTCGGTCCATGGGGTGATGTGATGTTTGCCTCTGACGCAGCTCTCGTTCAGCCTGTTCACCTGGAGTCAAATGCAGCAAAGCTGTCAAACTCCAGCAGGTGTCCCACGTGTTCTCCAACCAACCCGCCATGATTGTAGCTCCTTATCGGCAAAAACCCACCTGATCCAGGTAATCCGCAGCAGATAAGGCCTCGGAAAAACCAGCAGGAGGCCGGTCCTCCTGGAGCCTGACACCCCTGGAGAGGGAGCATCCTTTGTGGAGGTGGAGGTGGAGGTGTCTGAGGTTTACAGCCACCCGTCTGCCCGGTTCAGTGCAGGTGTGTGGTGACCTGCAGTGCAGCTTAGGATGACCTCAGGAGGACCTTTGATTCTCATTTCATCAGAGTCAAGGTGATGCGTGAGGGGCTGGTCGTCACGGAAACGGCCTCTGTGGGTTACAGATCCGGATCAAGTCCTGCCGGGCGTCAACTCTTCTGCTGAAACCCACGGGCTCTGTTCTGGACCGGTGCTCTCAAGCAAAGCACCCGTCTCTCTGAGACCTTTGTTTACTTTCCTGCCTTTCAGTCATTGAGCGCCAAAAATTCAGAATTCTCCTTTTAACTAAACCGGCGCAGTTAATCAGTTAAAGCTAAAAAAAATAGAACCTAAATTGTGTGAGTTAAGCTGATAGTTTTAGGTGTCATGCTACGCTCTGTCTGTCGTATGGAAGCGATTCTGTAGCATAATTTAAATAATTTAATTATGCTACAGAATCGCTTCCATACTGTCGTTCCCTCAGCAGCTAAAATGCTCTTTTTTACAATAAAGCTGAGTTAAAGTGGAATAAACTTCAGTGGCATAAATGTGGATTTATTTAGAATTTATCTTACTTCTCCTTTTAGTTGGTGCTTATTTTGGTTTTTAAGAAATTTTAAAGAAAGATTTGGAGTCGTTTTTCATTATTTATTGTATTTTCTATTGGTGCCATGTTTTCAATAAATACAACCTTTAAATATCTGCACCAGTCAGAGTTCAAAAATAGTTTGGTGCTTCACTGGATCTGATGGAAATGTTATTTCTGGTGTTTCTAACATTGTGGCATTTTTCTGATACTGGATTTACAGAAAAAAAAATTGGGTCAAAATGGCATTTCTGATTTTTTATTTATTTTTTTATTTATTGTGAATTAGAAGCAGGCGGGGGGAAAGGGGCGGAGCCTGTGACCTTTGACACGCCCCGTATTTTCAACAGGAAATAAACTTAAATGTCTCCGTTTACATATTAACTGTAAACAGGATATCTAGTTTAAAGCAATTCTAGAAATAAAATATATTTTGCAGCCTATGGAAGTTGGTATATTTCGCACAACTGCAATGGAAACACTATTTTTCCTCGTTAAAGGAGTCACGTGACCCACCACTTTGCATAGGGAGACAGTTTGCATCCATTTCCTTATCCTGCAGGGTTGCTTACGACTGTCCCGCGAAGGCGGGATGCACCATGGACAGGTCGCCAGCCCGCCGCGTGGCCCACGGGGCTGGAGCCATCATGCTGGCTACGCCGGTCGGCCCCTGGGCTAACCTAAACCTTATGATAGTTTTCATGTTTTTTCGCATTGTAATGAGATACAGATGTCTTCCTTTGTCCTTCTGTTGTCACGGTTGGGGTTTTTTCCCATGTACCTGACATGTTTGGACGGACGTCCTCGTCCGTCCAAACATGTCAGGTACATGGGAAAAAAAACCCAACCGTGTCTGATAACAGAAGACCGTAAGAAGCCAGTTAACAATGAACTTTATCGAACTGAATGGACGCATATAGACGTTGGTCAAGTAGTGGTCGGCCAGGTCGAGTGGGACGTGTCTGAATCTGGTTGGCAGCATTCCCCCGTCATTACTGTGGTGGGTGTGAAAATCAGTTGAAGACCAGTGTTAACCCTCCTGTTTTATGTTACGGGTCAAATTGACCCGCTTTAAAAAATGTGAACATCTAGCGAAAAAAAGTTAAAAGTTTCTTTTCTTTTTTTTTTTAAAGTATGAAAATTCTTCTGCTTGCCTTAATTAGTGTAATCAACATATAATATGAAAATGGTTCATCTCAAATATTTGCAACCACCCCCTGCATGTTAATATCACATAGGTACTCTTCGGGTCAGTTTGACCCAGCAGTTAAACTGGAGCTACAAGGGTGTCAGAAATGTGTTATTTCTTTTCTTTTGCAGCTGTGAGACATATTTCACCCCACTCACACACACAAAACTGTCGTATTTCATATGATGGTCTTTCAAAAGTAATAAAGTAGTGAAACATTAACATTTTTTATATTTTTAGAAACACCATTGCACTAAATATTGATAAATAATTAGTAATGGAGTTAGTAATTACATATTCCCAATACTTGTTAGGGTTTTTTTGGTGTCAGGCATTTTTGGACAATTAAACATGCACCGGGTCAAACTGACCCGGGAACACCACTTCTTTTTTTTTTCCACAAATGAACATAATAGGAGGGTGAAAGCCTTTACTCCTGTCAGCAGGATGCAGGCCTCAGTTGGAGTCGGAGCTGCGAGCGCTGCTGCAGCAAAGAATCCTGGTCCTTGATGGTGGAATGGGAACCATGATCCAGCAGCAACAACTGGACGAAGACGATTTCAGAGGAGAGGAGTTTAAGACCCACCCCCTGCCTCTGAACGGGAACAACGACCTCCTCAGCATCACACAACCCGACGTCATTTACAAAATCCACAAGGTAGTTCCGTCAGACCGCGACCGGAGCTCGAGCTCGGGCTTGGGCTTCGGCCTGCAGTTTGGCTCCTCATGCTGGCTTTGCAGTGATGACGCCTCCTCGTGCTCCTCTGTGTGTCTGAAGGAGTATCTGCTGGCTGGGGCCGACATCGTTGAGACCAACACCTTCAGCAGCACCTCCATCGCACAGGCAGACTACGGACTTGAACACATGGTACGCTGCACTGACCACAGCTCCCACCGTGGGACCAATGCTGATTCTTTAATCATTTGTGATCGTTTTACCGTCTTGGATCTCCACAGGTGAAACTCCACCTGCTCTCTTTTAGAGTTATCGTAGCGGCAGAAGTGATCTTTAACGGCCGGCCTCCTCAGTTCTTTGGGAAAATGTTCACAGGTTCATTCAGACGGTTGGTTTAAATCCATCTGAATGCTCGGGGGCTCAGGTGGTTGAGCAGGTTGCCCAGTGATGGAAGGGTCGGCGGTGCAATCCCCGCTCCCCCCAGCCAACTGTTGTTGTGTCCCACGGCAGGACGGCTCACCCTCCCTGCCTCCAGTGTGGCCCCACTGGTGTGTTTTCAATGTGCAATATGAACGTCCGTTTTTGCAAAAGTTCGGACGTTGTTTGTTCTCGTGGGAGAAACGCAGACACGCTGCGGAGGCTGTTTGAGGACGACGTCATGAAATGGGCGGCACCCAGGAGGAGCAAAGGGCGGAGCCTCACAGATTGAGAATGGAAAGTGGACTGAGAAAATATATTGAAGAAAAGTCGACTACTTTGATCTTTACTGGTGACACGAGTGAGAGAAGTCCTGAATGATGGCCTCTCATGTGCAGACCTCTAGTCTGTAAAAGGTTCAAGTTCAGGTCCCGTTTGTGTCATGTCTCCACTGTTGAGGTTTTGTTGCCTGATTCCTCGTCATCCTGTGACATCTGTGGATGTGCATACTTCTGGATCCAGAAGTATGCACATTTCAACTTTATTTCTGTAGCACTTTTCCTGCTTAAAAGCATCTCAAAGTGCTTTACATGATAAAATAAATAACAGTAAGAAAAAATAGCAGCTAAAACTGAGCAGTATGCTGGTTGTCGGTTAGATTATTGTATAAATGTCGATGATCTATTCTAGATGATGTCATGTTGTGTGTCCACCATTGAGCGTCTATAAGAACTGGACTGGGTGACTCCTCCCCCCATGGCGTTCTAAACAGGAAGCCAAAATCCAATAGGCGCCTATAGAGAAACAAACAGCTGTCAGTCATTCTATTGGTCAGTAGAAAAAACTCTTACATGTTCATGCTAATACTCTTTTTTTTTTTTATGATATTTTTTCTGTAGTTCAAGTTATAAACTGACCAATCAGGTTTCTCAAACGTTTACATTTTTGACGTATTTTGTCGTCGTCATCGTCTAGCCCACTTTCAAGAGGTAGGGATGTGGACTTTCAACAAACTCACTCCTGATTGGTGAGAGTGGTTGCCATAGAAACGTCGACTGGCTCTACTTACTGACGTTATCTGGCTCCAACATGGCGACTGGAAAAATGCGGAAAAATGGCGACTGGATTGACTTAATTTGGTCGGAGCCGAACCATTTTCTTTGTGCGACGCCACTCTCAGTCCAGTTCTCAGACACAGACGATGGTGTTCCCATGACCGAGCTGCTTTAGTGGGCGTGTCTCATTTTTAAAAAGTGAAATGCCAACAGAAGAAACCCTGGAATGTGAAAAACGTAGCAGTGTTGGGCGGACTGTGTCCATCTTTTACCAATTTCACATCGGCGGATCCAAATCTACCAAAGTTAGATGTAGACTTTGGTTCAGACTCCTGCAATATACTGCATTAGATCAACCGTCTGTGACGGCTGGTTGTAAAGTCCCATTCAGACTCTGCAGCCATGTTCTTCCTGCAGGTTTACACCGACTGTTAACCTGCAGGAAGTCTGAGGTGCAACCAGTGAACAGATTACTGGATGACAGCTTTACCACAGTCATTTCTGAGGACATTTGTGCTTTCACTCACACTTTTGGTTTGTTTTTTTACTTTTCACTTTAGTTTTCATGAAAGACAAGCTTGTACACAATGCAAAAAGCAAAATACATTAAAGTTAAAAACTAGGAAAATATGAAGCACCACATGGATACTAACTGTATAGAATTTGTTTAGGCTTTCATTTGTCTAAAATAAACAATTTTCTCAATTGTTTAAAAAAAATTTAAATATAGATATAACTTTAACTGATCCCATGATGGAGGACTTGATTAGTTAACATAGCTCACAAAACAAGTTGATGATTAAAAAAACAGCAGGATACAACACAGATAAATGCTAAACATCACATCCATGTTCTCACTAATAATCTGAAAAGGGGCTCAGAAAAAAAATCAATACTGGAATCCAATTTTCTTTTAAAAAAGCAGCATTTGATCCATTAAATCTGTGAATTTATTTTACATTAAGCTGTTGTATTTTATTTTATTTTATTTTACAAGAAAAAAATGCTTTTGGGTTTATTTCTGAAAAAAAATCATGATGTAATTCTTCTATTTAGATTATTAGTTTGTACTCATCAAAAAAAAGTCAGTGTTTTGACAGTTCTTACTGATCAAACTGTCTTTTTTGGAAAGCCCCCTCGAGAGCAGTTATGGTCACATGATCTGGTTACAGCTTACATTCACGAGTAGAGAATGGAAATAAAGTGGATTATTTAGCTTTGACCTCACGGTGAACAGCGCAGCAGCATCAGCTGGAACTGTTTTCAGTCAGTGTCGATGATGCGCGTCGCTCCACTAACCCACGTGTGCGTCGGCAGGCTTATCGTCTTAATCGGAGATCGGCAGAGCTGGCAAGGAAGGCCGCCGATGATGTCGCCAAACAAACCGGTGAGCTGGAGCTCCTCGGGTGTGACGCCTCCCTGTGGTCGACACGAGCTGTAACCTGTGTTTGTGCCCACAGGTGTGAAGCGCTTTGTGGCGGGAGCGTTGGGTCCCACCAACAAAACCCTGTCGGTTTCACCGTCTGTGGAGAGACCAGACTTCAGGAACATCAGTAAGACGGCAAAAGCCATCTTAGCATCCTTCATGACAAAAAGGTGTAGGAGTCTCCTGTAAGACCAAACAAGCCCTGTGGTGTGAGAGAACGTCCTTCAGGCTTCGCTCTGGCAGCTCCAACCCACAGCTTTTCACGTTATCGTCCTTCCTCGGATCCTGTCCAAACCACTGACTTCTTCCTCTTCATCCTCCAGGAGAGCATTCGCATCTCCAGCTCTTCCTCCTGTGTCCCAGCAGCCCTGGCCTCATCCGGGCCTGAAATGCTTTTCCTGTCATTCTTGCTGAGAGTCTTCCAGCAATGAGCATCTAAAAGTAGACCTAAAATCAACACGGCCTCCTCCAGCTAAACCAGTTTGCCCTTCTTCAGGACCGCTCCTGTCTATGCCTTAGTCACATGCACCCATACAGGGGTTAACCAGCACCGGAGTCGCGGGTTTTGGGGTCCAGGTCCGGTTATAGAGAGGACACCACCCATCAAGGCAGTTTTAAGGTCATGCACCGTTCAGTGAGCCTGTCGAGTTAAAACGTTCATGTACATACTTTTTCTGAGGGTATGCTGCAGGCGTTGAGCCTCAGGGGAATGGCGAGACACACCTGCGCCCCCTTTAAGATGCAGCCCCTCTTCACTATGACCCAAAAACCTGCAGCACCCGTACGGCTCATGCGACTAAGGCTTTAGGTTTCCGTTGGCTTTGAGTTCTACTCCTGAACACACACGTCTGCTTGCCTCCTCTGTATCAGGTCCCTGCAGACCCCCCCCCCCACTCGTCTGTCTTCTCCTCTACTGGTTCAGTTTCCAGTAGCTTCCTGTCCATCAGTAGCGGTTTATCCGGGCCTTTTCCTGATCCGACCCTCAGTCGTACAGAAATGTTCTGACTTGTAGCAGCACATATTTTCTGTATTTGTCCACCAATCTTTCTCAAACTTGTGGTTACAACTGTATTTTCCAGTCCAACAGTTTTTTCCTTCCAAGGAAAAGAGCAGCGTTTCTCACTGATCTCTTCAAACTGGAGCATGAGATGACCCATCTAGGGTCCAACAGTTTGAACGCGATAGACGGTGTCGAAGCGTGTCACAGCCATGCATCAGCTGACTCTGTCCTGTGTAGAAAACGCACTGTTAGCTACATTTCCATTGCAGTGGTTTGTTGGTCGGTGTCTACACATTAGGATGGGAAATCCCAACAACAGCAACAGTTTAAGCAGTGACAAATGTCTGAGCGTAAAGCTTTGAAGCGATGTCGGCTCTTTCCGCAGCGTTCGACGAGCTCGTGGAGGCCTACTCGGATCAAGCCAGAGGCCTGCTGGACGGAGGAGCAGACATTCTCCTTGTTGAAACCATATTTGACTCTGCCAACGCCAAGGTATCCCGTCATTGTTTTCAGAAACTGAAGAGGGATTAAGGCTGGTTCTGGGGAAATCTGGTACCAAATGGGCCGCATTACAGATCAAAACAGTGTTGGTTTTTTTTACATCAGACACCTTGAACTGTGGAAAAACTCTGGAAGTCTTCTGTAAAAACCATTAGGTTGAAATGATGAGAATTTGCATGCAAAAACCAAACTAGATGTTTTATAATAAAGGATAAAAAACAATGATTCAAACCAAAGACACAGCTCTTCTGGGACACCAAACACTGATCCAGTGTTTTTCAACCTGTGTGCTGTGGGAAATTGCCCTCATTAACTGATCTAAAAACATTTACCATCTCCAGGCAATCAGCTCTTTGTTCATCCAAACAAGCCCTGATAAAACACTGAGTAGTTAGGAATATGAAAGATCATAAAATTATTTTTTCTTAGTGTTTATTTGATTCTATTAAAGACATTTTGATAAGAATGACGGTACCGTGATTTAGCCGTAGTGTCGGCTGTTTGCGGAAAAGTCCCGCCCCTTTAACTGTCTCCACCAATCATTCTTGGAGATTTAATCACATGTCATCAGTCTGACCAATCAGAAGTGGTTAAAGTCTTCACTTCCTTGTTCTGATTTCATAAAAGTCTCTCAGTTTTAACAAAAATAGCAGCTAAAGCTCGTCTTTAGCGGTGTAGCTTTCCGGTATCAGACCGTGGAACAAGAGAACAAAACAATGAAGCTCAGAGAAGAGAGTCTGTCTGCCATAACTACATCTCCCATGATGCATTGGGTTAAAGTGGACAGCGTCTGAGCACACAATAAGTCTCTCCTCTTAAACGTCTTGAAACAACAATAAAAAACACATCAAACAGTTTTAAAATCTTCTAACTTAATTTTTATTCCATCTTTTAGAAACAGCTGCAGTTTCCAGCTTTTTCTGCCACAATTATCACAAAAATGCACGTGAGATTGATGAGGGACTGTAGATCAATACAGACTATGAGTTTCTCCTTTTTTTTGTTTTTTTTTTATTTTTTTTTTATGCTGGTGTGCCGCAGGATTTTTGTCAAGGTTAAAGTGTGCGGTGGCTCAGAAAAGGTTGAAAAACACTGCACTGATCTGTATGTGGAACGCTTTGGTACAAGATACCCCCAACTGGTGACGTATCTAGGGTACTTAGAAGCAACTGTATATAAAATGGACCAAAATATAATAAAGTTCTTCTTGTGGCAGTAAAGAAAGCCATAACTAAGAACTGGCAGAAGGCTGAAGTGCCAACACACAAACAATGAATGAATATTGTGGAAGAAATCCAAACAATGGATAGACTTACCTATAAACTAAAAATGACAGAACTATTTGTACAGGACTCAAAAAAATGGTTCACGTATAAAACAAGACGTGGTTATGACATATATTGTATTCAGTTTCCTGGAAAGGGAAACATCTCAACCTGACTGACTCTATCCATGCACCTCCATATATTGAGTTTTCTTTTACTGTCTATATATATGTTCTTCCAATGTTTCTAGCTTTGTTCATGTGTGAATAAATAAAATAAAAAGATATTTACACAAAAAAATGTCCCTCTGTTCAGTTTAATCAATAGTTATTGCAAAAAACATTTTTGATCGCCATATGAAACTTTGAGGGGACATCTATAAATGAACTGGATGCTAAATGAAGTTCTGCAGTGAGCAGTGAGAACAAACCTTTGCTTTGCTGAAAGCAGCATCTGTTTCCACCTGCTGTGTTCTCGTCTCTCTGCAGGCCGCCCTGTTCGCCATCGACCTGCTTTTTGAAAACGGCTATGAGAGAAGGCCCATATTCGTACGTCATTTTTTCCTCATCTTTGCTTCAGCTGCCATATTCCAGTTAGAAAATGTTCAACTTGAAAAAGCGTGTGTATAGTTTGACCTCATTCCTTCATTTTGGAGTCAGTTTAGCCAATGTTGGTCCTGAAGGTCCGTTAACAGTCCAATAAAGAGTAGATGAAATAAAAGTGTTTGCATTTCCATATTCCAGTTAAAGTGTTAGCTTATTCCTGTTTGGTGTTTGAACTTGTTACCACACGTCGGTCGTGGATTTGTTCGTTAGCATGTCCTGATGTTTATCGGCTCGTGCTGGACTCCTTTGCCGTTTGTCCCTTCGCAGATCTCGGGGACCATCGTTGACCGGAGTGGGCGGACGCTGTCGGGTCAGACAGGAGAGGCGTTTGTTGTGAGCGTATCGCACGCCAAGCCCATGTGGTGAGGGTCACAAACCCAAGTCCTGGTAGCCAAAGCAGCGGGAAAACCCCACAGTAACTGGGATCTGCCCTTCGTTCTGCTGCAGCATCGGGCTGAACTGCGCGCTGGGGGCAACAGAGATGAGGCCGTTCATCGAGGCCATTGGAAAGAACACCACAGCCTTCATCATCTGCTATCCTAATGCAGGTCAGTCAGTCACCGAGTCGCTCGCTCACAGGTTAAAGCTAGAAAACAGCAGCCAGAAAAAAAAAAAACCCAGACTTCTCTGAACTTCCCAGCTACGTAAATAATAAAACATAGTTTAATTCTAGTGAATGAAGGTTCTTATTTGTGTTGAAGTTGAGTCATGGCATATGGACTTTAAGTGTTCTTCCTTGAAACGTTCACTGCTTAACCCAGTGGCTTCATCAGTTTGAGTGACGCTGGTATTTTCTCCAGATGGGGCTCCAACATTCCTGTTGATTTGGGGAAACAAAGTAGAGAAACCAGAGTCTAAAGCCTCTCCTTGGCCCCATCACAGGGGGGGTGTCGGGTGTCATTGTGTTGGGAGTTTCACCCATCATGTGATGGGGCCTGGAGGAATTACATGAGGAGAGACTTTTGGCATCCTCCACTGTTGGGTTCTGGTCTTTGTTCCCCTAACAAGCCATGCAATTGTAGGGATGTGGGTGGGTTCATGTGGGACTTGAACCCAGCACCACTCAGACTGATGAAGCCCCTCGGATGACGAGTGAAACGTTACAAAGAAAGAAGACCCAGAAGTCCAGATGCTATGACTCAACTTCAAAGACCCACTCCCATAAAAAGTTTTTTTCTCATGATGGAGGACTTAAATGAACAAAATAAAGATTCAAACTGTTTTTCCGAGTGATGAATCAGGAGCAGATAAAGAAGTGGAAACAGTTTGTCTCCAAGCTCCGCCCCTTTCTGACCATCCACCTGCAGACAAACGGAGCCACAAACGTCTTTGCTTTCCTGGTCTGAGCTGGAATCTGGATCAGAACCGTACCGCTGGATGGCTCAGATATTGATCACCATTTTTGTTACACCACTAATTTAGTAACCCTAACCCGACAAACTCAAATTATGCTAAGATCTGCTGATACTGGCACCGATACGTGGCCCATCCCTACTGCCTTTGGAGTCATGTCTGCACTCAAACTCTTCTACCTCAGGGATTCGCTGCCTCTGATAGGAACGTCTCAACAAAGACTGGATTACTGGGAGGAGTCTGAGGCGGGGAGGGGGTACCAGCGGTTTGCATGGACCTCAGTTGGGGAGGGTGTCAGACAGCTGAAGGAGCATTTCAGAGACCTTCTTATTCCCCCCCCCCAACACGTCTTCCCTTAAGGAAGGGGAACCTGTTTGGGGATTGGACCAATCAGGAGAGTTCTAGCATTATTGAGTGGAAGCTCATCTCTTGACTGTCTCCTCCTCTTAGGTCTCCCCAACACATTCGGAGGATATGATGAAACTCCTGAAGTGACGGCTTCTCATTTGAAGGTTCGTCCCTCATCTCCAGTGTTGCAAAGAACAGCATGTGTGCTTCTGTCACCAATCATTCCAGCTCTTCCCAAACACACCGCTCAGCCTGAACGGCCTTTTCTGTCCTCTTGATCGTATCAGAGGAGAAGTGAACCAGCAACCGTCTGATTGACAGATCCTTCTAAACCCCATGTTTTCTAGTCCTCTCACTTTTGAAGAGAGTGTTTTAAATCAGTGAAAGTGGGAAAGGCTTTGCCTCTGCCGTTCAGCTGACTGTGCTGCCACGCCTGTGCAGGATTTCGCCACGGACGGCCTGGTGAATGTCGTAGGGGGATGTTGTGGGACCACTCCGTCTCACATTAGGTTAGTATCAAGTCTGTAACCAGGAAAAATGGCAGTCAGGAGATTTTCCAGGGTTTCATTTCCCTCTGCCCCCCCCCCATGCAGAGCCATATCTGAAGCAGTCAAACACTGTCAACCCAGAGTCCCGCCTACTGCTATTTATGAAGACTACCTGCTGCTTTCAGGTAAAGCCTTTCAATTTGACTTTCCTCTATAAATGCTCTGTTTTCCCTCTGCAGGTTAGATTTGATCCTTAAGCTTGATAGAATTTTATATCAACCATAAAACGTTCATTCTTTGTTCCTGATAGAACATTGGCACCATATTAAGGCGGTGTTTATACCAATAGAGGTCCTGCAGCGGCATTTAGAGGCCCTAAATCCTGCTTTTCTGAAGCCTGTCAGAGTAAACTATATTCATATGTGGTAGGCCTGCACAATACCGAAATCAAGCTGTGCAAAACTCATATCACAAGTGAGAGCGACAATGGTGATAAATGATCTTAAATGTGCTAAAACAATCTTATGACAACTTGAAGTACTTAGGGAATCAAATAAATCCATTCATGCATTTGACCAATCAGATGGACGCTTTCACGATGTTGACCAATCAGAAGGTGGAAAGAGTGTGTGTGTGTGTGTGTGTGTGTGTGTGTGTGTGTGTGTGTGTTAGCCTGCTGCTTCCAGGTTGTTTTTCATTAGGAATGAGCAACAGAATTCACTTTGCATTTGATTTTGCATGATTAGGCCTTTTAAGTGATGCACACAGCCGTTATTTTTGGTTTAATTTTTGCACATTTTAAATAAAAAAAAACCCAAAGAAGATTTTACTGGAAATACCAAATATTGTTGCAGGTTAGGGACGGATCCTCAGCTGTTGCTTTTGCGTGGCTGCAATGCGTTCAAGTCATTGTGCTCCGAGCTTTTCTAACATTGAGGACTGTTTGAGCTGTGGTTTCTAAAGCTCTGGCTCCCACTTCAAAGTGTCTTTAACACAGATCGGGGGGAGAACCTCCAGTTCCAAAAGCCTTTTCCCTTTTCTAGGTTTGGAGCCCTTCAAGATCGGATCCCACACCAACTTTGTGAACATTGGTGAGCGCTGCAATGTGGCTGGCTCACGGAAATTTGCCAAGCTGATCCTGGCCGGACACTACGAGGTTTGTGCTACCAATTTGCATCAATGATGTAAACTTGGTTCATTGACAGGAGAGCAGTGAGCCTTTGTGCCTCTTGTGCCTATAGGAAGCGTTGTCCATCGCAAAGGCCCAAGTGGAGATGGGGGCTCAGATTCTGGATATCAACATGGATGAGGGCATGCTGGAGGGACCAAAGGCCATGGCCCGCTTCTGTAACTTTATAGCATCTGAGCCAGATATCGCACGGGTAAGGTGCTAAGACCATTTTAACGTTTCAAAACTGACTGCAGGCCTACTTGATGTTGTCCAAGTGTCACAGAAGAATGTTTAGGAGCCCAGCAAAGGTGCTGTTAGTGTGGATCCGTCTAATTTCTGAAATACGCACTTGTTGACGCGTCTTTCTTCAATGAACTTCCACAGTCCAAGTTCTTCGTTCCCAAGAAAGTTGTTACAAAAATGTAAACACAATAAACATATAAACAAAATAACTTTAAAGTACGGTCAGAAACTAATGTGCTCTCTAGCTTCGCTGAGCTCACCAAGCAAACCGCATCCACCACGTCACACATCTCAGCCAATAGGACTGCTGGGCTCCTAAGTTGTCCTACATTTCAGTACAAACGTCTTAGAATGTTTAAATGGCTCTAACAGGTGCCTAGACCTGCTCCTGTCCAATCACCTTTCCTGATTATCTGAGATGCTTTGGTGTCTCACTTATTCCTTCCAGTATTCATGAGTCATGGTTCTCCGGTTTGGTATTGTCGTAACACCCCATCAGAGAGGTGTTCAGATTGTATTCCTGCCAGTGTCCATCCAACCTGCTCCACTAAAGGTAGAGGAGGAGCAGCTCTACTCTGAGCCTCTCTCTGTGTGAAGGCAGCTCGTGTCTGCCACTTATGTCCTCCAACCTTCATGTTTGTGTAAAATGCACCATGAGTGGACTGTGAACCGAACATCGACGGACTTTAACTTCCCCCCCGTCGGTAGTGACTCATGCCCCAGCTGAAGTTCATGAGCCAAAATGAAGAGCACTGCTCCAATGAAAATCACATATAAAGTCCCCGTTTGGTCTGCTGTAATGTGCAGCACCTCGTTCCCTTATCGCAGTTCGCCTATCGCACTCTGGCCGTTTCACTGCTTTTCAGTGCAACTTTACCTTTTCTATATTTCTACGCTGGAAACTGTGTTCTGTGTCCTGATTGGCTTGTCATCAATCCAGTGTGGCGTCACCTAACGGAACGCGTCCAGTTTGCCAAATGAGCATGAATCTTCATCGTGATCAGATCTTTGTTTTCATAATTCCGTGATGTTGGACGCATTTTCTTTGAACGTTTGAACAACTTTGAGACTTTACAGGTTTTAAAAAGAGACCGGTCTTCAAGAACTGCAGTCTGACACCCCCCCCCCCCACTCCCACCACCACCTACATGCCATTATCCATTACCTATATGCAAATCAGTGGCACCCCCCACAGTGGAGATCTGTAGAGTAGCACATCTAGAAGAAAGTGACCCCAAATCTTCGGGAACTTCTATGTTTTTATAGAAACCTTTCCTTTTTAGATTTATCTGCCAAGAAACACAAAGACTGGTTGGTAAAGTCAGATATAGATAACCGTCTGTTCTCTTTACTGACTTTTGATCAATTTGTTGTTTATACCGTAAAACTACCTGGAACATGTTCTCCAGAAAATGGTTTCATTTCTCAGATTTTGTGTGAATCAGTCAGAGTTCTGCGTTATGTTGACTTGACCCTGGAACACTTTGGCTGTAAAAAGTTACACCATCACTTTTGCCGGGTAATTGTTTACCCGATATAATACACCCAACAAGAAGTACTGGTCATAAAAAATAGATCAAAACACATGATAAATTAGAGTGGGTTTCTTTTATTTCCAACTGTGGTAAGTGTAGCAAAATGAAAAAGAAAACAAAAACGCTCAAAAATACAGAAAAATTAGGAATTTGAGAACAAAAAATCAAAAAATGAAACTAGAAACTGGGTCTCTGGTCCGCCCGTTCCTGGGGCGTGTCAGACTTCCCAGGTGAAGCCACAGACTCCTGGACAGCCGACAGTCGTGTCAATAGTTTTGCTCAGGGTGAAAATCAGTCAGCGATGGCGCCATGGGGTTAAATGGAAATGGACCAATCATTGGGTGGGCCTCCCTCTAAGGTTCATTACCCTCCACGTGCCCCCCCTTGAGAGTTGATGTACAGATGGAGCCACGTGCTTGTGTCTTCCCCCCACCAGGTCCCTCTGTGCATCGACTCGTCAAACTTCGCCGTGATTGAGGCGGGGCTAAAATGCTGTCAGGGTAAGTGCATCGTCAACAGCATCAGCCTGAAGGAGGGAGAGGAGGAGTTCCTGCTCAGAGCTGCCACCGTGAAGCGCTACGGAGCTGCTCTGGTGGTCATGGCGTTTGACGAGGAGGGACAGGTGAGGGGGGCGCCTCATTAAACACGCATCCATTAAACACGCCCCTTTATTTTGACATGTGTGATGTCGTTCTCAGGCCACGGAAACCAGCCGCAAGATCGAGATCTGCACTCGTGCCTACACACTGCTAGTCAACCAAGTGGGCTTCGATCCCAACGACATCATCTTTGATCCCAACATACTCACCATTGGGACGGGAATGGAGGAGCACAACAACTATGCGGTCAACTTCATGCAGGCCACCAGGCTCATTAAGGTGCTGCTCGCTCCCAGCAACCACACACCTTCAGCTGTCAGGCCCCTGTGCTGGCTGTTAGCTGTCGGTTCGTCCACCGGCACTTTAAACCACTATAACCCAATCAGTTTGATTCATTTCACCAAGAAAGACTGTAGATGATCAGCCTCATTTTGGAGGCGTGTTTTTGCTCATCGATCAATGAATTAATCAATTTGTCTGCTATTTGTAATAGTTAAATCAGGTTGGAAACCACAAGTGCAGGGCTCCCCCCAACAACAAAACACAGAGACACACATTAAAAGCAGAAATAAATCAGTTAGAAGCACTTGATAAAGCCAAGGCTATAAAGAGTATCCTGAGATCTGGTCCGTGTGTGAACTCACATGTCTGTGGATCTATCGTTGTCCTGCGCTCAGGAGACCTTACCGAGGGCCAGGGTGAGTGGGGGTCTTTCCAACCTGTCCTTCTCCTTCAGAGGCATGGAGGCTGTCAGGGAAGCCATGCACGGAGTCTTCCTGTACCATGCCATCAAGGTAAAGAAGGCTACGGCCTGTCCAAGCCTCACGCTCACATACATGCATACAAGTTCACATGTGTAGCATTGATGCGTGTCCTAGAACTCTGCTCGTTAGACAGGTATGTTGGAGATGAGTGTTTTATTTTGATAGTTTCACTAAAGAAAAGGTTTTAGTTGTTTCCTGTCTGTGAATGTGCGTTTGGTCAGGATGGAATGGACATGGGCATCGTGAATGCTGGAAGTCTACCGGTCTACGATGACATCGATAAAGAGCTGCTGCTGCTGTGTGAAAACCTGATCTGGAACAGGGATGCAGACGCAACAGAGAAGCTCCTGGCCTACGCTCAGGTGAGGAAAGGTGCACATCTGCTGCTCCTGTGTCCTGGTTACCTGACAGACGATCGCTCGCTTCCACAGAACATCGTGAAAGGCGGGAAAAAGGTGGTTCAGACGGATGAATGGAGGGAAGTGAGCGTGGAGGAGAGGTTGGAGTACGCTCTTGTTAAGGTAAGACAACTGTTTGGCTAGATTTAGGCAAAAACCTGTCCGCCTGTCTGATAATGCAGATGGAGGGAGGCCACTCCACACCCTGCAGTTACTGTATTTACCGAGAAAATATGAGACAAAAGCTCCCAAAAAGGTTTTATTCTCTTTACACAGATGTGTCATTTGCTCTGATATTCTTCTAGAAATGAGTTCTTATTTAAATGTTTACATTTGAAGGTGTTTATTTAAATTTTTTTTTTTTACATTCACGGCTTTGGAAACATCAAAATCCCGTTTAGAATATTTAAGAAATGAAGTTTTAACAATAAATATTTAGTAACAATTCACAGAACGAAATGCTTTTTAGACCTGGAATTACTTTAAACCAGATTTACGAACTACTGTTTTGAGCGGTTGGGGTCTGGAATTGAAACAGAAAAAACATTCACTAGTCGCACATCTTCTAACTGTGCAGTTTTGTTTTAGAGGGTGACTTGCAGGTCGTAAAGTTGAGAGATTTTCCTGACTGACTGTTTTTGCTGCGTCCTGCACTGTTGCTGTCAGGGGATCGAGAAGTACGTGGTGGAGGACGTGGAGGAGTGCCGGGCCCAGGGGAGCCGCTACAAAAGACCCATCCACATCATCGAGGGCCCCCTCATGAATGGCATGAAGATGGTGGGAGACTTGTTTGGAGCTGGGAAGATGTTCCTGCCACAGGTACCAAGTTTCTTTGTTCCACAGTCAGCAGGATATTCTTCTTTTACTCCTCACTGACACAATGGGCTCATCGGGAGGACCCGTAAGACCCCAGACTCAATTCAATTCAACTTGTTTCTGTTACAAGAGAGATTTTTGTTGGATACCACAGGCCAACTCCTCTCTGATGTTTTCTGTTACACGGATCATGCCACCATGGGTTCTTATGGGTTAAAACTGGTCTGGGCCATGGCCAGACATGTAGCAGATGTTAACATTTAAACATCCCATAAAACCATCGAGCTCTGAAAAGATGGTGAGGCTCAAATCACGACTGTTGCAACACTGCAGGTGTGTCAAAATAAAACACGCAGAGAGTAAAACTCAGGGTTAAAATCAGCTGTTTTCACTTTTCCCCCCACAATAATTTCTAATGAAACTTTCCCACCGGCCAACTACAGACCAAATAAATATTTATACTACACAAAGTGTCTGTTCAGTGCAAAAGTGACGTTTGGATTAAAGTTCAGATTGTTACATTAGGAAGCACAGTAGTTGATGGAAGTAGAACAGACAAAAGTTTATAGCTAAAACAACATTAAATAGAAGAAAAGCCGGTTTAATTAGTTTCTAATGTTCTCTCTAGATACGTTTCCCACAAACCAAAAACAGGGAAAATCTCATTTCCTCTTGGAGGAATCTTGATAGTCAAGTACTTCGCTTCCATCAGGGGACCACAAGTTCATCTGTGTAGAGCTGCGGTCACACCGCCGTCGCCAATGCGCTTTCCAGCAACCACTTCCAATGAAACATCTGTCACGGCGCGTTTTGGGCTTCCGTGTTCAATATTCACTCACATTTTTAAGACCCCACCCAGGCTGAAAACGTGCAGCCATTGAACGGGCTTCGAAAGCTAAACCAGGTCAATCTTTGACCAATCAGGGCCTCGGATTTGATCGTGATGGATGGATGGCGTCCTTTTTAGTTCACAGAAGTACCGACTGTTTGTAAATTGGTCATTCAAACATTAATTGTGGTTGACACCAGGTCTTTCATAAGTCAGAACAGAGCTGAGGAAGATTCACCAGATTCCCCCCGCTTTGACATGTGGCACCAAGCCTCTTCCAGCTGTAGGGGGCAGACGTGCGCTTGTTAAAAAGAAGAAGAAAGCCCTACTTGCTAGTCCCGTGTGAACACCAACACATACGTTCCAGAACCTGCGTTTACCGCGTTCTTGAACACGCGTCACACGCCAGGGGTCGACATAGCACTAGACATCAGGGTTTGAACTGAGCGAATCCTCAGGCTTGAATGAAACCGTTAATGAGTCAGAACCTTGGATTGTGTACGAGAACTGGACCGAGCGAGCGTGACGTCACCCAATAGAAAATGACTTGCATCCGGCTAAAACCAAATACAGTCCGTTCAGTCGCCATGTTTTTCACGTTACGGATTTCACCATGTTGGATCCAAAGGACGTTGGTAAGCAGTGATTGGTCCGAGTCAGACTGACTCAATGTTTCTATGGCAACCACTCTCACCAAGAAAGAGTGATCTTGTTGGAAGGCCACACCCCTACCACTGGAAAGCAGGCTACATGAAATCTGTCAAACGTTTTGACTGAGAGATGTGGGGGCCAGCAGGCTCCACCTACTTTTATTGAGGTGTCTGATTGGTTAGTTCAGGGGTTCGCAACCCATGGCTCCGGAGCCACATGTGGCTCTTTCATCCTTCTGTTGTGGCTCCCTGTGACTTTGGAAAATAATGAGTATTTTATAAAAATTCTAATTTATTTTAGTTTGTTCATTTTTCATGGCATTTCAAAGGCGCTGCTGGCTCCGTGCGAGGCGCGTGCCACGTAAAAAACAGCTTCCTTGGTGGGCTCGTGTTTGTCGGGCGAGGGTTGCGGAGCTGATAGCAGGAGGACACGCGGGGCGGCTTCAATAAACACTCCGGGTCTGGAGTGATTTTCTGCCGGGGGCTTGGCGTGGCGCGGAGCGGGGAGCGGCTTTCTGGTGACGGAGAGTTTGCACCGGTGTTTTGGACTCGCGTGTGCAGTGATGTGTGTTTCAGAGCAGGGGGGCTCGTTGCGTCGGTCGCGATCGACCGGTCATCTTCGGGGACGTGGGGGTGGGTCGCGGGACAGGGGAGATTGAAGAGGAAGAGAGTGCTTCTTGAAAATCCACCAGCCAATCAAAAACCTCACCGAAAAGTACGGGACTTGATTGACATGCAGAATGGCCAATCGGACATCCTCTGAAACATACGTCACTGCAGACGCGAGTTTAAATGCACTGAGCGCAGGCTCTGTCGTCAGAGCGTTGCTCCGGGTGCTTTTTTTTTCATTAGGGGCGGTCCCAAATGGCTCTTTGAGTAAAAAAGGTTGCCGACCCCTGGGTTAGTTGATAACTTGAAAAACTAGTACCACAGAAATAATATCATAAAGACAAATAGGGTGTCAAGCAGATGTTCATGAAAGGTATCAGAGCCAGAATGGTCGCCAATAGAAGGACTAAGTAACAGCTTCTCTATAGACGTCTATGGGATTTTGGCGTCTTGGAGCCACTTCCTGTTTGGAACGCCAGGGCGGGGGGTGGCTCAGTCCAGTTCTCATATACAGTCAATGTTCAGGCTACTGCTTCATCAAAGAGGAGTTCCGGCTGCGGGACTGTTGGCATGTTGGCAGTGTAACGTGTAGGTGTTGTGTTTGAACACACTAACACTGTTTGATTGTTAAAAAAATAAAATAAATGTCCCCACTATTCATTTAGGACATTTTTTCTTTTTAAATGGAACCTCTTTCAAGGGTAAACAGTCAAAATGAAGTTCAGTTAGGATGTAAAAGATGAAAATGATGCATTTCTGCAGAGATGTCACACACGTTTGTGTCTGCAGGTGATCAAGTCGGCTCGTGTGATGAAGAAGGCGGTGGGCCACCTGATACCTTTCATGGAGAAGGAGAGGCAGGAGCTGATGGCGGCTTCAGGGTCTGCAGAGGAAACGGTTAGTCTGACTGTGAACCGGATCAGTGAAGGAGGACACGAGTCCTGAGGATCTAACGGTGAACAGTCCGGTTCAGGGTTCCCGGCTGAATCCAGCTGACACGGACCTGATTCAAAGACGAGCGGCCCAGGCTACCTGCAGGTCGATCACAGCAGATGCAGGGAGTTGATTGTCATTTCTGTGACCAAAGTGACTCAGCCAGTCTGAAACAGGAAACTCAGGATGAAAATATAAACATGCGAGTCGGGTATTGTGACCCCTTTGTCCCTGAAGGTGACTGGTTTAGAAGAGAGGATTTGAGACGTGCAAAGGATGGCATGATTCAGGCGTGAAGGTCCTCAGCAGTCCTTTTCATCTGCAGAGTCCTTATCAGGGCACCATTCTCCTGGCTACGGTGAAGGGAGATGTCCACGACATTGGGAAGAACATTGTGGGCGTGGTGTTGGGATGCAACAACTTCAGGTGAGGGGAGTGTCATGGTTTGTATCAGAAATCCTCTTGCTGCTGTGGATTTGATCCTTTTACCCTTTTAACCCGCTTTCTGCATACTGTCATGGTATCTTTTCCTCGTCTCTTTATTGGGAACACTCCGTGACTCTTCCTGTCTCTGGTTTTCTATCCATCACTAAGGGCTGCAGCCTCAGTTTGGGGGAAACCTTGCAGCTTTTCTTGGTCTTTTTTTCTTGTCACCTGGGATGTGGTTCCTCCGGGAGCTGACAGGACGGGGCAGCAGTGCTATGCCTCACAAACCCCTGCTGCTCCTGGTGACCCCTCTGTGGACTTTTGCAGGGTCATCGACCTGGGCGTGATGGTGCCCTGTGATCAGATCCTCAGAGCGGCTGTGGCTCACAAAGCCGGTAGGACGTCCGTCTTCAGTGCACGTCACTCATTGTGAAGAAAGGATTTTTGACTCACCTGCTCTGTAGTCCTTAATCCTCATGTAAGTCCTTAAAAACAAATGTCTGAGGTGGAACTAAAACACATTTAACATTTGGAATGTTCGCTCTGTAAACTAAGCATTACATAGGAAATCTTTTTTAAATTATTATAGGATGGCCACACATTGTTTTGGCAAAATATGAGATTTGGTGATTTTCATGTTTTCCCACAATTTGGGACACCAAACCTTTCTGCAAGCGATCTTCACGTAATTTCCCGCACATGCTGCCAGCTGAAGTCAACAACCATCAGGTACGTTTTGTTGACCTTTGACCTCGAGAAAAGGCCACCATCTTTCATTAAAGCCAAAAAAGCTCCTTTTGTACCAGCTGCAAATGAAAACTCGTCCTAGGGATCTAGCTTCTACAACTCCTAACTTCTCTGTCATCATTAGGAAGCAATTTAACGTAACGTTGTTCAAATGTAAAGCATTGGATCCCTGGGTAGAGCTAAAAAAATATATTTTAACATAGGTTATGAACATATAAGGAGTGTGGGCGTGGTTAACAAATAACCTTCGTTGCTATGGAAATCCAAGAATTTACTTTTGCCATTTCATCTAAAACTCACGTCAATGGGGTCAGTATCCCCTGGTGGCCATAACATAAAATGGTTGCTATGGAGACCCAACTAAAATAGTTGTTTTTTTTTTTCATCAATTTGTAAAATTGGGTGCGTGTAGCAGCTACCCGGGTAAACGCCGGGCGAGCGGCGATGCCTGCTGGCATTACAACGCCGCTCACGACTTCTATTATTCTAAAGACTCTAAAAACTGTTGTTCCAAAAAGGGTTTTTTTTACCAATCAAGTACATTTTGGCGAGAAGTGGACTTCAGTAAACCAATTAATGGATACATCTGTCAAAGGGTCAACTATTTGTAATTAATATCAGTCAGTCACAGAGGTCATTTCTACGCAGACGGACAAAATCCCATCAGATGACTCGGAACATTTAGTAGTCCCTGTTCCATTTGTCTCACAGAGATAATGGAATACTTTGCTCCAAACCAGAACCAAATGTGTTGAAAAAAGCTTCCTGGAACATCCGATTCCTCAGATGAGCCGATTCTCATTGGACTTATTGGAGTCCAGATTCATTTTTGATTTAAGTCACGTGAGCAGAGGCTGTCTTTTGTCATCTGAAAATGATTTATATTTAAATCAAGTTGAGTTTCAGCCTGTACCGTCAGGGAAAACCTCGTTTTCTGGAGTTTCTCTGAATCAAACCTTTGCTCTGACACTCCTGCGGCTGCTCTCAGAGGTCCATCTCCTGTCATTCCACTGCAGACATCATCGGTCTGTCGGGCCTCATCACTCCGTCTCTGGATGAGATGATCTACGTGGCCAAAGAAATGGAGAGACTTGGAATGAGAGTGCCGTTGCTGATTGGAGGAGCCACCACCTCAAAGTAATGTTTGCGCTTTCATGGTCTGAGGTGGTGACGGGTTTCCCACCGAGGGGAGCCTTTGAGTTTCTGCTCCTCCCAGTCCTCCTCTGACGGCGCCGTGTGTTTTGTGGCTGACAGGAGACACACAGCGGTAAAGATCGCTCCGCGGTACAGCTGCCCTGTGATCCACGTGCTGGACGCCTCCAGGAGCGTGGTTGTGGTAAGAACACTCGGACATCGGACCACAGTCCTAATTGGAAATGTTATGTTTGACCTTCTTGCATTTTCAATTCAAGCAAATCTGCTGCATCAGGAGGGTCATAGTTGGCACAGGATGTACTTTATTTTGAAAGGAACACAAACGGACTACTGGCTAAAACAAAATGTATTTATTTGATTTATACAGAAAATTATAACAATGAAATAAATGGCTTACAAACACAAAACGTGGATGTTTGGACTTTGCGGCTCTGGCTTGGTTTTGGTCAGTAAGGAACTGGACCAGATGGCTCTTTTGGCAGCAAAGCTTGCCAACCGCTGTAGCACCTGAAGTAAACCTCATGTGGGAACTGGAGCTGAATGAGGCGCTAATCTGAAAGCTTTGTTGATCATATATATCTATTGGGACAAATGAGGTATCCGTCAGTCACAGATTCTACAAACAAGCAGAGGTTCCTCACAGACCTGTGACTTTTTCTTTGAGAACCTCTTCGATCCTCCGCTCGTTACCAGACTTTGGCCATAAACCAAACCAAAAAACAAAGAAATCCTTTCCTGGATTCTTTTTCTACGTTCTTCCCCTCATTGTCAAAGTGTAGCAGAGATGAGCGTCACAGACCAAACCCATCTTTAGAAATCCTCTCTTGTTCCGTGTGTGTATTGAAGCCATTCAAAGGAAATGCCTCTGCTTTCCTGCTTTCCTTTGAGCTGCGTCTTCCGCTTCTCCTCAGTGCTCACAGTTGCTGGATGAGGCCATAAAGGAGGATTACTTTGAGGAGGTGAAGGAGGAGTACGAGGAGATCAGGCTAGAGCACTACGACTCCCTGAAGGTGAAGAAGGAGCCCTAACATCTGATCCATTCACTTACCGTTTGTATGATATCAGCATAGACCTGTTGATGGATGGTTTTAACCTGCAGTGTGTGCTCTAACTGCTAGTCTTTGAATGCAGAAGGGCTTTCTTGAAGTTTCCCAGCACTGAAATCATGAGCATGTTGGTCTTTTGTTCCAGGATCGCAGGTATTTGCCTCTGTCTGAGGCCAGGCAGAAGGCTTTACACCTTGATTGGTCCTCCATGCCAGCACCAGGTGAGCCAACAGAGGCCCAGCCACACCCACCCACCCAGTTCAGGTCAAGGTTGATGCCAAAGTGACCTGAAGTTAGTGTGTTTGATCTGAACTCAGAAAGGCTTTAAAATCAGTAGAAACAGATCTGCCCCTGAAGTTTTTTGCCCAAATCTTCCAGTTACTAACATACCTTCTACGTTCAGTCCTTTAAAGTGTCGTTCTCTGTTGGTCTGAAATGATGAAGACGTCTGCCTCGCCGTTTTTCTGCTGCAGTGCTCCCTCAGTTCCTGGGCACCCGCGTGTTCGAGTGTTACGACCTGAACCGTCTGCTGGACTTTATCGACTGGAAGCCTTTCTTTGATGTGTGGCAGCTGAGGGGCAAATACCCCAACAGAGGGTTTCCCAAGATCTTCAATGACAAGACTGTTGGTAGGATCTTCATCTGTGGTTATGTTCAGACCTTTCCTTTCTCTTTGCCAGTCGAGTCCTACAGAAGTCTTAATTCTACCACCCCTCAAAGAAAGCATTTTTTTATTTTTTTTATTTTCCTGTGGAAAATCCAAGTGTACTTTCACCGACCACTTTATCAGGTCCACCTTGTTGGTACCAGGTTGGACCCCTTTAGCCTTCAGAACCGCCTTAATCCTCAGTGGTATCGATTCAACAAGGTTCTAGAAACATTCCTCAGATGGTTTGGTCCATGTTTACATGACAGCATCACTCAGTTGCTGCAGATTTGTCTGCTGAACATCCATGATGCCGATCCCCCGTTCCACCACATCCCAAAGGTTCTCTGTTGGGTTCTGGTGACTGTGGAGGCCGTTTGAGTCCAGAGAACTCATTGCCATGTTCTAGAAACCAGTCTGAGATGATTCCAGCTTGATGACACGGAGCCTTTTGCTGCTGGAAGTAGCATCAGAAGATGGTTCACTGTGGTCATGAAGGGATGGACATGGTCAGCAACAATACTCAGGTAGGATGTGGTGTTAGAACCATGCTTGACTGGTACTAAGGGGCCCAAAGTCTGCCAGGAAAATATCCTCCACACCATGACACCACCACCACCATCCTGAACTGTTGATACAGGGCAGGATGGATCCATGCTTTCATGTTGTTGAGGCCACATTCTGTCCCTACCATCTGAATGTAGCAGCAGAAATGGAGACTCTTCAGACCAGACAACGTTTTTCCATCTTCTATGGTCCAGGTTTGGTGAGTCTGTGTGAATTGTAGCCTCAGTTTCCTGTTCTTAGCTGACAGCAGTGGTACCCGCTGTGGTCTTCTGCTACTGTAGTCCATCTGCCCCCAGGTTGGACGTGTTGTGGTTCAGAGATGCTCTTCTGCAGACCTCGGTTGGAACCAGTGGTTCTTTGAGTTCCTGTTGTCTTTCTATCAGCTGGAACCAGTCTGACCTCTGGCATCAACAAGATATTTCTGCCCACAGAACTGCTGCTCACTGGTTATTTTCTCTTTTACAGACCATTCTCTGTAAACCCTAGAGGGGGTTGTGGGTAAAATCCCAGTAGATCAGCAGATTCTGAAATCCTCAGACCAGCCCGTCAACAACCATGTTCAGAGTCTCTTCAGTCCCCTCATCTGTTCTGATGCTGCTTAGAACTGCAGCGGATCGTCTGAACCATGTCTACCTAAATGCATTGAGTTGCTGTCATGCGATTGGCTGGTTAGAAACTCGCGTTAACGAGCAGCTAGACAGGTGTACATAGTAAAGTGTCCAGTGGTTGTATGTTGTAATCCTCACATCATCAAACCGTCCGTGACCATTCTCTCCTGAAGACTCTTCCATTTCTTTGATGTTTCTGTAAAACTCCTCGTGTCTCAGCAGCTTCATCTTTTTGGCCGAATCCAAATTCTCCTCTGTTCGTTTTCCATCCATCCCTTTCTTACCTGTTGTATCGTTGTATCACAGGGCTGCCGAGGCCTAACCCAGCGACTATTGGGTGAGGGTGGGGTTACACCCTGGTCAGTCGCAGGGCCACACAGTCAAACACAAAACAGGAAGAGACGTGCTGTGGGTGTGCAGTGTTTGCTGTAAATTGTGTGGTTTTTTTTTTATGAGTAGTGGTATGATGTGCTGTAATTTTATGTGCAGAGCGTTTTCCAACCCTGGTCCTCGGGGGACAGCGTCCTGCATTGTTTCAAACCTCCCCTGCTTAACCACACCTGCTGCCATTGTCAGGCTGCTGCAGAGCTCGATGGCGACCTGACTCAGGTGTGGTCATGCAGGAGAGTGCCCCCCCCCGAGGACCAGAGTCCGGAAAGCAGAGTTCTTCAACCGACGTCGGACCAAAGCAGCCCAGCCGTTTCAGTCTGTCCCCGCTTCACCTCAGGAAGTGATGTCAGAGGAGAGTTAGCGGCCGTAGAGTCGGGGCGGTGTGACATCTGAGGGCTGCTGCTGTCGGCGTCTTCATCTTCATCATAAACTCTGAGTTTAAACCAGCCGCAAACAGAGAATCAAGATTCAATCAAATATTTGTGAAAACGTGAAAAAAGGACATTTTCCAACAGCAAAGGAGAATTAGGCAGGAAACTGTAAAGAAACGTGAGCAAAGAAATGTAAAAAAAAAAAAAAAAAGACTTTGTTGAGTTCTCAGTGTTCTAATGGTATTCCACAAAAAACCCACGAACGTTGCTTTTATTCAATCATTTACAAATTAAAACAACTTTTACAAATCAGCAACTTTATTTCATTGAATCTTCATCATATGGAAAAATAATAATAATTTAAAAGTACAAAATCTACTGTTTTCCATTTTTTTAAAAAATGTTTGGTTTTTCAGCTTAAAAATATGAAAGGCAGCAGTGGGACTGTTTTAAAGTCCTGTTTTGATCTAAACACTTTGAACGGTGCGTTCAGGCTCACAGCAGTGACTCTGGTGTTTAGTGTCAACAGCATGGAGGTAGAGGAGACGTCCTGCTGTTCTACTGTTTATCTTTGAGGGATTCCTGTCATCTACCTGTAAACACTCTGAATGCCAGCTGAAGCTCACCTTTTTCTGGGCCGAGCAGAATAAGCGCCAGCATCCCCAGACCCACCTTCCTCCAGGTTCTAGGACTCTTTAGTACGGGAAGCGTCTTTGTGAAGTAGAGAAGCTGAGAACAGGTCAGGCGGCGTGTTGACGTCCTCTGAACCTCCGCTGCCGTCTGCTCCAAAGGTTCGGAGGCTCGCAGACTCTTCGACGAGGCTCAGCTGATGCTCAGCGACATGATTGACAGTGGAACGCTGAAGGGGCGGGGCCTGGTGGGGTTCTGGCGTGCGCAGAGTGATGGAGATGACATCCACTTGTACAACCACAGCGGGAGGGTGGGCGTGGACACGCGGCCCGTCGCCACGTTTCATGGACTGCGGCAGCAGGTGAGGAAGCCTGCGTCTGCGCATGTGAATGCAGACTTTCAGGGTGACGTCACGCTGACAGGTGAGGGGTCGTCTGCAGGTCGCTCGCTGACCGTCTCCGTTTTTGCTGCAGGCAGAAAAAGACGGCGCCAGCTCAGAGCCCTACCTCTGCCTTTCTGACTTCGTGGCGCCCGTCGACAGCAACGTCGCCGACTACGTGGGGATGTTTGCCGTGGGGATCTTTGGAGCTGAAGAGCTGAGTCAGCAGTTCCTGGCCCAGCGGGACGATTACAGCAGCATCATGGTCAAAGCCCTGGCTGACCGTTTAGCAGAGGTACCGTCACAGCCCGTCCTGTTCAGAACCTTTAAACTGTTCCAGAACCACTCCGGTGATCCGTGCACGGCTTCGGTTCACTCTGCTGCCTCACGGACAGACAGCTGCTCCACATTTGTGACCGTTTGTTCTGGCTGCAGAACAGAAGACGTGAAAGCCGTGCTGCGTTCAGGGACTCGAACAGAGACGCATTCCTCTGAAGGCCTCCTTGTACTCTGATAACTGAAGCTCACACACGCCAGCTAGATTAGTAAAACACGATTAGAGAAAGTCTCAAATAAACATTAAAGTGGCCATAAATATTTCATTTTCAAATAAAGGGATGAGAGCATCGTGATGGATAGTTCACTCTGAGCAGAGGCTCAGGATTGAATGAGAAGAACATCAACACAGTCGGAGCAATCATCTAGGTAGCAGTGATGAAAGTCTTCCAGGAATTCCCGGAAATCCGGGTTTTTGAGCAAACCGATCGTACCTTCCGGGAAATAAAGACCTGATCTCTGCAGACAAATCGCTTTCCGGATGAAAAAATTGTCTGAATTCGGCGAATTTTAGCTTTATTTTCTACATTTCTCTGCGGATCGCTTCCTCTATGGGCGCGGCCATCTCTCATCTTCCTGGCCTAATTGACCAATGACGGGACGTTTTAGTTGATTTCGGATGCCTCGACGGCTCTGATTGAATTCTCTTTAGAAAATGTCTTATTGCCTGGATACTTCCTGATTTTTTTCCTAAATGGGTTTTTCTCCTTTAGGATCACATCTCCATAGATGGAAAAGTGGAGTCAGAGTGCTGCTTTAGGATGTTGAGGAAAAGCTAGTTGTGATGGGAAAATGTTTTTATTCCCTCGCTCGATCACAGTTCACCTTTCACACTTTTTTTTTCCCTTTAATGGCACTGAGTTCTGCGTCCTGATTGGCCGTTGACCGTGTCAGTTCCCTCCGTCTCATGTCTGCTGTGCAGAATGTGTTCAGTTCATGTTTACATAAATATTCAACCGTGATCAGATCTTTGTTTTCATCCTAAAATCCTGGACTTATTTTTCTATGAAGCTTTGAAGAAGAAAAGTGTGAAAATGTTCACATCTGTCTAAGAAAAGTGCAGAAAGTGAGGAGTTTTCCTTCCTTAAGTGTCTGTAATCATCAGAGGTCGACCGCTCTACCTCTGCTCCACGGCCCAAGTTTGGTTTCAAGGTGACATTTTAAAGAAATGTGACCAGAAAGATTTAAAAAGAGACGGGCCGTATTCCAAAGAAAGTTCTGATTGGTCCAGGTTTGTGTGAAGTCGAGTTCTGCAGGGAAACGTCAACGCTGTTTGTTTTTTTTTTTTGGGGAGGGGGGCCTGAAGGTGTTTGAAAGATTCCTGTTCCTTTTTTAATGTGGGATGTCCTTTAGGTTGGGTTCCCCTGAGTGACGCGGGCGGGGAAAGTTGGTTCCGTCTCTGCGTTTCTCTCACAGGCCTCTCAAAGCCGCATGTTTTCCTGCAGGCGTTTGCTGAGGAGCTCCACGCTCGTGTCCGGAAGGAGCTGTGGGCCTACAGCACCGAAGAAGCTCTGCAGGCCTCGGACCTCCACAGACTCCGATACCAGGGCATCCGGCCCGCCGCTGGCTACCCCAGCCAGCCCGACCACACGGAGAAGATCACCATGTGGAACCTGGCCGCTGTGGAGGAGAAGACGGGTGAGAGAAACACCAGCTACTGGGTAGAACTGAGGATTTTATTTGCTTAGTTCCAATAATCTGGAATACTCTTCAAAGAGATGAAAACTCCCATTTCATTTGAATCTTTTTCTCTATTTTTGTCCTCCATGTTAAAACTCTAAAAACCCCATTTTCCTCCTGGTTTCTGTTGTTGCTCATTGCAGTAGCGGTCTGTGAGTTTCAGACGCATCATCTTTCAGAAATGTCTGTGCTGTACCTGGATACCTGGCTTTGGTGATCTGCCTTTGAGCCTTTGGCTGATGTGGCGACTCTGCGGGGGTGCTATCATGATGAGGTGCCGTGTGGGGTAACTGTGCTGTTTGTGTGCAGGTATCGCCCTGACGGAGTCCCTGGCCATGACGCCCGCTGCCTCCGTGTCCGGACTTTACTTCTCCAACCCTCACGCCTCGTACTTTGCTGTGGGAAAGATCACCAAAGAGCAGGTCCGTCTTGGTTCCATCCGGCTTCGGTCTGTCGTGAAACGTTGGAGACGGCAGAGACGCCGTTCTCACTGTTGCTCTGTCTTCCTCTGCCATGTGACTGTTGGATCTGAGCCTTTTTATATTTTCACCAAAATCTGCCAAACTTTGACAGAAGCTAAGAAGTTTGGCGGCGTTGCGCGGCATCTTGGTGGTCCTCTGCAGGTCCGAGCAGAGAGGATCCATCAAAGTACACAGAACCAGCAGAAGAAATGGACTCTCTTAGTGGAAATCAGTCCATGAAAGGGGGACTCGGTTCTTCAAAAGCATCACTACAGAAACCAGTTCGTCTGTGTCGTCACGGTGACACGATCTTCAGTTTCAAGAAAAGTTCTGCAAACTGATATATCCGGTTGATTGTGTGATGCGTGTCTACCCACAAACCCTCGGGCGTACTGCAAAATAAAGGCCTCTGCTTTTAACCGCTGTGTCTCAGACGGTCAGCAGTCAGTGAGGTCATGTGACCCGGTGGGGTTGAGAGAAGCTTCCCAGCTGGTTCCTGAGATGGGAAGGGTTAAAACCGTGGATCCAGCTCCCAAATCTCCATCCGTCTGTTCATTCGTCTGTTTCCGTTGACCTAACGACCTCTGTGGACGTTCTGCTTCCTGTTGGAACCACAGCTGGACACTGACCCGCTGTTCTCCTGTCTGGCTCCATGCAGGTGGAGGATTACGCCCGGAGGAAAGAGATGAGCGTGGAAGAGGTGGAGCGCTGGCTGGCTCCCATCCTTGGCTACGACCAGGATGATTAGGGCGTGGAGGATTGGGTTTCCCGCCCCTCCGCTGCCCCCGTTCTGACCTCTACTGCCTCTAACTGGCTGCTTGGTGCCGGAAAACCTTTGACTGGGAGGACTGATCCACTCAATAGTATTAACACCCAAACTTAAAGAGGTCCATCTGTTTCCAAACTGACCTTAGATCTGCTTTTAAGGTGAATCTGGCAGACGTCCAGATCATTTGTGTTTTATGTTTTAAGGTCTGGGCTTTTAAAGTCTTATGTTTTTTACCAGAAAAGTACGTACAACCCTCGTAGCTTGAAAGCTGAACAGTTGAGAAACTTTTTTCCAGAACAGTGTTTTCCTCCTGCTGCAGGTTCACATCCAAACATGCTCACCTGCACAGGTGAACCTAGAACTAGAACCTCCCTGACGCATGCTGCCCTCTAGTGGCGCAGCAGGGGATTGCTTCCTCACCATTATGACTAATCTTACATTTAGGCTGTTGGGAAAACTAAAATTGCCGTTTTTAAAATTCTATTTTTAGAATTACATTTAATTTTTTAATTTAATATTTTAGACACTACAGAAAAAAATTGACTTAGCACTTTTGTCATCATGATTTTATACTGTTTTTGTAATTTCTAACACTGTTCAAAACAATAAAGCCATTTCTCTCTAAATGAACACAGTCCAGCTGTAAAGCTTCTGAATGTAAAGCTGACACTCGAGCCAAACGACAAACATCAAAAACTCGTCATCACGGAGCAGTCTCGCTGGTTTTACCTTCAGGTGCTTTCATGTTCAGACCTCAGTTGTGTTGCTCCAGTATTTGTGGTGGTCAGTGATGGTGAGGAAACGTTCAGGTGCAGATGATGCTCCTCAAAGCTCAGACAAGAGGCTTGATGTTGATAAAAATAGGCTGCAGCCGTTCACTTTTCAAACACATCATTGTTGACTTTTTAGTGATGGTGGCGTCTAATATGTTAAAGACTGTCCAGCTAAGAAATGATTTTTTTTTATTAAACATGGCTGACAAATCTGGTCAAATCCTATTTGTTCATTTGAATTTTTGACACCATCAGCTGCAGCCATTAAACTCAGTTTTTTTTAGTTGGTCGCCACTCTACCAAGGTTTTTTTTAAGCCAAAGCATAGACGACGTTAATGTGCAAAGGCTCCTCCGTCTGCACCACATCCATACACGAGGAGATGCATTTGAATGCATGCTCAGTTAGGTCAAAGTCTGGAAAAGTAATCTGAATGCCTTTGAATTGAATTTGTTTGTATCGGGCATTTATTGATTATTTCTGAACACTGGAAAAGACTGTTGGGTAATTGCTCGTCAGGCACAGGAACCCTGAAATCTTTACCGCAAAGCATGGCCTCCTAGAAATAAAAAAAAATACTTTTCCTTTAAAAAAGCCCAAATATGACGTTAACAGGAATTCTACCAGACAAAACTTCTAGTCACAAAGATATGTTACTTTATTGATAAGATTTGTCTTGCATGTGTATTTTTAGTTTGATCAGAGTCTGCTGATAACATGAAGCCTCTTCACAAGCTGGTGAAGTAGATGTTGGAATTTGTTTTCAAAAGCTAGTCAAAATAAATGAAATTCCATTCATCCATTTTCCAGACTCCATCCCATTCAGGGTCGCGGAGATGCTGGAGCCTATCCCAGCTATTGTGGGGTGACGGTGGGTTCCACGCTGGACAGTATGTGGGTCCAGCACATGCTCACATTCACAATGAGGGACCTTTTAAAATTGCCATTTGATATATGAAGCATGTTTTGGGACTGTGGGAGAATGTTGGAGAAAACGCCCGTCCACTCCACAGCAAAAGGTCCTGCCGGTCTTTGAACCGGGACCCTCTCACTGTGAGGTGAGAGTGCCACTGCACCACGGTGCAGCCCCGTCCCGGTGGTTTCAGTGACGGGCAGGTGAGGCTTCGGTTGGAGCTGGAGGAAGGAGTCCCATCTGTCGCCTCTGTTCATTCAGCATCCCTGTCCCAGTTCAAGAACAGCGTCCTCTTTTCATGATTTAAATGAGAAATTGTGCTATTGACGTCCTCATGTCGTTTGTCTGATGTGATCTATCATCAGAGAACTTTCATATTCGATACCTGTGCTACTGAAAAGTAAAGCAGGATCCTGCTTTAGCTTGGTTGGCACAGCCATCCCAACGCTCCCAGAGAAGTCAAGATCCTGGCATTTGCTGAAAATTAAATCCACTCCAAGTTGGATGTCTGGCTAAAATCTGTGGACATTTATGACCTACCAGACATGTTTGATGTCTGGATAACTGCATTCTTCTCTGGATTCCATGGCACTTTCTCCTTTAAGCCAACCCTGAAAAAGTGGGGTCAGTAACTACCTACAGAGATGTCTGGGTCTGCAGAGGTGCTGGAGCAGCATTACTGTCTAATGGCTGAATAAGAAGTGGGAGTGATCACATGACGACCCTCATCCATTCAGAAAGAAGACGCCTGCGAGACAGAGGAGGCGATGGCAGCAGGTCTTACGAGGCAGTGGGGATGAAAGAATTGAAAGTGTTCTGCACACATGGGTCATCGTGGTCTCCAGGAGAGGAACCTCTGGGGACGTCCTCCGCCTCACGGGACTTTTGATCTGCATGGGGACCAGAGCAGCTTTGCTGGGCTGTGTGGTAACCATGGAAACAGCAGAAGATGGAAGCAGCAACAGATGCTTCCTAAATCAATCATCTACTGAGTAGATCATCCTGAAGGCTTGTACTATGTTTATGTCCCTTCTGCCTGAGAGCTGGTTCTCTAACTGCTCTTGGAAAAAAGTGGAGCACTTAAAGTTTGTTTTATGAAGTACTTGAGTATTAGTATTGCTAAAGTAATATAGACCATGTCGTGTAGGAAGTATACTAACTGAACACTGAAAGTATTTGTATTAGACTAAAAGAAATGTATTTTTATCTGAATGTTGCAGTTTAGGTGACAAAGAATGGATCTTTTGACCCGTCCTCAATGCTTTTCTGCATCCAGCTGCAGACACACCACATGCAGCTGACATTACAGTTCTGGTAAACCAATAAGAATTGGGTCTGGCACGCTGAAGGGAAACCAATTGTCTGTATGGCCTATATTTTTGGATCTGTCCCTTAAAATTGTTCATCTTATAACTTTTTATTTTGTTGAACTTAAAACCTCTCCTAAATAAAAGACTGGAGTGCAACAAACTGGTGCCGTGACCCGGAGTTGAGGAAGAAGAAAAAAGCAACCAGAGAACGACAGACTGAGGTGATGTCAAGACGGTCTTGTCAATGGTTTACCGGCATCTGGGAGGTAAGAAGCAGAGAACATTTTTGATAGAACAACAATTCGTCTTCAGACTCAACTGGAACATTTCAAGTTTACAACAGATAGTGTGTAGAAATGGTAAACTTTGTGTATGCTGCCTCACGTTTAGCATGGACTAATTATCTTGTTTTAGACTACTTCTTGCTTAGAGTGCTTCATAATTGTACTACATTTTTTTAAGCATGAGGTTGTTTTTGTCCCTGAAGTCGTTCTTCTTGAACTGTAACTAATGTTGCAGAACCACTTTTGTCTTTATTTCCAATACATATCGTACATTAACATGAATTCAGTAATTATCCAGCACCCTGTCTACATTTGATAAAAGATTAGGAAGAAAACTTTATTTGGTTCAAAACAACATATTTATTTATACAACTTTATCCAACTAAACTTAGTAGAGACACGTCACTGAAATTATATTTTTGTAAATGATTAAGGGATTCGAGGTTGGACAGCTGTGCTTTAGAGATGATCCACATTCAGTAGTGATAACTGCTGTTTTCTGATGAAAATCTTCAAAGATACAAGTTCAAAAGACAGTTTTTGTGCAGTGAATATTCTGGTTCTGTACAGATTCCCCTCTGGTTCTGTTGGACTCTCTCTCATATCCTTAGAACCGCAGACTGTAAAGACAAAGTAGTTGGAACAGTCTCTGCTAGGAAGCATCATGTTCACCAGCAGGATGAAGCACGTGGGCGGGATCGGAAATCACGGCTTACAGTCGCGTGCTTTTGACGTAGTATGTGACGTCACTCTGAACATAATTGGGTTTAAATTCAAGTAGGCAATAAAATCGTTTTAGAATAGTTTAGATGTGATGAATATTATTACTTATCGCCTAAATAAATTAAATTTTTCATGGAAAACTATTTTTACAGCTGAAACTGATCAGCAGCGAAGGTTGGAAAAGTTACTAAAATTGTAGATTTTTGAGTCGATAATGTGAATAAATGACGTCCAACTAATGACTGATAGAGCTACTACAAAAAAAAAACAAATAAAATAAATAAATGAATAAAAAGCAAAAAGTTTCGGTCTGGATCCGGTCCCAGAATGCACCGGGGCTGGTTTGTGGCGCCGTTAGGGACACCGTTAGATGTCAACGGGGAGACCGAAGGCTCGGCTCAGCTTGAACGCACAGAGACCCCCCGCGGCCGCAGACCGAGTCCTGGCTCCACGGCCCGTCCTCTGACCCCCCGGGAACCTCGGCGGACAGCAGCATGGCTCCGCTCGGCTCCGTGCCTGCAGCCGTTAGCCTGCTAGCACGCTCATTCGACGCCTTCTCGTGCTCCAACTCCCTCCTCAGGTAACCCGTGCGCACCGGGACGAAGACTGCAGATCAGTTGCAACGACAGATAGATTTCCCCTTAGATATCGGTAACTTTCTTCTTATAATTATTATTATTGGCAGCTTTTCTGCACACTTAGTTTGTGCAATTCTGTCTGTATAAAATTCGAGCTGGAGGCAGCAGAGATGAAGATGCTGAGGTTCTGTTGGGACCAGGATGGATGGATCAAGAATGAATCCATCAGAGGATCAGATCATAGATGCAGGGAAGCAGGTGGAGACGTTAGAGAGGAGAAGCAGTGAGGATGATGATGGTGAAAGGAGGCTGGGGCCACCAGGGAAGAGGAGGGTCACGGTTGGTGTGATGGAGGATTTGCTGAGGACAGTAGTAGCTGGAAGCTGAATAGAAAAATAGATCAACACTAAACGCTGCCTTTTTTGGAGCTTTTTTGGAGTTTAGTAAAAACAGGTCAGAGCATCATCAGAGCGTGCTGTGTGGAATGACGATGATGTGTGCTTCACGCTCCCCGTCAGGTGCCTCGCCGCGGTGAAGACCGTTCCGGGGAAATGTCTGACGACTCAGCCCGGCGGCCCTCCCAAGAGACCTCTGAACGGGTACATGAGATTCGTCATGGAGCAGAAACCAGCTGTGGTCAAGCAGAACCCAGGTACGGCTGCCGGCCTGGCCTGGCGTCCCACTAGAAGTCCTACGTTAACTACAGCGGCGTGAAAAAAAAGGATTCAATCAGCCGCCAACGATGCAAGTTCTCCCACATTACCCTTGTGCTATCTTGTGGGGTCCAGATGACCCTACTCCCAACGTGAACGGCACGTTCACGTTGGGAGTAGGGTCATCTGGACCCCACAAGATAGCACAAGGGTTAAAAAGATGAGAGAGGCCTGTAAATGTACATTATCGGCAGATGGAGGCAACGCCACCACCCGTCGGAGCTTTACAGGTGGTGTTTGCTAACGCTGCTCCGCTGTTTTCTCCCTTCAGAGATCAAACCGGTAGACGTCATCAGGAGGATCGCCCAGCAGTGGAGAGTGATGAGCCCAGAACAGAAGAAGGTTTTTCCCTTTTTCTCTCAGCTTCATTTAAAAAAAAAAAAAAAAAAAAAAAACAACAACAGCAGAGCAGCTTCGTCCGTGTTGCCGTGGCGACCACAGCTTGTGCCGGTGTCTCCGTAGCCCTTTCAGGAGGCCATGCTGCAGGACATGCAGAAGTTCAAGCTGGACCTCCAGAAGTACCGGTCCCAGCTGACCCCCGCACAGCTCCAGCAGCAGGCCGCGGAGAAGAAGCAGAGGATGTCCAAGAGGAAAGCCATCCGAAAGAAGAGGGTAAGAGAACCGCCCCCCCCCCAGCGCCTGACAGCCGCTTCAGCACGGCTCAGGCTCCGACATGGAGGAGGCGCAAGGTCACGTGGTCACGTGTTTCGTTCGGTCTTACTGCCTTCTTGACCAAAGCTGACGTGGTGAAAGGCAGCCTAATGGCAAACGTCTTAGACCAGTGTTTTTCAACCGGTGTGTGGCGCGGGACATGACTCCTTCACTGATCTAAAAACATTTTCCATCTCCAGGACTTCAGCTCTGTGTTCATCCAAACAGGCACTGAGTAGTTAGGAATATGAAAGATCATTAAATACTTGTGTTTATTTGATTCTATTAAAGACATTTTGATAAGAATGACGGTACCGCGATTTATCTGCAGCTACAGCTGTTTTCTGAAAAGTCCCGCCCCTTTAACTGTCTCCACCAATCATTCTTGGAGGCTTAATCACATGTCATCACTCTGACCAATCAGAAGTGGTTAGTCTTAACTTCCTTGTTCTGATTCTGCTCATAAAGTCTCTCAGTTCTAACAAAAATACCAGCTAAAGCTCGTCTTTAGCGGTGTAGCTTTCCACAGAATCCGGTATCAGACCGTAGAACAAGTGAACAAAACCATGAAGCTCAGAGAAGAGAGTCTGTCTGCCATCACTACATCTCCCATGATGCATTGGGTTAAAGTGACAGCATCTCAGCGTACAATGAGTCTTCCCTGTTAAACGTCTTGAAACAACAACGAACACACATCTAAATCTTCTTGATGAAGTCAGAGGTCAACAGTTTAGTTCTCCTTCCAGGTTTGTGTTTCTTAACAGCCAAACATCCCAGAGTTTGGTCCAAGTCATCTTTCTAACTGAAACACTTTTCACGTCTGGATTATTTTATATGTTAAACTGAAGAAGAAGTAACAACAACATTTAAGAAACAGGATGAAGGTGAAGTGGCCAACAGACACAATTCAACTAAATTGAAACAATTTATCTAAAAAGAAATAAAACATTTTGTTAAAGTTTTCAAAGACTTCATCTTTGATCAAGACAAAAGAAAAACTAATAAAACTTCAACATGTTCTCTTTTTGTGTAGCTACAGAAAACATAAATATAATGTTGGTCTTTTTGTGTAAATTTTATCAAACATATTGTGATCATATTGTTAAAAAAATCACAGTTGCCTTTGCACTAACATTAAAAAAAAATATAGAAAAATAAATCACTATTTAGAAAGAATATATATATATTTTATTCTGTGAGGTTACATAGAATTTTATGTTAATAAACTGAAGGGAAAACCAACTACCAGGGTAAAATGTCAAATAATTTAGTTGGAAATTATTGCAGAAAACTAACTTAACTTTTATTACAACTTTTAAAAAAAACAGCTGCAACTTCCAACTTTTTCTGCCACAATTACCACAAAAGTGCACGTGAGATTTTGTAGGGACTGTACAACAATACAGACTAGGAGTTTCTCTTTTTTTAATCTTTGGATGCTGGTGTGCCGCGGGATTTTTGTCAAGGATCAAGTGTGCCGTGGCTCAAGAAAGGTTGAAAAACACTGAACTCTACGCTTCTATGCAGCACATGGAGCCGTGTCGTCCGGTCCACCTGGAAGGCAGATGATATTTTTGCTTCATGATGACGTTTCAGCATCAGCTTCTCACTCTATTAACCCTTGTTGTATCCCAGGGGTGCTCATTACGTCGATCGCGATCTACCGGTTGATCTTTAAGGACATGAGGGTAGATCGCCGGACAGAGAAGATTAAAAAAGAAAAAAAAAAAAAAAGTAAAAAAGTACTTCTAAACAATCCACCAGCCAATCAAAATCCTCACCGAGAAGTACAGGACTTGATTGACGTGCAGAACGGCCAATCGGACATCCTCTGACACATACGTCACTGCAGACGCGTGTTTAAATTCACTCTGTCATCAAAAAGTCGTATTCTGCCCCGCGGCGCGTCAAGTTCCCGGCAGAAGACCGCTCTGCACAAGCAGAGTGTTTATGAAGCCGCCCCGCGTGTCTCCTCCTGCTATCAGCTCTGCAGTTCTCGCCCGATAAACACCAGCTCATAAGGAAGCTGTTTTTTCCCGTGGCACGCGCTTTGTATGGAGCCAGCAGCGCCTTTGAGATGCCATGATGCTCCCCCCACAGCACGGTTTACAGCAGAGCAGCAGGACATACGATGGTTGCTGCTTTCTGCCTTTGTAATAAAACGCCTCATCTGTTAATACTAAAGTATCTTTCTGTAATCTCACTCTGTAGTTTTTAATCATCAGTACATAAACAAAAATGTTACTAATAAACATAACTAACAAATATTTACTAATAGTTTATATATATATATATATTTTAATAGGTAGATCTTCAAGACATTGTCGATTCAAAAGTAGCTCACACGCCAAAAAAGTGTGAGCACCCTTGTTCTATCCTATGGGGTCCAGATGACCCCCCCCCCCCTTGAGGTGTTCTCCTACCATGACAAAGGTGGATAAAGGTGGAGAGGATTTCATGTAATCCATGGACACCAGCGAAGATCACAAATCATTGAAGAACAAAGGTTCAGAGCTCTGTCTAGTGGGTCTAGATGACCCCACTCCCAATGTTAAAGTGCCTAGGATAGAACAAGGGTTAAACACTGAAAGTGTACCACACTTGTTGCTGATTGTTGTAGTGACATCATCTCCACCAGTAGGGGGCATTTCAGGCTGCAGGTTCACAGTTTTTCATTTCCTTTGATGCAGCTCATTGTTTTTCTGGAGGGTCTTTAATGAAACAGGCAAATAGTTTACATTTATTTTTATGTAAATGTATGTAAATGAGCTGATGACACCGCTATCAATTCAAATCACAAATTGCGCCTTTGAGCAGAAGTAGAAAACATGATGCGTTGCAGTCAAGAGGACGCTAAGCACTTCAAAGTGAACTGATCATTAACTTTAGCCGAGGCAGAAACAAAAAAAAAACTTGTCGTTTGTGATTCAGAGGCACAGGTTGTTGAAAAATGTACATTTCTGGGTGTGACCCTCCCCAGTGACCTATTGAAGAGGGTCAACAGGGTTCAGACGGTCATGAAAAACCTAGAAACGGTTTGGGAATTGAAAATGCAATTTCTAGGTTCTTGAAAAGTTTGTCAAAAACAAAATCTTCTGTAAAGTTTTGGAAAAGTCATTACAATTTTAATATTTTTGATGCAAAAGTGAAAACATTAAAATAGTTTAACTTGTGATTGGAATTTAAATTGTGGCAGAAGTTCAGCGTAACGCTATCGGTGATGGGAGGTCACGTTGCCGTAAAGCAGGTCGTCAGTTCAATGCACGGCGGTCTCAGCTTGCTGTCGTGAAGTGCTACGAAATGTAGGCAAGCCAAGTTTATTTGTGTAGCACAATTCGTACACAAAGTAATTCAAGGTGCTTCACAAAACAGAAAAATGCAATTAAAATCACAATACATCATAGAAATAATCAACGTAAAATTTACTGTAAAAGAAAAGAAAAATAAATAGAAAAAAAAGATTTAAAAAGAAAGGAAAGGACAGAAAAGTGCAGATAGGACATTTCAGTCATATTCACGGCTAAACAGAAATGTTTTCAGTCTAGATTTGAACATGAACACAGAAGAGGCCTGTCTTACGGCTTCAGGGAGGCTGTTCCAGATTTTAGCTGCAGAATATTGAAACGCTGATTCCCCTTGTTTAGTTCTGACTCTGGGAATCAACAGGAGGCCGGACCCTGAGGTCCTCAGAGTACGAGATGGTTCATATGGCACTAACATGTCAGAGATGTACTTTGGTGCGCGGCCATGGAGAGACTTGTACACAAGCAGAGCTGCTTTGAAGTCTATTCTTTGAAGTACAGGGAGCCAGAGCAGAGACCTGAGCACAGGACTAATGTGATCATACTAGAGCTGTGACGGTGTTGGATTTTTGATCACCGCGGTGATCAACCACCAGGGGGCGCGGTGTTGCGGTTAACCGCAGCGCCCCCCCCCCCCCCCCCCCAAAAAAAAAACACAAAATCCCCCGGCGGCCGCATCAGAAATAAATACAATTACAACGTAGTATTCTTTATTAACAAATAACAGTAACAACTAACTACTATCTAACTAATGAACTAACTATGTAGGTGTTGTAGAATGACTGTGTGTGAGCGCTGCGTGGTGTGGAGAACTAGGAGGAGGAGCGCACACACGTGTGTTGGGGGTGCGTGTTGATCCTTCTGCAGCGGACAGCTCTCTAGCTGCATGCGAGGCAACATTTAGTGATTTTCATCGCACTTTAACAGCGCGCGTTCATGTTTGGTGTTACAGAGTGACTGAGAACAGTAATAACCCCCCCCCCCCAACACAAAATCCTCCGGCGGGCGGCCGTGTCGCGCACTTAAGAACGCACGCAGTTTGTAATGGAAAAGAATGCAATGGAAATGAATAATTAGAATGCAGTTAATTTGTCGTATTTCCTCATGAGACAGAAACTTCTGTTGTAGAATGAGTGTGTGCGCTTCTGAAAGCGCGCTCCTGTGTGTGTACAGGGAGCCGCGTGGCACGTGCAGCGCGGAGGCACTGAGAGCGCGTGCGCAGACTAGAGAGAGTGACAGGCGAGGTGGGAGAAAAGGAGAGAAGAGTCTGATAGAAAGAAGGAAAGTCTGAAACACAGGACTAGCAGAAAAAGTAAATTATTAGCAAAGATGAATGTGTTTAATGTGTTTATTATAGTTCCAATCACGGACCATATGCTGAACTAAAAAAAAAAAAAAACCAACGAAAAAAAAAGTGCGGTGATGCGGTGATGACCTCATCACCGCGGTGATGACCTCATCACCGCGGTGATGCGGTGATGCGGTTATCGTCACAGCCCTAGATCATACTTCCTGGTTTTGGTCAGGACTCCAGCAGCAGCATTCTGGATGCACTGAAGCTGTTTTACAGCTCGTTTGGAGAGGCCGGTGAGCAGGCCGTTACAGTAGTCTAACCTACTGGAGACAAATGCATGAATAAGTATCTCCAGGTCTGGCTTTGACATTATGTTTTTGATTTTGGCAATGTTTTTCAGATGGTAAAATGCCGCTGATGTTACTGACTTGATATGGCTGTTAAAGTTCAGGTCAGAGTCCATGATTACCCCTAGATTTCTGACTTGATTGGAGGGTTTAAGAGACAGAGAATGAAGGTAGCTGCTGACACTTTCTCTTTGTTTCTGTGGGCCAAAAACAATAACTTCGGTCTTGTCTGAGTTTAGCTGGAGAAAGTTGTTCTGCATCCACGCACTGATCTGTTGGAGGCAGTGGTTGAGTGAATCCACCGGCCCATATTCACCTGTTGTCAGTGACACATAGATCTGAGTATCATCTGCATAGTTGTGATAAGAAATGTTATTACTGCGTATGTAGTTAATGAACGAGCAGCTTTTCAAGAAGAAGTACCAACTGAGGCTGCTGAAAGACCAAGAAACGCATTTTGGCCCAGAAACCTGCAAAGTGCAGACTTTGCTCTTTCAACAGAAGCAGCATGACCTGCTGTACGCTGCAGATGCTCCCAAACACTGCAGACACTGCAGACGCTGCTGTACACTGCAGACGCTGCCCAACGCTGCAGGCACTACCAAACGCTGTAGATGCTACCGAATGCTGCCAAACGCTGCAAACACTACCAAATGCTGCAGATGGTGCAGACGCTGCCGAAAGCTGCAGACCTGGCAGGTGCTGCTTTACGGTGCAGAAGCTGCCAGGCACTGCAGGCGCTGCCAAACGCGGCAGACGCTCCCAAACGCTGTAGATGCTACCAAACGCTGCAAACACTACCAAATGCTGCAGACGCTGCCAGGCACTGCTGTACACTGCAGATGCTGCCGAACGCTGCAGACACTGCAGGCGCTACCAAACGCTGCAGGAGCTACCAAACGCTGTAGATGCTACCGAATGCTGCCAAACGCTGCAAACACTACCAAATGCTGCAGATGGTGCAGACGCTGCCGAAAGCTGCAGACCTGGCAGGTGCTGCTTTACGGTGCAGAAGCTGCCAGGCACTGCAGGCGCTGCCAAACGCGGCAGACGCTCCCAAACGCTGTAGATGCTACCAAACGCTGCAAACACTACCAAATGCTGCAGACGCTGCCAGGCACTGCTGTACACTGCAGATGCTGCCGAACGCTGCAGACACTGCAGGCGCTACCAAACGCTGCAGGAGCTACCAAACGCTGTAGATTTTACCAAATGCTGCCAAACGCTGCAAACACTACCAAATGCTGCAGATGGTGCAGATACTCCCAATCGCTGCAGACGCTGCTGAAAGCTGCAGACACTGCAGACGCTGCCAAACGCTGCAGGTGCTGCTGTACAGTGCAGACACTGCCAGGCACTGCAGGTGCTGCCAAACGCGGCAGACACTCCTAAACGCTGTAGATGCTACCGAACGTTGCCAAACGCTGCAAACACTACCAAATGCTGCATATGCTGCAGACGCTCCCAATCGCTGCAGACGCTGCCGAACGCTGCAGACACTGCCGACGCTGCTGTACGCTGCAGACACTGCCAGGCACTGCAGGTGCTGCCAATCGCTCCAGACGCTCCCCAACGCTGCAGACACAGCCGAACGCTCCAGATGCCGGCCGATCAGAGAACTTTTGAAAGCAGGTCACTGATGGCGTGTAGAAGCATATTGCATTCAATAATAAAAAAAAGATTAGAACAGGTGATCTTCGTTCAAATCCTTTCTGTTGTTTTTGTTGTAATATTTTTTAAGAACTACAAAAACTAAGAACTCCAACCATGGTGAGCTCTAATCTCATCTGCTCATGAAACTAATGAGATGAGCTGCAATCAGAAGTAGAACAGACTTGAGGCCGTGTCACAAACGTGATCTGTTTGGTCAATATTCTCGTCCCCATATCACCAGTCTGGTTTGTTCTTTCCACTGACTTTATCCACAAACATTACAGAGAAAAACGCTGGGGAGTGTTAAATATGGACCCGTATGAACTGTTTATTTTTGTTTTGGATTTAATCCTGACAGGAATAATATCAGGCCCAAAGCAGCAAAGTCTGTGTGTCCTAAAGCGAGGAGATGAGGACGCGTCTGTCCTGTCACGGTCTGGTTTGGTTCAGCATCCAGACACGACGGGAACAGACTGCAGAGAATCAGCAGATGTGCAGAGAGGATTATTGGTTCCAACCCTGCCTCCATTCAGGACCTGGACCGGTCTGGGGTCAGGAAGCGGGCTGGCAGAATCTCACCTCCTGAATGCAACCCTTCCAGTCTCGTCCGGTCAGGGCGGCGTCCCAGAACTATGTGCGCCAAAAGCAGTCGCCACAAAGTCAGCTTCCTCCCCCCGAGCCGTCGCCCTGATGACGCTTTGACCAGTCACAGAGCACGGAACAGAAAACACGAGAACCGCCACACCGGAACTACGTTTTCTTCCTGCTTTTTGTTTTATCCGATTCTATTATTGTTTGGACATGCGAGCATAAGACAACGGAGCTAAACTCCTTGATTTGGCCAATAAAGCTGATTCTGATTCTACAACTTTCATTTCTCAACCATGCTGGCTCACTCTCACAGAAAGAGGAGGGATATATGGATTTCTGTCGGGTTGGTTGTCACAACAACGCCTTCTTGTGATGTGTTAGAGATTATTTATGGTGGATCCCCGAGAAACTGGGTGTTCTGGCGTACTTCATTACCGGAGTTCAGACAGAAACAAACATTTTATCCTGGTCAAACGAACTACAACCAATGTTTTTCCCTGGGATGTTTGTGGCTAAAGTCAGAAGAGCAGAGCAGACACACAAACTAAACCCATCAACTCGGACACTTTGGGGCTTTTTTTTAACTGTACTTTGCAGCTCATCTTCTAGTTTTCATAAGCAAGTGAGGCCAGTTAGTTTGTAGTTCTTAAAAATATTAGATAATGAAAATCACCCAAAAATTATAAGTATATCAGATAAATAAATATTAAAAAGTAATGCTCTGAAGCAGAAAGATGAGGATCGTACCATGTTGGAACGTACCACTTCAACTGCTGCTCTAGAATTGCTTTCATCAAGTGCTTCTAACGTATTTATTTATGCTTTTAATCTGTGCTTTTGTGCTTCTTGTTGTCTTGTTCCGATGTCATTTACAAACGGCTAACGCATTTGTTGATTGATGTGTTGATTCTTTTAGGTGAGCTTTGGGAAACTTAAATCAAATGTATTAAATGTATTTTTATTTCTTATTTTCCTCAGTGGGTTTCTTCATCATCTAGAGCAGAAAAACTGCTTCTGGAGAAACTTAGATGTCCTGTTTTTATTTTAATATATGCATTTAAAATGAGTAATAAAAACCTGAGAGTTTACAACCTTGAAATGTCTTGGATAAGGAATGTGATACAGACGGCTTTTCCTGGATGTTTCCTGCAGGAGCTGACCAGCTTGGGAAAGCCCAAACGGCCTCGCTCCGCCTTCAACATCTTCATGTCGGAGCACTTCGAGGAGGCCAGAGGGAGCACCACCCAGGTCAGACATGCACGGCTGTTAGGGTTCACAGCTAATATAGCTAAAAACTCCAACCTCATTCCTGCAGGTAGTAAACAAAGCCTGTAGCTCCTCCCACTCTGAGGTCTTGCAGAGATGTCCGCACAGGAATTAGAGCTGGGCTCTATCCCAGATTTTAAAAAATCCCAGATTTTTTTAAGACAAAATTTGAAGTTTACATTATTTTTCTGTAATCCATTGTAGGCTGTTTTAAGACGGAGTTTTAGGGCCAGTTTACAAAAAAACATTGTTTTTATTTTAAATTACAACTTTTAAGTCGTACATACAAAAAACATTTTTACTTTTGTAATAAAATAATGTATATTATAATATAATAATTTATATACAAATAAAAAATTTTAACAAAAATTTTCTTGTAAATTCACCACTTAAAAGTCATAGATTAAAGACAAAAAAGTCATAGATTAACGAGGAAAAAACGCCAAAGTTTTCCGTTTATCGGAGCCTAGAAGCTGAAATATGTGGAGCCTTTTGTGAAGCTTTATGTCCAGATAAGTTTAAAAAACAGAGAGATTCTGAACCTTTTGGCGACTCAGAATCAGATTATTGTCAGTGTAGCCGTCTTTCCGGGGTTCGGTGTCGGTAAAGCGGAGTTTCATCTGTAAAATAAGGAGCTCAGAGACACGTTTGGGTGTAGAGGACCGCTGCAGCCTTTATTCTCCTTTTCATTCACATAACCTGAAGTTCATCTGTCACCTTACGTCATGAACCTGTCATCAACACCAATGCGGAAGTAAACAGTGTTCCATACGCCCCCTCCTCCAGATGAAACGTCCCATTTCAGCATAAAACAATAAAGATGAATGAAGATAATGTGTTCTATTAGCATTAGAACGTTGAAAATATCAAAAAGTGCTCCTCCTCAGACAGAAGCGTCACACAAACGTAGAGATCTGGTCTTTAATGGAGGAAGAAAGGATTGAAGTGGACATCTGCAGGGACACCGATGTCTTCATCAACAGCTGCAGAGATCCTGCAAACCAACCATCGATTAAAAAAACTTTAATAAATTGTAAATCAAACAAATGAGCTTCCAAACATTTGGAACATTATCAATAAATCTTCAGCTCACCTGTTCCATTGGGTTTAGTGGGTCTGCTCAGCTGCTCTGTATGCTCACTTCCACTTTAATCTAATAAATTTACGAGATTTTTTCTCATAAATTTACGACTTAAAATCTCGTAATTTTACTTTTTTTTTTTTTTTGGTAACCCTTAAACTCTGTCGTACTGTTTAACCTCAACAGAGGAATCATTTGTTTGCTCTCTCTCTCTGATTCCCTTCTTCAGACCAATCATGCTGCAAAGATTTCCGTGTTTCTGAGAGATTTTTAAGAGTTGCATCATTTTATTTCACTTTAGCCTTCGCCTTCAGTTCTTTCCACAGATCCCCAGAATAGTTGTAACAATTGAATAGTCCTTCAGTTCCTCTTATCTGATCCTTATCTCAGCCGTGCAACAACACTGTTGAACCGCTAAAGCAACACGTGGCTGAGACGGATGCAAAAGGGTGGAAGCAGTCAAAAACGGAGACGATGAGACCATTCAGGTCACGACTATCCAACATGACATCAGAGGGGTTTGTGTGGAGCTTCTGCTGAGGGTCAGCATAGGAACCGCTCCAGAAGAAAGGTGTGGATCTAATCCAAAATCCACAGCTTTAGGAATTCTTCTGCATCCATTTCTGAACCCAACAATGTTGTAACAAATAAAAAGCCTCATTGCAGGTATGTAGACGAGCCCCTCCCTGGCACAGCTACATGTCTAAAAAAACGGTTTCTGCTCATTCTCCAGGCAAGAATGAAGTCTCTGTTGGACGACTGGAGGAGCCTGCTCAGTCAGCAGAAACAGGTGTGTCCTGCAGAAACCGCTCAGGTGCACAGGTCGCTGTACTGACTCCCTCCCCTCCGCCTGACAGGTTTACATACAGCTCGCCGAAGACGACAAAGTCCGCTACAAGAACGAGATGAAGTCGTGGGAAGACCACATGCTGGAGATCGGACGAGAAGACCTCCTGCGGGAACAGACGCTGTCTTCGCAGAGAAGACCTGCCGCCAGGACAGCAGCGGCCAAGAAGAAAACCAAGACCACCACGGCCAAAGCGGCCAAGAAGACGCCAGCAGCACCAAAGTCGAAAGCAGCCGGCGGAGAGGTGAAAGGCAGCTCTGCAAAAACTGTCCGAAAAGGGTCCGCCAAGAAAGTGTGAAGCCGTTGAGGATCCTCACAGGATTCCCAGCTGTCCTCCTCCTTTTCTTTCTTCTCTTCTGTTGTCGTTTGTATCCGTCCTGCAGGACACAGCTACGTAGTCAACATCCTCAGAGTTCACAATAAAGTTTTCTGCTTTTGTCTAGAGTGTGCGTTCTCAGTGACATCAATCCTCTGATGGGAGAACATTTTCTGAACGAACTGCAGATCGTTAGTAAATGTGAGAAAAAAATGTAACAAACGTTACATTACATTCAACACACTTTCAGTCAGAATAAATCATTTGGACATGCGCAGAACTCCCTGAAACACCGGAAACCACAGTAGAAGAAGAAATATTGAGTTCCCATGTAAACAAAAAAGCTATTTTAGTAACATAATAGCTCATTTGGTAAGAACATGGTTTCTTAGGAAGCATTCAAACCCCTAAGCAACTTTTTAGGTACATCCTTGCATTTTCCCTTTTCTGCCATTTATGGACAATTTAGATGCAATTATTTCTGCAACTTCAGGTTTTTCTGCAATGCAACATAATTGCAGCAACGATGAGGTCCTCTGCAGCTTTACACTTCTAGCTCAGAAACATTATACGCAAGCAAATTATGCAACCATTTTCACTTCAATGCATTTCTGCGTCTTCTGCTAAAAGTTATGCAGTTAGGCAAATTAAAACAACCACATTAGCAATTACGCAATCAAATACAACTTTCTGTAGTTAGTATGTAGTTCTTGGTGAGGGGAAGGGGGGTGAAGGTGAGCTCATGTCTCCTGTGGTTGCCAATAAAGTTCAACAGGAGTCTGTTTTTCCATGTTTTCTCTGACTAACTGCATAAACAGTGGATGCAATATCATTAAACAACGTCTCAAAGTTGGTATGTCAATCAAAACGGAAGGTGATAAATAATAACTAATAACCGCAAAGTAAACACTGATTAACTTTTTGGGCGTTTTTTTTCTGTGGGATCTGGCAGTTTTTGGATGACTTTAGGGCTGGAAATCTGGCAACCTGGCAACCCAGCTGAGCCGACGCCGCGCTCGGTCTGCGCGTGCGCGCCGCAGCAGGAAGTGGGATGTGTCCCGGATGAATTCGTGTTGCTGTTCCACATCTGAGAATCATTGAATCAGCTCCAGAGCGGGGTTTTAGCCGAGCCCAGCGGCGGACGACGACACCCCCGCACTCCGTCACGAACAGCCAACCCCCGGTGCCGGTCGGTGTGGACCGAACCCAGGACTTGCTTAGCGACCGTCCAGCGCTTATGTAAAGGCAGCATGTGAATCGTCATTTCGGACTTAGTGGTGGCGCGCGCAGCTCCCGGTCACTGTCAGATGTCGAGGACTCAGCATCACCTGATGATGATGGAGCCCTCCGTGGCGCTGGGCAAAGCGGATCTGGCTCCCGGTTCCGCTGCCGGACTCGACCCGGTCCCGCGGAGCTCCGGCGGAGGCGACCCCGGCAAAGAGCCGCAGGACCCGCCTAACCTGAACGGCTGCGTGCCCCTCTCCCATCAGGTGGCGGGACACAAGTTCGGCGTGGACAAGGGCGGTGAGTGGCGCGCGCTGACGGGTGTGGGGGGGCACTGTCCTCTGTGACAAACATGACATGAACGCAGAGGCTTTAGGGATTCGCTCATCTGCAGTTCAGGAACTTTCCTGGCATCCCATAATGAGCTCTAGTGGAAGTGTTTCCCACAGTCTGTGAAGTCTGACTGTTGGACAGAAGGCCCTGCTCTCTGTCCCTCACTAGACCCTCTCAGGTCTCCTGTCTGGTTCAGGTCTGGACTCAGGACCCAGCAGTCAGGTTCTGCCTCACCAAACCGGTCCGTCTGAGTCTCCGTGGCTCGTCTTCAGGCTCTGGTGAGCAGGCGTGCTGGAACAGGAAGTGCTCATCCCCCAAACTGTCAAAGTCTAGGGTTCCAAGCTCGGCGCCTCAAAAGCCGTCCCACACCATCATTCTCCCTCCGCCTAACTTCATGTCTGGCACAGTGTGAAATGCCGTTTCTATGGCAACCGCCAAACCCAGAGTTTCCATCTGATTGTCAGTGAAGCATGACTCATCCCTCCAGAGAGCACTTGTCCTCTGGAGTCCCAGCGCTTCTTCACAGCTCCAGAGTCGCACGATCCAGTTCAACCGGGACACTTCCTGGCGTGTTGGAACACTCAGGACCACTTCCTGGCGTGTTGGAACGCTCAGGACCACTTCCTGGCGTGTTGAACGCTCAGGACCACTTCCTGGCGTGTTGGAACGCTCAGGACCACTTCCTGGCGTGTTAGAACGCCCAGGACCACTTCCTGGCGTGTTGGAACGCTCAGGACCACTTCCTGGCGTGTTGGAACGCCCAGGACCACTTCCTGGCGTGTTGGAACGCTCAGGACCACTTCCTGGCGTGTTGGAACGCTCAGGACCACTTCCTGGCGTGTTGGAACGCCCAGGACCACTTCCTGGCGTGTTGGAACACTCAGGACCACTTCCTGGCGTGTTGGAACGCTCAGGACCACTTCCTGGCGTGTTGGAACACTCAGGACTAGTTCCTGGCGTGTTGGAACGCTCAGGACCACTTCCTGGCGTGTTGGAACGCTCAGGACCACTTCCTGGCGTGTTGGAACGCCCAGGACCACTTCCTGGCGTGTTGGAACGCTCAGGACCACTTCCTGGCGTGTTGGAACGCTCAGGACCACTTCCTGGCGTGTTGGAACGCCCAGGACCACTTCCTGGCGTGTTGGAACGCCCAGGACCACTTCCTGGCGTGTTGGAACGCTCAGGACCACTTCCTGGCGTGTTGGAACACTCAGGACTAGTTCCTGGCGTGTTGGAACACTCAGGACTAGTTCCTGGCGTGTTGGAACGCTCAGGACCACTTCCTGGCGTGTTGGAACGCCCAGGACCACTTCCTGGCGTGTTGGAACGCTCAGGACCACTTCCTGGCGTGTTGGAACACTCAGGACTAGTTCCTGGCGTGTTGGAACGCTCAGGACCACTTCCTGGCGTGTTGGAACGCTCAGGACCACTTCCTGGCGTGTTGCAGCTTAGCTGCAGCTTCTTCCACTTTACTCTGAAAGCCACTCGCGGCTGACGCTGAAGTATTTAGCAAAGCGGACCTTCATGAGTGGACCGGTTCCACAGGAGCATCTCCTCATAGAACCGAGGATTCACTGAGCTCCTGACAGGGACCAGGTTCTGACCAGGTGTCGCCTGTGGGCGGGATTGGATGATGTCAGTAAATAGTTGTGGCTGTTTTGTGGACCACGGTCCCAAAACCCCAGAGTCTCACAGCAGCTCAGAGACAAGCGGCAGAACCATGAAGAACCGCTCAGGGTGGAGCTTCTTTGCCTCTGGCGTCTGTCAGCTCCTGTGGGATGGCGGAACAGTTCTGTGAGGATGATGATGATGAGGAGGAGGATGTGATTTTTTTTTTTTGCGTTTCTTTATCCCTATCTCTTTCCAAGAACGAGGCTGCCGTGTAAACAAACGTTTCAGATGATCTTATCAGGAGGAGGGTGTGTTCGGGAGGAACCGCGCTGGGATTGGACGTGTAAACACAAAACCAACGAGCTGGAAGGAGCAAAGGAGCATTTCCCACCGTCTGCACCTGCTGACAGTCTGACCAATCAAACCACCACCTGACCCTCCGTCTGCGGTCTTTCTGTCTGCAGGCTGCCTTCCTGCAGCTTCTGCAGTTTTAGGGTCAGAAGGGAATTCTTCTCCAGCTTCAGTCTGATGTAACAGAACATCTCAGCATCTGCAGACGGCTGAAGCTGAGCTGCAGATGCTGAACTACGCCCCCTGCAGGACTAGGCGACATGCTACTCTCTCCTTCGTAGCCGCAGCATTCAGTTTCTCTTTTCATGTGAATCTGTCAGTTGGAGAGAGGATCAGAGAGGATCAGAGAGGATCTGATGCTTTGAATCCCACCCAAGGATCCCACGGGTGAGGTGCACGTCGGGGCCTAAATCACGGCGGTTCTGTGGGACGCCTCCCCACCTTGATTGTCAAGGAAATGCTGCGCAAACACCGGAGGAGGGGCTTGTGAGTGATCAGGCCAAACCAGATCTCGTTTCACAGATGCTCTGCAGATAACAGCGGTCTCTCCGCTTCAGTTCCACGTGCAGAGTCAATCATTAAGCCGGGTCGAGACAAAGGGCGGTTCTGAAAGGCCCGGCCCGTCTGTCAGACCTTTATCCAGGAACACCTGTCTGAAGACAAAGGTGTGTTGGTGACACGCCCCCTTCTTCACCTTTGTTCCCACTCCTGATTTCTCAGAATACTGGGGGGAGTGCATTCATCCTGGTAATGGGTCAAAGTTCTGCAGTGTTGGCATGAAGGCTGTGGTGTAACGGCTCGTCACGAGGCGGTTCAGTTCCTCTGTTCACTGCAGTTCTGTATTTGCTGGATGGCTCGACACTTATGTGACCTTTAGAGGTTCCGGCGTGCGGGCCGCTCTCGCACATCCCACTTTAACGCAGAAGATCCTCGTTTGACGGAGGAACTCTTTAGCTGTTTTTCATATTTGAGCGCTGAACGGATCGATCGATCCAAAGCTGGATGCAGAGCAGGGAGGCTCCGCCCCCACCGACCATGACCTCTGTTCCTGGGTCTCCGTTGTCAGGACAACCTCAGGGACCATCAAGCGGCTTTAATCCAATCAGATCCAGTTTGAGTTTGCCAGTTAGAGGTTATGGATCTTGCAGAGATTTTTAGTTTGGATTCAGTTGAGATGTATTCACGATAAGAAGGGTATTGAACACCGGCAGCTCCTCTTCAGACCTCCCAGGAAGCTGCAGAAGAGCCGTTGAGCAACAGCAGGAACCTGGAAAAGCTACAATGAACCTGGCTGCAAAGGAACCGTCAGCTGACTGGACGGCGAGGAGCTCAGGAGGGGCGTGTGGACGCACGTCTGCAGCCGCCTCCATCAGGCTGCCGCGTGTTTCTGCACGCTTGACCGGACTGATGGAAGGAACCGCCCATCCGTCACTTCCCGGTCCACCCCGCCCACAGGCGTGACCCAAACTGCACTGTGACAAATCCTTATCTTCCACTTCCTGACATCGCCCCGAATTGCCAAGAATGCATCACAAGTTTCTAGAGACTGTAGGACGGACAGAAGGAGGTCCAACGACCGCTGAGCGCCCAGGAGGGGAGATGGTCGTTGACCAGCGACCATCACGTACGTGAGCGGTAGATGTGACGAGCAGCAAACCCCAGCAGGTCCTAACAAACCGAATCTTTCAAAAGTCAGAAGAGGAGCGACGTGTGATGAGGATGTCCGGACCAAGTCCCCGTCCTCCATTCCTAGATTTGACGTAAACCAGGAAGGACCAGTTCTTCAACACAGCACTACAGGCAGTAGGGGCAGTTTCCCCTCAACTCCCATGTTCAAAATCAGATCATGCATCCAAAATGAACACATTTACTGAGCCGTACGTCACACCGTTAAACCGAATCTCTACTGCATGGCAGCGTGTTTGTGTTCAACTTAAGGGTTTCTTCTTTAACTCATTGCAGCAGGCTTAGGAGAGGCCTGCCGTCATCGTGACCAGCAAATAAAACCCAGTTTTCAGAGTTTTGGTTGTTGTTTTGCACACATATCACTTATCAAACCAGCTGAATCCACCATCGCTGGCCTTAAGCTGAGCCCTTCGTGTCTTGCAGGGATCCTGCAGCACCCGGACGGTACGGTCCTGAAGCAGGTCCAGCCCCCACCCCGGGGTCCTCGAGAAATGCAGTTCTACAGCACGGTAACACAAAGCAACACAAAGCACACTCCATCTCAGTGCACGGCTGTGGTGTGTTGGCTGAACGGGGGTTCGTCTGCTAAACGTCAGCAGTCCTTCAAAGGGACGCGTCTGCCCGGCGAGGACAGAGACCTGCTGGGCCTCAGCCGATAGATTCAGCAGAGACGCTTGGATTAGGAAAGCCGAACGGCCTCGTCTGTAAGGAGGAAGTGTGGGTGAAGCTCAGAGATCATATCTGAGCTTCATTACTGAATAACTTGACTCTTATCTTAACTGCGATGCAACGACATCCTGACGGAGCCACGCCTCCATGGTGCGGCTCACCCGAGGGAACATGCCCCGCATATCGGCACCACGCCATCAGCCGCGCCCATTTCCCTTCTGATGCTCGCTCTGCTGCCGGAGTCGGATGAAGCGCTGACCAGAACCCCAAAATGCAGCAGGGCAGCCTTTAAAGAGCCGCTCCGGGAAAATTTCCACGTTCTTGTGGAATTTTTCTGATGACGGAGGACACTTATAAAGAAAATTAGGATTAAGACTGCGTTTCCGAGTATTTCTTTATTCAAATCAATGTGAATCAATGTTTGAAAAAGCTTAGAAACGACCAAATCATAATGAGAACGCTTTGAGAATAGATCAACAGAGGATCAGAGTGGGACTTCAAAGGCTTTTTGAATTCTAAATGTGGTGTTGTTGGCAGAAAGGTTTAAATGGAAGAAGGTTTCAGCAGGTTGAGCTCGCATGACGCCGACCCGCAGGTCCGCGCCGTCCCACATGCCGGAGCCGACCCGTCGCTCGGGCCGGGAGCGACCCGTCGCTCGGGCCGGGGCCGACCCGTCGCTCGGGCCGGGGCCGACCCGTCGCTCGGGCCGGGGACAACCCGTCGCTCGGGCCTGAGCCGGGGCCGACCCGTCGCTCGGGCCAGGGCCGACCCGTCGCTGAGGCCGGGGCCGACCCGTCGCTCGGGCCGGGGCCGACCCGTCGCTCGGGCCAGGGCCGACCCGTCGCTCGGGCCTGAGCCGGGGCCGACCCGTCGCTCGGGCCGACCCGTCGCTGGGGCCGGGGCCGACCCGTCCCACATGCCGGGGCCGACCCGTCGCTCGGGCCAGGGCCGACCCGTCGCTCAGGCCGGGACCGACCCGTCGCTCGGGCCGGGGCCGACCCGTCACGATGAGGACAGTGAAACATGATGGTGTGTTTGTCACAGGTATATGCAGAGGACTGCTGTGACCCCTGTCTTCTGGACCTCCAGAATTATCTTCCCAGATACTATGGCACGTGGTCGCACCCCGACAGGCCGCACGGTAAGACGTTTTTGGCAGAAAATGGAAACCGTTTCCACACCAAATTCTTCATTTTTGGCACTAAGCCCGACGGTGAAATAAAAAAAAGTCACTGACGTGAGCGCTGTTCCCCTTCACAATGTGAGTGAGTCGTTAGGAGCAGAGCCCGGTCCATGATTAACTAGCTTAACTAACCCTGTTATCAGTGGGGTTTGCAGGTTGAATGCTGGCTGCAGAGCAAACACAGCAGGGTGTGTAGCTGTGTAGGCGTTGTTACACTTGGCTGTTTAAAGGTGACATTAGAAAGATTCACATTGAATGTTAAAATTCCTGGAAAGTCCGAATTCCTCAGTGGTCCATGCAAACGTCCATCAGCTCAGTGGCCCTGTGGTAGAGTGGCCTGTGACTGGAAGGTCGTGAGGCCAAATCCAAGACTCTATAAATTGGACCCAGTGCCTCCCTGCTGGACACTCAGCATTAAGGGGTTGGATTGGGGGGGTTAAACCACCAACTGGTTCCTGAGCACGGCTGTGGGGATGGGGGAGCGGTGAATGTGGAGAACAGGTAATGGGACTTTACCTTCAGGCTGTCATCAGCCCTGTGTTCCAGACATTCCTGACGTACCTGCTGCTGATCAGTCAGGCGTGTGCAGAGGCAGGACACTGACGCACAGCTTTGTCAGCCACAGATTCCTCAGGTCGTCATCTGAAAAGCTGAGTTTGGTCTGAGATGTTCATCATAGAAACACTTTAAATGTGGGAGACGGAATGTAAAGAAAGAATCCAGGAAATCCCAATGTCTGATCTTTAAAGAATGCATAATGAAACGGGAAGTAAGTTCCTACAAACAAACCAAACCGATGTTTTCTGCTCCATTATTCAAATGAACTCCTTAAAAGTCAGACATTCTTTCTTTACTTGAGGAATGAGGAACCAGTGGCTGACGGCGTCCGTCATCTTTTCAAAGAACCAGGAGGAGTCTTGCTTCAGATGTGGAGCAGAGGGGGCGTAGGGGAAGGGCCAAACCTCTGAGACTCGTCTTTTCAAAATAAAAGCAGAGGAGAGATGATGCGAGTTTACATAACACCTGTACAATGAAATGAATTCAATGCCAACATTCCAGATACTTGCTCAAAATGCAGGAAATGCAGGAGAGAAAGGCTTTTTCACTGTAGAAGAATGAAACAGTTCTGGTCTGTAATCAGAGAAACTATCAAACAATTCATCTCCAAAGAAATAACACCGGAACCAGACTTTTTTATTATTGGACTCTATTTGGATACTCTATATCCAAAAACAATAGATACACTAGATCACTTATAGACATGTTTATTGCAGGCTTAAAGATCGGTAGAAATGAACTGGAAAACCTACACAGGACCAACACTTCAGCACTGGACTCAACTGATGTTCCCTGTACTGCCGATGGAACGTAGAACCTTTTTGGTTAAAAGGAAAAAAGACCTCGTGTGAATCTGTTTGGAGACCATTTGCTGAAGACACGGATCTGTCTGATGGGGACGATGTTTGAAACTTCAGCCTGAACTGTGAACTCTATTCAGAGTTTTTACTTAAGTCTTTGTTGCAGGAAGCATATCAAGGTTTTGTGTTCAAACTCAAATTGAGTATAAGACAAACAGCATATAGGGTGTCTGAGAGGAAAATGTCTTTTTTAAATGTTTTATATATATAGTTATTATCATATATAAAATATTGTTGGAAAAATAAAGAGAAAGAGGAGAGCCAGGTTTCATCATGCAGCTGAGGGAGTGAAGCAGCGGTTCTCCTCCTTCCACAGCGGGCCCGCCCGCCGGGCCTGATGGGAACGGATCCGTGGTTTCATCTGTTTACAGAAGCTCCAGCTGAGTCTCTTTAAAAATAAAAAACTGCGGATGGACGTAGAAAACGGCGTTGGGCCAGCAACTGTCGTTCCTTCAGACTCCAAAACGGTGACCCAAACAGCCCCCCGCTCATGATTCCCCAGTCCCTCTGAAGGAATGTCCATGCTGCTGCTATCATGGGGAAGGGGAGGTTCTGCTGAGGAAGGATTTCTGCGTCCCGGCGGTGTAGACGGATGAGGAGACCGTCATGAACGCCTCCGCAGACCCTTTTCTCTGTGCTGCAGCCAGCGTTAAGGAGCGCCATGACGGAGCGTGGAACAGTTGAGGCTGTGCTCCAGCGGTCATCCAGTTTGCCGACTCGCCTTAAGCTGTGTTTCCCGGGTTCTCTGGTCTCATGCTGTCGTTCCTTCACAGACCTGTACCTGAAGCTGGAGGACGTGACTCGCCACTTCGTCAAGCCGTGCATCATGGACGTTAAGCTGGGCCAGCAGAGCTACGATCCTTTCGCCTCGCAGGACAAACGAGAGCAGCAGATCAAAAAGTACCCGCTCATGGAGGAGATCGGGTTCCTGATCCTCGGCATGAGGGTACGCTGTTCTTCCTTTAGGGAGGTCTGTGGTTTCAGCGACTCCAGGATGTAGGCGGGGCGTTTTTCCATCCAGTTTCAACCACTTTAGCACTCTTGGAACAAAGGCTGAGGTGGTTTCTTCCTCCTCCTCATAGACGCTCAGTATTCGGGGTTTTCATCAAGATCATTCAGCACTCGGGAAGTTCCGAGTCTCGGAGTCCAGAGAGGTTCTTGTAGACTTCATTTGGGTCAGAACAACCCCCCTTCAGTGGAAACGGATGGACATCAGCCCTTCTGTTATCGGGATCACATGCTGAGCGTTCTGTAGGCGGGGGGGTGACCCGGGGGGCTGCTGGCTGTGTCCTTGCAGAAGCAGAGGTCTGAAAAAACCCTCCTCTTCCTCTCGTTTCAGGTTTATAACATGTGCAGCGACTCGTTTTGCTCCTACGACCAGCACTACGGACGGGGCCTGGTGAAGGACTCGGTGAAAGACGGTACGCTGCTCTTCTTGAGGGGACAGTGAAGAAAAGAAGGCTTGGGTTTGGTGTTCGGTTGCTTCACGCCGTTACAGCCGTTTGGAGTGTCTTTTCTGTCCGTTTCATGGTCATCATCTAAAAAAAACGGTTGATCATCTATTAAACTCGACCTCACGAGTGCTTCTCAGTTCACGTAAAAAGAAAAAACCCAATAAAAGCTGAAGAAATCAAAGGACCTAAACGTCCACTCAGGCTTCTGCCTCAGTGGGAAGAAACCAAGAGTTTGAAACCGTTTCAGGACAAACGTGCAGAAAATGTTCCCAACTCTGGAGGCTTTCCCTTAAAAACAGAGGGTGTAGATCCTAGAAAAGACCATATGTTGTCCCAAAAACCATCATTTCAAAGCAGCCGGTCATTTCCTTCCCCCTGTGACGCAGCACAGACATGCCTCATAGAAGCTGAAATCCCGTCAGTCATTCCTAAACACATTTCCTTCTTCTCCTTTTCAGTTTGCTCCGTCTTCTTAAGTTAAACGCTGAAGCGACCATTCACTTCCTGCTCCAGTTTCACATTTATTCTACATTCTACAGACTCTTTAGATTCCTCTAAGACTATCAGTTCAGTTCTTCTTCTTTTCAGAGGACCGTCCTCGTGGGGGACACTAGTAACCTGCTCCCACTTGGAACAACAGATGACGGCTTTTTTTGTGGAACTTTTTATTTTTGTTTTCTCATCACGACATGCAACAAGAATTCCCTGAAACACGTTCAGCCATTAGTCCAATGTAGTCCATCGAATAAACATACTTGATCATTTGTTTCCATTCAGTTACAGATGGTGGTGCTACATTTGTCCAATTTCCTGTTGTGGTTTTCTTAGCGACCAATAGCTAAATGTGCGTCATATGTATTTTAATCAGCATCAAAGTCTTCTGGAAATGCGCCCAGAACATGTGATACAGTCCTTAGAGCACATGTGTCATACTCAGATCATATCAAATGTGCATTAGAGCTGGCCCGCGGTACACGCTAATACTACACATCCCACAATGCTTTGCTAGTCAAAACCGTTGGGCGCTCGTTTTTTCCATTAACAGTCACTGACAGCCATGCTCCGGTCACATCGGACACATTTCAGCCTCCACAAAAATGGCCAAACTAAAGATGGAGGCAGATTATCTGTTCAGACCTGTTGGTCTTGTGGGTGGAGCTAACGTGGCTGTAACGACAGAATGTAACATAAGAAGACACTAAATGAAAAGGTTAAACATTACATATCAGTTGCTGTTAATTTTTCAGTAAATACAGAGTTTGGTCCGTGACTTTACTTCACTGCTTCGCGGTCCGTTGTGAACTTGAGTTTGACACGTCTGACTTAGAGGAATCTCACGTTTTACCATTGTTTCAATGTCCCTCTTAATATTTTTTAAAATTCCCTTATAAGCGGGCAGTCAAAGAAAGCATGTGTATGATCTCCAATGTTTCCACATTGCCTCCAGCGTAGGACTGTGGTTAGAGATCCACAGAGGCGTGTGATAGAACCGCATTTTGATTTTCCAGTCAAATTCTTTCCATAGTTGGCTTTTGTGCTGTCCAGCAGCTGAGCAGACCCATGACAGCTGAAAACCGGATTTTACTATAGGGGTAATGAATTCCCATTTTTCCTTTGATATCATATGGATTCTGTCTGGGGGACAGCTGAGAGTCTCTTATCCCTTGTGCTATCTTGTGGGGTCAAAATGACCCCACCCTTACATTGACATGTTATCCCTACCATGGCAAAGGTGGAAGAAAAAAGGTTCAGAGCTCTGTCTAGTGGGTCTAGATGACCCCACTCCCAATGTTAAAGTGCCTAGGATAGAACTAGAGTTTCACAAGTTGGAAACGTGTTTATGTGTGGAAAAGGTTTTTTTCTGCGATAGTAGGAAAGTTTTGTTCCATCTATGCAGTTTGGGATTTTATTGATTCTGTCTCGCTCTTTATGATTCATGATGTAATGTCTGACTTGTAGATATTTATGAAAAAATCACTGCAGAAGAACAAACTGTCCTCCAAGCTGTGAAAAGGACTTGAATTCTGTTCCACCGAGGAGCTGGGTAAGGGTAGTAAGGCCTTTAGGGGGGCTAAAGCCGGGGTCACCGACGATAGGCATTGCTCTGGAAATTGACCCGTGTCAGGTAGGATATTTTGAACTACAGTCCCAGATGACTGGCATGCAATAAAGCATCATTAATGGCTCATCTGTGTGGCTGCAGACGGAGGAAGAGGAGCTCCTCCAAGGTTCCCATCGGATGAAGTCTTCTGTCCCAAACATAAACGAACTTCTTAGGTTCTCCTGTTATCCGACACGCTTGGGTTTTCTCCACATACCTGACATGTCCGTCGGATAATACCACAGACACGGCGTTCTCAATGAGAGACCACCCTACAGGAAATGATGTCACCTCAGGCTGTTTATGTCTTTGTTTTTGGCATCACTACTTCCTTTTCCTGTTTGATTAAAAAAAAAAAAGGGCGTCTTTCCGTCTGAATGTATTTATTTATCCCCTCGTGGTCTGTGTGTTTAAGGTTTGCTTCCTCTGATCTGCAGGTTTGGCCAGATTCTTCCATAACGGCGCCGGCGTGCGGGAGGACGCCGTCCTGGCCAGCATCTGGAAGGTGCAGCAGATCCTCCACTGGTTCCAGTCCCAGCGGAAGCTGGCCTTCTACGCCAGCTCCCTGCTGTTCGTCTACGAGGGCCTCCCCTCCTCGTCCTCGCCATCCCTGCCCGCGAATGAGAGCGCCGCTCTGTCTTCGGCGGCTGATGGCGTCCGGGAGGAGAAAGCCGTTAGGGGTGAGACTGGGGAGGGAAAGGGGGTCGCTGAAAACAACAACAACACCGAGGAGGCAGCGCCGCGGCTATGCAGCCCGCCCAACATTTACAACGCATTCATGAAGGCCAGAGACCGCTGCAGTGGGGAGGGGCGTCTCCATGGCAACAGCGGAGACGGAAGTGGCTCAAACTCAGGACTGTGGGAGGAGGACAACGCCACCTGGCAGCAGAGGGGGGACCTGAAAGCTTCACCCAACGGAAACCAAACCAAATCGCAACTGGAAGGAAGAGATGAGGACAGAGAGAGGGAGGAGGAGGAGGAGGTGGGAGGAGGAGGGGAAGGAGGACGGCACGGCACGGATGTGGAAGTGAAGATGATCGATTTTGCTCACGTTTTCCCGAGCGACAGCTGTGACCACGGATACATCTATGGTCTGAAAAACCTGCTGACAGTGCTGGAGCAGATCCTCTGTGACGCCACCACCTCCTGAAGGAGGCGGGGCTGAGGGGCAGACGCCATCCCCCTCCCATCCAACCTCCTGAAGGAGGCGGGGCTGAGGGGCAGACGCCATCCCCCTCCCATCCAACCTCCTGAAGGAGGCGGGGCTGAGGGGCAGACGCCATCCCCCTCCCATCCAACCTCCTGAAGGAGGCGGGGCTGAGGGATGGACGCCATCCCCCTCCCATCCAACCTCCTGAAGGAGGCGGGGCTGAGGGACGGACGCCATCCCCCTCCCATCCAACCTCCTGAAGGAGGCGGGGCTGAGGGACGGACGCCATCCCCCTCCCATCCAACCTCCTGAAGGAGGCGGGGCTGAGGGATGGACGCCATCCCCCTCCCATCCAACCTCCTGAAGGAGGCGGGGCTGAGGGACGGACGCCATCCCCCTCCCATCCAACCTCCTGAAGGAGGCGGGGCTGAGGGACAGACGCCATTCCCCCTCCCATCCAACCTCCTGAAGGAGGCGGGGCTGAGGGGCAGACGCCATCCCCCTCCCATCCAACCTCCTGAAGGAGGCGGGGCTGAGGGACAGATGCCATCCCCCTCCCATCCAACCTCCTGAAGGAGGCGGGGCTGAGGGACAGACGCCATCCCCCTCCCATCCAACCTCCTGAAGGAGGCGGGGCATGGGGAGGGACGTGGTCCAGTAACCCAGAGCCATGGCGGTCCTCGTCTTCTGTCCACAGACACTAACCTGTGAAGGCAACATGACGCTGCACCTGAACGCACCATCTCAGAGCTGTCAGACCCACACGTCCTCGTCAGGATTCGGCGCTGCGGTCCGCTCCTTTAAAACCCCTGCAGGTTTATTTTTAAGCTGTGCGTTTTATCGGTTCTTTCTGAGAGAACCGCCAGGTTCCACATGTTTTATGATGAATGCTTCCCCCAAAAGTTAATTTAAGTTTTCTAGACCGAGTTTTTCCTCTCCTGGTTTGAGGATGAAGAGTCTGTTTCACATGGTTTACCTCCCCCCCCCGTCCTTTCATGTCCATGGACGTAAACTGGATTTACTGTAAATGTTTACAGGTTCCTGTCGGACTGGAAACCCAGCAGAACCGCTGGAGTGTGGGGGTCTGACAGGCTCACAGGAAGCTGGAACCAGCCTGGTGTTCAGTTGCGTCGTCATGTTGCTCTGCGGGTTCAACCACTGTCAGAAAGTTTGTAACTCAGGAATTCACTGTACTACCGATTCTTACGATTGCTACTACTCCCTTGTCTCTGAGAGAATCCTTATGCTGTATGCTTGATGTTGAAAATGTTTTATATCATTTTAGTGGCTATTTATCTCATGAACACTGACCTTCACTTACTTTATATACGGCGCATTTGTACTAAAGAGCAGGAGCTGGACGGTGTCGGTTGCCAAATCAGCTCTCTTCTTCCTCCGTGGTTTCACCGAACAGCAGAGCCTGTCCAGGTTCAGGCCTGACGTGGATCAGGTCTGCGTTTCTGAAACTGGAGGTCTCCTGTGGGGTGGGGGGGTGGGGGGGTCACGCCGGATCCTCCTTCAGGAGAGTAGCTTGTCCCAAAAGGAGAAGTCAGGCCACAGATCTGGCAACTCCGTGTTCTTAAAGTTTGACAATCGTATGTCGCAGACTGACATTCAGGTGGAACCCCCCCCCCCAGACAAAGATTTGAGCCTCCAGGACTTGAACGTCTTTTCTGAAGTCAGCTCTTCTGATATTTTTTTCTTTCTCTTGACATTTCTGGCAACGAAGTGATTCTATTTATTGTAAAGATGACTAGAATGAGAGGATAGCCGCCCAACGTCGTCTAAATAGATTTACATGCAAGTGCATCATGTGCCTCAAATGGATGAGAAACTGCAGTGAACCCATAGATGTTCTTGTTGAAGGACGATCAAATGCTACTAAAGTAAACCTTGACCCTGCTAACGTGTTAGCTTAAACTCATGTCTGTGTTCTGGCGTGACCGGGCTGTGACGCGTGTGTGTCCAAAGACAGAGGTGCAGACTCGGATTCTGCTTTAGGAATGTGCCGGAGCTCCAGAACCGTTTTAGCTGAAAGGAAAGTCTTGTTTTCTACATTCACCTGAAATCGGAGGTTCTGAGAATCTTCTGAGGAGCTTGTCGCAGACGGCGTTTGCTCCAAAGCTTTGTGTTTCTCAGAATCAAACCCTCGTGGTGATTTCTTTTTGGTCCCAGGCCACTGATCCTGTGACCGTCTTCTCATAAATCCAAGTGAGCCAAGTCTGATGGTTCATCCCGATGGTCATCTGCAGCAGCAGAGACGCCTTGACCGCTCCGCCGCCGCCGCCGTCGGCTTTACCTTCTTGGTTTCCGTGCAGCTGTTTGCACACTAGAGCTGCTTGAAGTTCTAAACTCTTAGTTCTGTTCTCTCCAGCACACATATGAAACTAAAATATGAACTACATGTACATCTGGATGTTATTTTGTAATGTAACTTGATTCCATGCATTTTGGTTTTAATCTGAGCAGCAAATGATTCGGATATAAACTGTTTTTAACATGACAGTTTTTTTTTTTTAATAAACGTCATCCTCTGTTCCAAATGATCCACAGGAACGTTGAGGCCTTTTATTTCAGCAGTGGGGGGAGAGGCTTTCTGAACCTCTGCAGTGATTGGCTGGGGGTGGGGGTGTCATGATGAAGAGCATTCATACGTTTAAACTTAGAAAATCATAAATGATTTTGTTCATCCCATTCAAATGAAACTTTATTGATCTGATCAATCATAAATTATTGGTTTGATCGGCCGACAGTGGATTGTAGTTTGTCTCACCTTTATGCTTTTCAGCAGTTTGGGTTGAAGAACCAAAGTAAGAGTTTCGTCGATCGCGCTTCAGGGATTAGAATTCTATTTTCTTGTTTCTATTTTTTTTATTGGGTTTCAAGAAACTTTAGAGATAAATTCGATAGAGATGGTTATTGACTAATGGAAGTAATAAAGACCCTCATAGAAACGGTTATAACATGTAGAAAGACATTAAATACAAAGAAATGAAACCTGCAGGATCACTGCAGCTCAGAACCGAGTCCTCATCCATCATGACATCATCGGATCTCTATTTGCAACACCAACTGTTTGCCAAGAGGGTGAGGGGAAACTGTGTGAGGTTCAGCATTGTTTGAGCACCTATGACATTAAATATTACATTATAATGCCTGTTATTGCAATGGGAGACCTCACATCAAACAGAAATACATTTTTACCTAAATGTGAATTTCATGTTTCAAGACCAGAGATAAAATAAAGGAAAAGTCTGTAAAACTACACAAAAAACATTATCAACGTAAAATCTGGGTTTATGTGAAGTAGTTATACTATGAAATGCTCACTGTAAACGTCTGAACTGAACGCATGTCAACAGGAAAACAGATGAACTGAAGTTCAGACAGTTGTGGGTTTGATCTCAGAAACAAACGAGGTTGTTCTTCTGGTTTGACCTTTAACCCTTGTGCTGTCCTATGGGGGCAAGATGACCATTGAGGTGTTCTCCCTACCATGACAAAGGTGGATAAAGGTGGAGAGGATTTCATGTAATACATGGACACCAGTGAAGATGACAAATCATTGAAGAACAAAGGTTCAGAGCTCTGTCTGGTGGGTCTAGATGACCCCACTCCCAAAATGTTAAAGTGCCTAGGATAGAACAAGGGTTAAGGCTCTGAAGGTCAAAGAGCTATAGGTGCTCGCCACAGGTTAGTCGTCTGGGGTCAGGCACAAATTTGAACGGGGGCCACATTTGGCCCCTGGGCCTGACTTTGGACATGCCGGATTTATACAGTCCATACATTCTAGCATCTTACATCAGTCCCACACAAATTTCAGATCTTGATAGTCGAATGTACTATAGCCATTCTATCCAAATAGAAATGAAATAGAAATGAATTCATCAAGTCCCAACCGGAGTAAAGATGTTAGTTTCCAAAGATGTCAAGGATCACCTGGATCCATTCTTCCATTGTAACCCTTGTTCTATCCTAGGCACTTTAACATTGGGAGTGGGGTCATCTAGACCCACCAGACAGAGCTCTGAACCTTTTTTCTTCAATGATTTGTGATCTTCACTGGTGTCCATGGATGACATGAAATCCTCTCCACCTTTATCCACCTTTGTCATGGTAGGGAGAACACCTCAATGGAGGGGGGGGGGTCTTACGATAGCACAAGGGTTAAGCCATCTTCTGGTAATCACCGTCTTACTGGCCAGCAACAAAATTCTGAAGACTTTAGATTAAATGACCCAGGGGGGAGGAGCTTAGTCACCTTTAACCCACACGTTCCAGATTTCTGCTCTGGAAGGTCCTCCTCCTGAAAATCAGAATGATGACCGTTAGAATTCTTTGACAGTCTCCTGTGGAGGGTTGAAGAGTGGGGGTGCTCTATTGGCTGATCGTAGACATGGGCCCTGCAGAAAGCTCCTTGTGTAGGAACATGCTGCGTTGGGCATCTTGTGGGGGGGGGGGGGGGGGAGTGGGGGGTTACTATGGTGGGATCCCCTGATAGACTGATGGTCGGAGGGGCCAGAGAGGGGCAGTGAGGATTGCAGAGGAATGCTGAGTACAAAAGACTGTTGCGTGAGTGTGCAGTACGAGCCCTGGGGGGGGGGCAGACCGACAGACCCATGGGGTCCAGGCCAGCCTGCAGCTTTAATAGTTTTTGTTTTGGGATGAAAACTGCCCTGTGAGGCGGCGGCCATGGCAGCAGCTTCAAAGTAGGTCAAACATGGAAAAATAAGAAGAAAAAATGTCTCATTCTCAAAACGCTGTTCCAGAACTGGATGTAAAACGTTCACGTTTTTTCTTACAAAGTCCAGTTTGCTTAAAAACAAAACAACACATCCACAGAATTTATTCAGCTTGACCACAACTTTGAAGTTTGGCCAAAGTGTGCCGTCTCGCTGCAGCTGAGCTTCATTCCTCTCCTTTCAGACCAAACCTCCACCTCTCTAGATGTTCCTCCACCTCCTCTCCCTACAGATCACAGTGTCATCTGCAAACATCCTGGTCCACAGAGATTCCTGTCTAACCTCATCTGTCAGTCTGTCCGTCATCATGGAAACAAGAAGGAGCTCAAAGCTGATCCTTGGTGCAGTCCCACCTCCACCTTCAACTCCTCTGTCACCGACAGCATATGTCACCACTGTCCTCCAGCTCTCATCCACATCCTGAACATCTGCAACATCTTTCTCTGTCAGTCCAGACTTTCTCCTAAACCACAGCTCCTCTCTGGATCCTGACCTAGACTTTCTCTACATCTACAGACACAAAGCAGATCCTTCTTTGTTTTTCTCCAGAAACATCATCAAAGCAAAGATTACATCTTCTTTCTCTGCATGAAACCAAACTGTTGCTTTTAAATGTTCATTTCTAAACTCAGTCTAGCTTCCTCTCCTCTTTCCCATAATTCATTATGATTCATCAGGTTTAGTCCTCTGTAGTTTCTCTGAACGTCTCCCATCTTCTTCAAAATTGAACCAGAGCATTTCTGCTCCATTCATCATCATCATCATCATCATCCTCTCACTTTCCAAGATCTTTTTAACCAGTCAGAAACTCTGATGCCTCATCTCCTGATGTTTTCCACACCTGCACAGGTATGCTTTCAGGACCTAAAACTACCTTTCCACTCTTCATCCTCTTCAATGTCTTCCTCACTTCATCCATTCGGATCTTTGCTCCACCACATCCATCTCTTCTCCTCTGTGCTCTCTAACATTCTCCTCCTTCATCAGCTCTTCAAACTTCTCCTTTTTTCTTTCCATCACACGTGTAGAACCTGTCAGCACATGTCCATCTCTGTCCTTCATCATCGTAACCTGCTGCTCATCCTTCCATCTCTGTTCCCCGCCTTCACCTGCACAGATCCACCGCTCCGTCTTTTGTGTCCAACCCGTCAAACAAGTCCTCACACAACCTTTATTCAACCATAACCACCTCCTCTTCACCCTGTGCTCCATGTACTCCTGTCTTCTGTCCTCTCAGATTCATACTCTTCCTTAGCTAACTTTGTCCTCCTAACAAACTCCTGAACCTCTTTGTGTCATCACCAAGGCTCCTGATCTGCTTTCTTCTATCCAGATGAAACACCAAGATCAGCACACAGCAATCTTTGTTTTCCCATCTTCCTCCTCTTGGTCTTCTGCTCTGCTTCATCTTCCTCACCACCAGAGTCATTCTCACACCCTCACATCCTCTGCTGTCTGCCTACACTCTTCCAGCTGACACTTTGCTGAACTCTTCCATGTTACATCTGGAAAAGAGGAAATCCCCCCCCGCCATGTGACATTTCCACTCTTTTAGCAAAGTCCTCCACCATCCGTCCTTCTGCCTTCCTGTCCTGAACACCAAATTTCTCCATCACTTCTTCATCTCCTCCGTTTCACATTGCTTCCAGGAGTGATGCGACAGATAAATACCACACAGATTTGTCTGATCTGTGTCCTAAAGAACGGGCCGGCATCTTTTCAAATCATAAAATGGCATCCATCAAGTGTATCTTGTCGACAGACAATCTGCCTGCAGCTTTGAGCGTCTTTGGACATGAATTGCTTTTAAAAGTCTGTTTTCAAATCCTGAACTTCACTTATCAGCAGGTGCCTGACAGCAGTGGGAAAACCTGTCCTGCATGTTTTTCATGTCACCTTTCATCAACACACCTGATTCAGATCACCCTAGAATCTGCTAGAGCCCATGCTGATTAACCCTTGTTCTATCCCATGACCCCCCCCCCCCTTTCATTGACGTGTTCTCCCTACCATGACAAAGGTGGATAAAGGTGGAGAGGATTTCATGTAATCCACGGACACCAGTGAAGATCACAAATCATTGAAGAAAAAAGGTTCAAAGCTCTGTCTAGTGGGTCTAGATGACCCCACTCCCAATGTTAAAGTGCCTAGGATAGAACAAGGGTTGAGACGAAGACTGCTGGGACTCAATACTCTGGAGTGATGAGACAAACATCACTGTTTGTGGAACTAATGTGTGACGCCGCAAAGGTGAGGACTTCAAAGAGAAATGCATGGTGCCTACAGCGAAACACGGTGGTGGCAGTGTCCTGGTGTGGGGGGGCTGCATTTCATTGATGCTATCATGAACTCAACAATGTGCTGCTCTATACTGAAGGAGACGATGCTGCATCACTTCATGCACTTGGTCCTGGAGCACTTTTCCGACATGACAACGATCCAAAACCCTCTTCTAAAGCTCCTGCTGCAGTTCTGAAGAAGAACATGGGGAAAGTACGGTGAAGGTGACTGGACGGCCAACTAAGTCTCCTGATCTGAACCCAGTCCAACAACTGTGGGGAATTCTGAAGAATAAGTGGAGCATCACTCTCCATCCAGGCTCTAAAAGAGGTTCTTCCTGGAGAATGGACAAAGACAGATGTCAATATGTCTCCAACATGTTCATTCACCGGCTGGAAGACTTGGTGCTGTCCTTAACAATCACGGTTCTCATACAAAATACTAGATGTAGCAGTTTTTGTTGCAGGGTGTATTCATTTTTGCTTCAAACAATTGAAGTCAAACTGAAGATGATGTGATGTAAGTTAGATCATTAACCTTCATTTCATGTTATGGAGTTAAAGTAGTGTTCAATAAAACTCAACCTTGAGGAAAGTTTGGACATTTTTCTTTTGTTCATTGAGCTTCTGATTGAATTAGTACTTTTTAAAGAGAGTGTACTCATTTCTGCTGAGCATGTATTTCTTGATGGGAAATTTGTCATTGGACAACTGCAGGGCAGTAGGGCGGGTCAACCTGTCACTGAAGCTGCTCTGTGGGGCCGACAGAGGGTCCTGCAGTGGGTGGGATGGACGGTAGTTTAGCCAGGCCCCTTCAGTCTCCCACCTTACCTGGAAGATTCCAGGGTCCAGAGCAGGACTTCCTGATGACGTTGTCCAGCTTCTCTCAACATTATGCTGCTGCTCCAGCAGATGGCGCCATACACGATGCATGATGCCGCTGCAGAGTCACAGAAGCTCCTCGGGAGGGACCCCCTCACTCCAAAGGACAGCAGTCTCCTCAGCAGGAACAGCCTGCTTTGTGGCACCCTTCACAGCACGCCAGTGTTGATGGACCAGTCCCGTTTATTACTGAGGAGGACACACAGGTACTTTTAAGAGTTCTCTCTTTCAATGTCCCTTCCCTGGATGTTCACCAATGAGGGGACAGCACCGATTTCACCGATTTGTACGCCCCCATCTCTGGTTTTCCCCGATGCTGAAGATAAGGTAGTTTAGCACTCAGCAGCGGAGTCCGTCTATGTTAGTCTGCTTTGAGGAGATTTGGTCTATGCTAGGAGGTTGTGAAATCATTCATGTGTGGGATACTCATGGGATGACTTTTGAACCAAATGTGACAACATGATGTCACCATCACATGGTGCATGATGCGGTTTCTGTTGAGCAGGAAATTGTTTTCAAAGTCTGCAATTCCTGCGGTTAAGGGCTGTTTGTGTGCAATACAAGTGTTTTTAGTAAAGGGGGACATAGTTTCTGCAAAGCGGCAGGAGTTCATTAGAAGTTTATTTCTGAGTTCTGGGCAGGACCATTGATGTGGATTAAGCCCACCTCCCTATTCAGCAACATCAGATCCGTCCAGTTCTGATCCAGATTCCAGCTCAGACCAGGAAAACAAAGACGTTCATGGATCTGTTGGTCTGCAGGTGGATGATCAGAATGGAGTGAAGTGGGAAGACTGTGGTCCGCTGATAGCAGTTCATACGTGACGACCGCAAACTTTTTCGACTGTATTTTTCCGTCTGTTTCTGATTCACAACGATTTGAATAAAGAAATGCTCAGAAACACCATTTTAATCTCAGTTCTATCAGTTTCTGTCCTCCATCATGAGTGTTAAAAACGCCATTTTCACCAGAGCGGGTCATTGACTTCAGAGAGTGTGAGACTCCTGACAACTCGACTGGTGGAGTGTCCCACAGGGAGGAAGAAACCACCAGATGCTGCCAGTACACGCATAAACAGCCACATGTGAGTTGGAGTTGGACTAGCTCATCAATTAAGCCAACTTTCAGCGTCCTGAGCTGATTTTTAAAAATCCAGCCATTATTTACTAGATTTCATAAAGAGATCTGTTTATATTTTCAATCACTGAAATTTTTTAAAAAAAAAAATGCAAGAAAGCTGTCCATTTTCATTGAATCCCTTGCCGAATGACAATCCCTAGTATTATATCATATTATGATATTTGTATTAGGCTACAATTGCAATTTTATTTCATTTTGTTGTATTGTACTATTTTTTTTTCTTTTTTAATTCTTTCTGTTCTACTATTCATGTGAATATGTGTTATGTTCTGAAGTTCAAAAAATAGTTTCGGTTTTTCTGTCACAAGACCAGTGGTCACGTGCAGGAACCACGAGCTCTGATTCGTCGGCAGGTTTCAGATCCGCCTCTGATTGGCCGGCAGCCTCCGCTCCGTTTCCTTGTTATTATCGCGAAAGAGGAGAAGTTGTTTTCAAACTTCTTCCTCCTGCAGAGGATCCATGTCGACGAAGACCGCCCGGACCGGCATGTCCGCCCTCGCCGGCTGCGGCCGGGCTCTGCTTGTCCTCAGTCTGCTCGCGGCGGCGGACTGCGGCTTCCCGCCTCTGGACCACCTCAGACCGGGAGCCAGCGACGGGGTGCAGGCGGCGGCGGTGTCCGCGCTGCTGCAGCGGCTGCTGGGGAACCGCTCTGCGGAGTTCGTGGTGTCCGTGAACCGGAGCCTGTCCCCCGACAGCCTGGACGTGTGCGAGCTGCGCTCCGGGAAAGGCGACCGGATCGTGGCCGCGGGGAGCAGCGGGGTGGCGGTGGCCTCCGGGATCTACAACTACCTGAAGTATTTCTGCGGCTGCCACGTTTCCTGGTCCGGGGATCAGCTGGAGCTCCCCAGCCCTCTGCCCGCGCTGAGCGGCGTCCTGCGCATCAACACCCCGCACAGGTCGGTGCGGGACCCCATCCCGCAGAGAACAACCAGCATGACGGGCGAGCGTTCAGGGGGTTTTATTTTGAAAGGAATGTGTAGTTCGTGCACTTCCTCTGAAAATTACGGTCAGAGGAATTTGGTTTTGTTTTTTTCCGGGGAGGGCAAACTACTGCCGGGAAACTGCTTCAACTGGCCAAACTGGAATAACGGTACGTTTCAGGCTAAGGAAGTGGATAACCTCAGCTTTCAGTTCCAGAATTGGAGGTATGTTTCAGGGTAGGTCAGGTTGCCATAGCAACTCATGCTCTGACCATAACCTGGTCTGGAGCAGGTTTAGTTGAAGGTTAGTTTGTTTTCAGAGAGGTGCAGCAGCATGGCGTGTCCATTTGAAGATGATTTAGTGGATGAAGAAGCTCAGATAATACTTTTTCCACCGTGAGAGGCTGATAATACCATATATGGATGTTTAAAGAGAAACTTTTTACTTTGATCTAACTTCATTATTTCCTTCAGTTAAGTTAAATCTTTTGTTAAGTCAGCTTAAAAATAACACATAGTTTTCAGACAATTATTTTACTTTCATTCAAATTATTTCAGGTGTAACTTTGGTGCTGCTGTTAGATCGGCACCACAAGGGATTCTGGGATATCATTCCCTTTGCCTGTCTGGACGGATTTGGGTTGAAGTGTGGATTTCTGACCAAATGTGTTTAGTTGTTTAGCTGTTTTACCGTGTTCTGTTGTTAATTCTTTCTGCACCATGAGTGAGAAGGAGGAAGAGGAAGATGAATTTATCTGGCATCATTAGTGCCGAGTTCTGTGACAAGAGCTGACTTTGAAATCAAAGGGATCAAATGTTCTGTTTTTAAAATACATTTCGTTCATTTTCAATCTAAATGAAACCGGATTCATCCAGAATCCACCTCCTTTCTTTCTCTTATGAGGTGGATTTCCCAAAAGACATCTGCTCCTGGTGTGGCCCTTCGGCCACATCTTAGACCCCTTAGTGGCCCAGGAGTCCAAAGGTTTGCCCACCCCTCCACCAAACGCGGATTTATGAGCAATCCCAGTTCATGTGAATGTGACAGACCTCCTCCTGTGAGCAGAACACCACCCTGACAGCAGTCGCCATCCACACACATGCACCATTTTCCCACTGGAAGCGTCTCTGAAACACCACTTCAAACGATTGGATAGAATTTTAGATTCTCCTCCTCCTTTAGACACAAATCACTCATTGATCAAGTGTTTATGCATCTCCTGTAGCCCTTGTTCTATCCTGGGCACTTTAACATGGGGAGTTAGGTCATCTAGATCAGTGTTTTTCAACCAGTGTGCCGAGCCCATGCCGAGGGCAATTGCCCTCCTTCAATGATCTAACAACATTTCCATCTGCAGGATTTCAGCTCTTTGTTCATCCAAACAGGCCCTGATAAAACACTGAGTAGTTAGGAATATAAAAGATCATAAAATACTTTTTCTTTGTGTTTATTTGATTCTATTTTAGACATTTTGATAAGAATGACGGTACCGTGATTTAGCCGTAGTGTCGGCTGTTTGCGGAAAAGTCCCGCCCCTTTAACTGTCTCCACCAATCATTCTTGGAGTCTTAATCACATGTCATCAGTCTGACCAATCAGAAGTGGTTAAAGTCTTCACTCCCTTGTTCCAGTTTAGCTCATAAAGTCTCTCAGTTCTAACAAAAATACCAGCTAAAGCTCATCTTTAGGTGTAGCTTTCCACAGAATCCGGTGTCAGACCGTGGAACAAGAGAACAAAACCATGAAGCTCAGAATCCTCCACGGCAGCTGTTGAACTACATCTCCCATGATGCATTGGGTTAAAGGGACAGCGTCTTGGCGCACAATGAGTCTCTCCTCTTAAATGTCTTGAAACAACAACAAACACACATCAAACAGTTTAAAAATTGTCTAACTTAACTTTTATTCCATCTTCAGAAAAAACAGCTGCAGCTTCCTGCTTTTTCTGCCACAATTATCTCAAAAATGCACTTGAGATTGTGGGGGTGGGGGGGGGGGGGCTATAGATCAATACAGACTATTAGTTTCTGCTTTTTTTTTTTCGATGCTGGTGTGCCGCAGGATTTTTGTGCCGTGGCTCAAAAAGGTTGAAAGACACTGATCTAGACCCACTAGACAGTGCTCTGAACCTTTGTTCTTCAGGGATTTGGGATCTTCACTGGTTCAATGGATTACATGAAATCCTCTCCACCTTCTGGAAGTCAGTAGGGCAGTTTATCTTCCCATCTGACATGATTTGATATACATGATCCACATATCCATAAAAGGTTCTACTAACTTTTTGGCGATTCGATACAGTCTACTTATTCATTATTCATTTGGCATTTAAAACTATCAATGAAAAGACTTTTAACTTTCTTATTATTTAACAAACAAAATAACACATTGTAGACAGTTTTGCTCTTTGTGGTTAATTAATTTTATCATTAATTTCTTTATTCGGGCATCGTTTGCAGTGCTGTGAATAAAAAGGGTTATCATCTGTTCAGTGAATGCACCACGCCTCCCTCACTGTGGTTCACCTTCAGATAGCTGTCACTGACCCCACTTGGTAGCAGTAAGCTTGTGATTGGACGTTTTGTGCTTACATCACATGGACAGGAAAAGCCACGACAGTCGAGACACAACAGGAGGAGAAACTGATTATTTACCTCCTGATCGGAGCACGATCTTGTTTGTATTCACGGTTTTTATTCGATGACTGCTGTAACTGTCAGCTCTCCACCAAGTTTTATTTTGACACACATCTGTATCCACTGGAACCACTCCTAATTTAAATGGATTTTTCAATAAAATACCATTTTTGCTCTGTGATAAGGATGGAATGTGGGAGCATGGGAGAATCTCTCCTCTATCCGCTCTGGATTCCTGTTGGGGTTCTGCTGGGAGCCTGAGTGCCTCGGCGGGTTTCTGGGATGGCGTGACGTCTGGATGTACAGCTTTTCCAGCACCTCCACACGTTGGCATAAGGAGTGCAGTGCGGTGCATTCAGAGGGCGGGCTCCGCGCTCCGGACCGCCGCGCTCCGTCTTCATCATTTGGGGGACGGGCTGCAAAACCCACGGGTGCATGACAAACGAAGTGTTATTTTTCATGATCACGGGGCCGCCGGGAACACTTGCACTGTGGCCAGAGCCTTTAAAGGACCGTGCGCTACAATTGTCTTTTGTGCTTGTGCATGTGACGTGTGCACGCCACTTTCCCATAACCGTGGCAGCTGTAGCAGGTCACAGGTCACCGTGCTTCAGCAGAAACCTCCAACCTAAATGTGTCAGACGGATGGAGGAAACCCAAACATGGAGATGAACCCTTCCTGCAGACGCTTGAACGTGTTTGTAATCTGGAGCAGAAAGTCACATCAAAACTCACACAAACCGATTACATGAAGACATGCTTATATTCCGTTAGTAATATGTCCATGATTGTTCATGGCAGAACTGGAGAAGGTTTGCTGTTGATAAATCGGTTTATTTCCGGGGATGAAGTGAGGCCTCAAGGCTTTTCTGACATGTTTGGTGACCTGCAGCACACAGGTGGAGGTGATTTTAGGACATGAGTGTCGGTCGGTCAGTCGGTCGGGAAGTTCAGATTTGTTCAGCGTTTGGATCTCAGAACAATCGGGGTCAAACACGGAACATGGAGGCGTTTGTTACCTGTCTGTGTGGCGTCACCTGTGCTGAAAGTCCAGTGAATGTAGAGAAATGACAGTAACTGGATTGGTGAAGTTACACAAAGTTATGTGTGTTAAATGTTTTTATGATAAATGTACTCTGCTATACAAAATACTTATCATTATGTATGTTTTAATTGATTACAGTATGAAAATGAATGATGCCAAAATCCTCATTCACTGGATGAGATCTGGACAGAGTGACGTCACCCAGCTCCAGTTTAGTCGTCTTTTTGTGGGGTTTTTTGGTGACATAGAGGCTGCCATGTTGGAGCCAGATGATGTCAGTAAGCAGTTATTGGTTCAAATCTATTGGAGTCATGGTTTCCATGGGAACCCCTCAGGAGTGAGCTTGATGGAATCCCTCCACCCCCACTTGAAAGCGGGCTCAGGAGAATCTGTAAATCAAAGCTTGTGAGACCACCTCCTTTTATTGAGGCCCCCGATTGGTCAATTTATAGCTTGCGCTAAAGAAAAGAATTTGGGTCACTCAGTCCAATTCTCAGAGACAGTCAGTGGTCCAAACCCATGTTTCTGCCACCCTTAAAAAAAAAATAACATTTGGTGAAAATTGTCAGCAGAGTAACACAGTTATATAGTAAAAAAAAAAAAAAAAGATTATAAATCAGGTGGAGGGATAGGAAGAGGAAGGAAAACTATCTGATTCCTCCAACCCTCTGATGATGACATGTCCACTCACTCCACCACGTTTCCCCTCAGACTGTCTGTGGCTGCAGCAGCTTCTGCTTTCTTTGTGAACAGGAACCACTGAGAGCTGACGGTTCTGCAGTGGGGGTCCTAGAATGTCATGTGGATCATGAAAGACACTCTGGTTAAAAAACGTTTTTTTTTTTTTACTCTGCATTTGTCTTCAGGTTCCGGTACTACCAAAACGTTTGCACCGTCAGCTACTCCTCGGTGTGGTGGGACTGGCCCAGATGGGAACGAGAGATCGACTGGATGGCCCTGAATGGAATTAATCTACCGCTGGCCTTCACAGGCCAGGAAGCTCTTTGGCAAGAGGTGGGTCCTCACCTGTTCATCAGCGCCTTTACCTTTGTTGTGTGATGTCTGCACTACTCTACTTCAAAAAGTCCTTCCTCACCTATTGACCTCAGGATGACTCACACCGGCAGGTTTGGTCCTTTTTTTAATTTTGGGGTGTGAAGGGTCACCTAGACTATGGTGCGTACCAAGCAGGTCAACCCTGGTCTCCTTGAGAGTGAGGGTCTGTGCTCTGAACCAATGAGAGGTTTCTCTTTAGAGCCAATCCTCCTCCTCCTCCTCTTCCTCATCCATGGACCCTCCCTCCCGCATCCTCTTCATTTTTACAGAAAACATTTTGTTTTTGCAGCAGTTTGGATAGAAAGTGAAGCATGAGCCATTGGTTCAAGCCAAATGAAACAATCTAACATACATTATAAACATAGAAGGAATAAGGGTGGGGTTAACAGAAAACCTCAGGTGCCAAGCAAATCCAAAGGTTTACTTTAGCCGATTCCTCTAAGAATGATATAGACCTGTTGGTCACCCCAAGGTGACCAAAGAATTAAATGGTTGCTATGGAAATAAACCAAAAGAAAAGCCACCAGTGAGAAAAAGTGTTTTATTTTTCTTTCATTAATTTGTCACGTGCAGCTCTGACCAGACTGGCAGAAGGGGAGAGTGAGGGGCGTGTCATGCGTCAAGGCCACGCAACGGCGCTCGCGGTTTTAAGAGTCTGGTTTTGTCTGCAGGTGTATCGCTCTCTTGGACTAAACCAGTCGGACATCGAGGAATTCTTCTCTGGACCGGCGTTTCTGGCCTGGAACCGCATGGCCAACATGTATAAGTTTGGTGGACCCCTGCCGCAGTCCTGGCATGTGAACCAGCTTCGCCTTCAAGTACTGACACCCCCCCTTACCTCCAACACGCATGTAGCTTCTCACATATGTGGAGCAAACACTGGAAATGTTCTGGAGACCCGAATCAGCCTTTGATCTGAGGCTGGTTCTGCTCCTTTTTAGAGTTCCTTAATGTTTGTGGAGACGATGTTCTGATGGAGGATTGTGTTCAGGATTCAAACCTCCAGCCTGTCGGAGAGCGAGGAGCGTGTCTTGGTGTCAGACGTGTCCGTAGGGCCTGTGACCTGTGCTTTGGCTGGTCATTCTCATCTAAATGCTGCCGATTCTTCCTCTCTTTGCTTGTCTTTCTGCAGTTCAGGATCTTGGAGAGAATGAGGGCTTTTGGAATGATCCCCGTGCTTCCGGCCTTTTCCGGAAACGTTCCCAAAGGAATTTTGAAGTGAGTCGTCCGTGTTTCTGCCTGGGCGTTGGCAAAACGAGAGATAGTGATTTCACTTCAAAGAGTCACTATTCAGTTAATTTTACAGCTTTATTTAATAACGATTCCCATTTTTAAGATGTGTTTGGTTTTGAAAACCTCAGCCGCAGCAGCAAGGCTCTGTGTAGTTCTGCGCCTGACTGTCATGGCGCTCTGCCGTCACGTCTCTCCATCTGGGTGGTGTTGTAGTTGTTGATGAAGCTCTGGTCTGCTGCTGCTGTTGCAGGCTGCATCCAGAGGCCAACGTCACCAGACTGGGACCTTGGGCTAACTTCAACTGCAGCTTCTCGTGCTCCTACGTCTTAGACCCCAGAGACCCGCTTTTTCTCCAGATTGGCTCCCTTTATTTGTCTCAGGTGGTGAAGCAGTTTGGTACCGACCACATCTACAACACCGACACTTTTAACGAGATGACCCCGCCTTCCTCTGACCCCGCCTACCTGTCTGCCATCAGTCGCTCTGTTTTCGCCTCTATGACTGCAGGTCTGTGGTGGTCGTATTTCAAAGCTTTATGTTTCATTATTTGTACAAACACTGTTTTTTATTTTCCTCCCGTCTCCCCAGTCGATCCAAAGGCCATCTGGCTGATGCAAGGCTGGCTGTTCTTCAGCGATGCTGCGTTCTGGAAGCCGCCGCAGATTCAGGCGCTGCTGCACGGAGTCCCGCTGGGCCGCATGATCGTGTTAGATCTGTTTGCAGAGACCGAGCCGATTTTCTCTTACACAGAGTCCTTCTACGGACAGCCCTTCATCTGGTGCATGCTGCACAACTTTGGCGGCAACAATGGCTTCTTTGGCACAGTGGAAAGCATCAATTCTGGGCCCTTTAAAGCCCTGAACTTCAAGAACTCAACCATGGTGGGCATAGGAATGACCCCGGAGGGCATTCACCAGAATCCGGTCATATATGAGCTGATGAGTGAACTGGCTTGGCGGAAGGAGCCCGTCAACCTGACCAAGTGGGCGTCCCTGTATGCGGCGCGGCGCTACGGCGGCATGCACGAGGGTCTGAGCACTGCCTGGAAGCTTTTGTTCAGCAGCGTTTACAACTGCACCGTGCCGCACTACAGAAACCACAACCACAGCCCCCTGGTGCGCAGGCCCTCCTTCAACATGAACACGGATCTGTGGTACAACCCTGCCGACCTGCTGGAAACCTGGAGGTTGTTTATGGAAGCGGCTCCATCGCTGATGTCCAAGGAGACCTTCCGCTACGATCTAGTAGATGTTACTCGCCAAGTCCTCCAAGACCTCACAACAGGCTATTACCAGGATATCAAAGATGCTTTCCACAGTAAAAAGATGCCGGAGCTGCTGACGTCAGGTGGCGTTCTGGTCTACGACCTGTTTCCTGAACTCAATCGACTGCTAAACAGCGACCAGAACTTCCTGTTGGGGACATGGCTGGAGCAGGCTCAGTCCTTCGCCCTGGACGAGCCGGAGGCGCTGCTTTACGACCTGAATGCCAGAAACCAGCTGACTCTGTGGGGTCCCAGCGGGGAGATCCTAGATTACGCCAACAAGGAGTGGGGAGGCCTTGTGGAGGACTACTACGCCCAGCGGTGGAGCTTGTTCGTCCAGACGCTGGTGGAGTGTCTCAACAGTGGGCTGCCGTTCAAGCAGGACGCTTTCAATCAAGCGGTTTTCCGGGTGGAAAAAGGATTCATTTCCAACGGCAGGAAGTACCCAATCAAACCCCAAGGGAACACTTATGAGATAGCCCACAGAATCTTCCTGAAATATTACCCACAGGCCCTCAAGTGGCTATAAGGCCCCGCCGAGGCCCGTCTGCAGGCACAGCAAAAGAATGTTTCTGTATTTGTCCTCCAGCACTGTCCACCTATGGAAGCTCAGATTGAGTTGACTAGTTTCCGTGGTTTTTAACAATAAACAATCATATTTTTACATTTCTCTGGGTTCTTCAAAAACCAACACACATGCCTCTCATTCAGATGGGTTTTTATGCATTTGCTCTCACGGCGGGTAGAGAAGAAGTTCATGAAAGCATGAAGGTCCTCTGCTCCTGCAGGTAAAAAGGCAGGTGGCCCCCACACCAGTGTGTTGTGGACATCGCTTTCCAGAGAGGTCCCCTCCTGTCTAGCTGTTGCTGGGGGGGGGGCATCTTACAGCCGGTGAATTCTACTTGTGTCCAGAATAGCTGTTACCAGACCTTCAGTCTTAGTTCAAAAACGTTCACAGTAAAGAAGGCTTTCTAAAATTAGTTGGAATAAAGGTGCCATATCAGAATTTTATGATCTTTTGTTGTCTGGAACGAGGATCTCAAAATAACCTCGTCAGAAGATTGGGAGTTAGCTTGTAGCAAAGTTCACAAACAGATAATCAGTACTCGGTTTAGGGTTCTGCAACACAAGCGGCTCATGAGAACATATATGACACCAGCCCGACTGAACCGTTACAGCAGGAACACCCCCGGTATCTGTTGTACGTGTGCTGAGGCCAAAGGGACTCTCTTCCACTGCATGTGGCAATGCCAGGAGATAAGACTTTTTTGGAGCAGGTTAGAAAAGCAGATTGTTTCAGAAACTGTTCCAACAAACCCTGCTGTTTATTTTAAGTATATATCCTTCATACCCCAGGTTTACTAAAAGCGAACAGATTATGATTGACATGTGTTTTTACAAGCAAAAAGAACCATTGCAATGTTTTGGAGAACCTGTAGGCCCAAGCTGACTCACTGGGGGAAACATGCTCCTAGTTTTTCTATTAGAAAGGATGACATGTATCAGGAAAGGAAAGTTGGAACTGTTCCAAGACATGGGGGGTCCTCTAAAAGGTTTTGTGAGGAGTCTTAATTTGGAGAATGGATCTGTGGATGACCAAGACTAACTAAGAATACGCTGGAAACCTCCACTATTTAAAAAAAAAATAGGAAATGCATTTGTATTTGAAAAATGTATCAAAAGATGGCTTTCCTTTACTTTCTGAGTAGTAGAGGTTGATCTGTTTTTTTGTTCTTATTGTTTAGTTGTTTTTTTCTGTTCTATTTTTTTTCCACGTGTACAAATTGGGTGTAAATCTTGTAATTATGTTTGATAATGTACCAAAAATTAAAATGAAAACAATATTACAAAAAAACAAACCTTCAGTGTCTGTATTATTAACTGACAGTCAGACCTTCAGTATGTTGGAAAAAAAAATTTGCATTGAAATCTGAATCTCTCATGACAAACTGCACATTACTTTTAACCCTTGTGCTATCCTATGGGGTCCAGATGACCCCCCCTTCCATTGACGTGTTCCCCCTACCATGACAAAGGTGGATAAAGGTGGAGAGGATTTCATGTAATCCATGGACACCAGTGAAGATCACAAATCATTGAAGAACAAAGGTTCAGAGCTCTGTCTGGTGGATGGGGGGGGGTCCAATTCCAGGCCTCGAGGGCCGGTGTCCCACATGTTTTCCAATCAACCTGCCGTTGAAGCTCCTTCTTGGCTAAACACACCTGATCCAGGTAATCAACAGCAGATGAGGCAGGCTTTCCGGCCCTTGAGGCCTGGATTTGGACACCCCCCCCATCCACTAGACAGAGCTCTGAACCTTTGTTCTTCAATGATTTGTGATCTTCACTGGTGTCCATGGATTACATGAAATCCTCTCCACCTTTATCCACCTTTGTCATGGTAGGGAGAACACGTCAATGGAAGGGGGGGTCATCTGGACCCCACCCTTAGCACAGTGAGACCCTGGTATCAAATGATGACAGTGCTCGACAAAAGTAAGGACACCGTATTTTATTTAAAGAGAATGTACCAAATGTGTCCGAACAATATAATGTACCGCAATGAAAGTAAACAACTCCATACAAAAACAACAGTTAGCATAAGAGTGCAGCCCTTGAGAACATGTTAATGTAAGGCAGCTTTAGAGAGAGCAGAAGCATTACAGACAAACACTTGGCAGAAACCTACGTCCCATTTCAGCACCTAACTACGTTAGCGCAGAATGAAAGTCAGCATGGAACCATCTCCAAAAGTTCAGCGTGGCGCCGCATGGGAGGAGGCTGAACGCGGTGATCACATCACCAACACGTCTGTGTGCGTGTGCGGGGACACATGCATGGACGGCCGTCTCTCAGACTCATCTCAGCTAATTTAGAGGCTGTAAACATCTTTTATCTGCTTTTTTGTTTTTGTTTTTAAAGCACATCTGAAATCAGGGTCACATGACGGAGGCTGATCTTAACGGCGCCCCCAAAGCGTTAAGTTCTGACGGCGGTGGCGGTGTTCTGCCTTCCCCACATGCCCAGACGGGGAAAACAATCAACTACAGCACATGTTCAACTATTTCCAAAACAAAGAAGAATTTAGGATCATTTCAAAAAGGCTACTATGTTGAGGTCTTTCTGCGCGTCTTCTGGCTTCGTCTCAGGCACGTGTGAAATTCCTGCTCATGTAAAAATAGACTATGTCAACATTTACATCAAAAATTGCTCAGAGAAAAAAATGAGTATATTTGTGTTCTGGATAGGAGAAAAGGAGTTTTGGTCCAAACGAATGAGTGAAAACTAAGCAGCTCCTCAGTTCTTCAACAATATCTATCCAGGTTTCTAATGTCGGGTCGACAAAAACGTTCATAAAGTACGTCTAAAAAATGTCGGCTCTCCCCTTAAAATGATGTCGCTGACAGGAGGACTCCAAAGCCCAGCAGAGCTGGGGGGGGGGGGCTTATCTGAATGCCCCCAGAAAAGCAGCGGTCCTGCAGCTCCCCGCCTGTATGAAACGGGAGCAGGGCAGTCCAGACGGCTCAGGGACGGGGTCCAGGAGAAAACGCAGCTTCTGAGGTTTCAGCTCTTTGAGGGGGGTGTCGTCGCCTACAGAGGGGTAAGCTGACCGATTCATGTTAGTTTTGGTTTCTTCACAGGCGATGCTGTCCTAATCTGGTACCAGGAGTGGGATTCTGGTAAGAAAATTCAGTTCCACTCAGTCCCACTAATGTGCTTTGCACTTTTACCTGAGGAAGGTTGAACGAAGAAAGAATGAGCACAAAAAATTAAAACCCTTAAAAGGCTAAAGCCACGTATTAATGAAAGCACTTCTTTTAATCTGTTAGTATCTGGGCTGTGGTCCAACAATTGGTCTTTGTTTTTATTTAAGAGGGGGCTCAGGTGTGGGGGCCGGGCTCATTGCTGGCTGCTCCACTGGTTGACAGCAGGCCTGCGAAGCAGCTCCTCAACGTGACGGGCCACGTCCATGGGGTAGTCCAATTCAAACTCTGCATCTGTGTCCAGGATGTTGTCACCGCTGATGGGGACGACACAAGCACAGGCAGCGGGTCAGGACGGGTTAGACAGCAAACACCTGATGGAACGACGGCCCCAGAAGCGCTGACCCCACGTGCACCACGACTGTGGTGTGCGCCCCCCTTTAGCAGCTTAGACCGTAAGTTCAAAGGTCTACGGCTTTAACCGGAGCTGTATCCTCAGAGCTCCTAACCAACAAATGATTTGGATTTTGCTCATTTTCCACAGCTGCACTGACGCCGTTTGAGGATGAACTGGACTTACACCGGATGGTAGATGTTGAAGCTGCTGGAATGGCCTGCAGGGGGGAGGACGCCCTGGTCCATGAAGGTAGACGCTACCCCACTGGGCTCGGGGTTTGGAGAGGTAAACCTGTGAGACAGATGCAGCAGAATATTAACCATCACTTGCTCTTTAGATATCCATGAAGAACATTCTCCACTAGAAACCGAGGTTTGAAAGATCCCCAGAGGTGAGCTAAGCTCAGCTCCAGTTCAGCTTGGGAGGAGCTCAAACGTCTCAACATTTGCAGTAGAGCTGCAGGATATGAGGAAAACTCTGGATTTGCGATAATAGTGATCAATATTGAGATGATGATATAACTTGCGATACATGAACAAATGGCTAAAAGAATTCACTGCACCAGTTAAAGTAAAAGTCAACAAAACTTAAATTATTCTCCAAATGACCCTGGTCTACATAGGAGGCCAACATCTAACATAAAAAGGCCTCCATCCCATTGGTCAAATGCATAAAGGGATTCATTTGATTCGTTAAATACATCAATACACTTGGGGTAACCATGTATTGCTATTTCACCATCTTTTGCCATGTACGTACTGCCCACCTCGATATCGCGATAACGATACATTTGCGATTTGGTAGATGTTGTATACTTATATAGCGCACTTCTTCCGAACGCACTTTACAACCTTTCGGCGACGCACACACATTCACACACTGTTACTGTCGAGCAATGGCGCCAACCTATAACCACCAGGAGCAACGTGGGGCTCAGTGCCTTGCCCAAGGACACTCGACACACAGGCGGGCAAGGTGGGAACCGAACCTGCGATCAACCAGAGGTCAACTGCGTTACCTCTGCAACACGGCCGCCCCATACAGGTGATGTACCACTTGTCCAATGCGGTCGACCCACCCGAGACACCCACCCGTCCATTGAGCTGGACTCTAACCTTTACCACGACTGTTAAATGTGAGTGAAAGGAAAAAGCTCAGACTTACTCGGGAACGACTTGTTTGATTTCTGGTTTCACGTATCCATCCACCGCTTTTGCTGCAACACAAACACACAAACACATTTTGGAGAAGCGTCTTGGCGTTTACGCAGCAGCATCTCTTCCATGTGCTCATGCAAACAGAGTCTCAGGCGTTTGGAGGAAACACATACACAATGGCGGCGTGTAGTACTTGGCAAAGACCTCGTCTTTGGGCCGGTCGGGGTACAGATACACCAGATGGTTCAGGTCGCTGATGCGGTCCGCCAGCGAGCGGATGGAGAAGTCTTTGGTGGTGTACGGCAGCAGATTCCAAACCAGTCTTTCCCCTGCAGACGAGTCGGAGGCATGAATGCAGCAGTCTGCTCTCATCAGCCCTTCCCAAACCCTTCATGCTGCAGAGCAGCCTCTCTCCTGACTTAAAAAGCACATTTGACTGCATCTCTGAAGGTTTTGTCCAGTTCTTTAACTTTTTGGATGTGAAAGTTTTACTACAACTTGTATTATTTCTCCTCTACAGGTAGAACGGAACTGATTTGGATTTACACCGTCCATTAGGTTCAGCAGGACACATAGATTTGCATTTAAAAACAACTTTGTTCAGCGATGACTGACACTTTCTCATAGCTGATGACTTCAACTGAAAAAAGGTTTACTGGTTTTATGAAGACACAGACATCATTTTCCACAGAGTTGGTGAAAACATCATTTAATGTCATCCTGGTTTTTTATGTCTGCATCAAATGATGAAATAATTCAAGCATATTAGTGAGTGTCTACCTCAACACAATGTGGCTTTTTGCTGTACTACCTGACGCCACAAACCAAATCCTTACTTTTGCACTTTTTCCTCCAAACATGACCTTAAAGATGACTGAGCCCAGTATAACCGGCACGCCTGGTTTGGGATGAAGATGACCCCTGACGTAACCGTTACACGTGAATGGATTCAGGAAAAAAACGGGACTCCACCTTGTTTGTTGGGATTTTCCGCCACCCAGGCGATAGTGATGCCTCCGATCTCCGAGTCACTGAACCGCAGCAGGAAGGTGCCGTTGGGTTTGGACATGAGCATGTCCTGCGCCTGCTGCTTGTTGACAAACCCCAGGATGGCCCTGAACCCCCCCCCCCAAAAAAAAAAAATAATGCAGACAGGATGCAGCGTGTCAGATCAGAAACAGTAAAACACCTAAAGGTCTCTGCAGATTTGTTTTCTCAGGTGTATTACCCATCGTTCCAGTGCGGCTTCAGGTGTTTCTTCATGAGCTCCACCACTCCATCGAACCACTGCCAAAATGTGAAGCTGCGACCAGGCAAGTTCTCCTGCAAAACCAGACTCTGTTCAGGAAACAGCGTCACTCTGTCACGATGGACGCTGTAAAACCAACATTTCCATTCCCATTCAGACTCAACAGCCCTTGAGAAGATCTGCATGGGGGAATGGACCAAAAGAGCAGCAACAGTTCAAACCTGCTGAACTTCTACAGGAAACCTTTGACCCCAGTCACTGAAACCAGGATTACATCACAAAGTACAAATACTTATTCTCTACATGGCTATACAAACACATCTGACAAGCCTGTTTATTTTCCTCTTAATATCCAATCGTTTGAGACATTCGAGACATGAAGCCTCACAGCTGGACTAAAAGGTCTGCAGAGGCTCCAGGCCGAGTCAGTGCCGGGGTGTGTGGAGAGGAAACTGCACCCAGTGCCAAGCCCCACGGGGTGGGCAGACCCCAAACAGTTGCCCCACAGGAAGCACTCCCAGACTTTGGGACCGGGTAAGGAGCCGACGACTTTCATCTGCACTGCTGTGATCGTTTTGGAGGATGTCCACGCAGTCCGAGGCCCCCCTGCACCAGAAAACAGCTGATCTGCATCCAAACGAGAGACATGGTGACGGGGGCCCTCACCCGGTTAAACTGGGCCCAGGAGACAGTCATGCTGTGGTAATCCTCCGGGTTGTTGCTGCTGCTGGTAAAAGCTTTCTGCGCCAGGAAGACCAGGTTCTCCTCCGTCAGCCCACGGGTGGTGTGCATCTCCGCCTTGTACTTCATGTCCAGAGCCTCGCATATCTGAGGCCACATCACCTTGTCGGGCACGGCGAAGGGCACCCTACCCTGATGGAGAGAAGAGCAGCATCAAGACAACAGGAGGCCCTGAACACACCACGGGGGAAGACGGAACGACCTGATGGAGACATTTACAAAGAGGGCCGACGCCCTTTGGCTGGAACTGGACCGCTGAAGGAGGACCAGCTGTCTTTATGCAGGAGGATCTGCTGCTCAGAGTCTGGATGGGTCACACTGAGCAGCTTCATGCTCAGCGGTTGTGCACGTTAAAACCAAAACTTTATTCACAACGTCAAGGAAATGAGCTGCACAGGGAAAGCTGACATCAGTTCTGAAGACGTCTGGAGAAATGTTTTATATTAATATTTAATCATAATTTGTTATTCAAAAACACTTGTTCATTATTTGTATTGTTAGGATTTATATTTGATTAATTATCATTATCATATTAATTATCATTAATTATCATTTTGCTAATAATAAAAGCACAAAATGTAAACGTACCATCAAACCTCCACCTGTTTGCATTTGAAATAATTCTCTAAATAAGTAAACACAGATTTAAACAATGCTGTGTCTTTGTGTTAAACCTCAGTGTGTTGTTCATGACAGGACAGTGAGACAAGCGGGACATTTTCCTGTGCGACTGATCACACAGGTGAACCACACAATCTAAAAAAATTAAGACATAAAAATAAAAAGCAAATGAAGATTTTTGCTCCAGCATGTATGACAGCAGATATTCGGTTTCTCATGAACGCATGTTTGTGTTTGTTTGTTGTGCATCACGGGGAATACGAGTTTGTGTTGTACTAAAGCTCCAGTTTTTGTGCGATGAGGGACTCACAGGTTCGGCGAAGGCGTTGTCCCACAGGACCGTCGCCGTGGCGTTGTTGTCCTGACTCCCGTGGACGATCACCACCACAGGCAGCGACATGGTCTGCGTCACATGAGCATGAAGGCATCATCAAAAGGCTTTTCAGGGATGTGTTTGAACTGAAACGTGAATTCTGGCGCCGCTGGTTTCTGCTGACAAACTGCTGCACCACAGAGAAGCTCCGCCTTCTTTGATTGTGTTTAGTAAAAAAATAAGAATCTTTAAGACACACGAAAAAAAAGACATCAACTACTGAATATCTTTAATAATAATTTAAAAGACAAAAGATTTCATTCTGAAATATTCATTGTTGTTTGTTTTAGATTTTATTGGTAAAATGTTTAAACTTTTTAAAAATGGAAAAATTTTCTAATGTTAGAAACAGATGAAATAAACCAAACTTAGTTAAAAACGTGTTTCTGTCAGATTTCATGCAAACAAGGATTGTTGTCCCGGGTTATCCCACGCCCATAGGCGGACCATTTAGAACTGGACCCAGACATTTCCATTGGATCTGCCCCCCATGGAAATTTACTGGGGGGGGGGACACAGAAACCTGACTTACCTTGACGTGGAAACCCAGCTCGTTGCCTCCGACGCTGAACTGAGACTCAAACAGGATCGTAAATTTCTCCTCCGTCACAGACTCTGCGCCACGGCGATCAGAGCGCTTGATCCGCTTCAGCGACTGGAGAACACAGATGACGCAGTTTAGCACAGGAACCACACTTTAGCACAGGAACCACACCTTAGCACGGGAACCACACTTTAGCACGGGGACCACACTTTAGCACAGGGACCACACTTTAGCACGGGAACCACACTTTAGCACGGGAACCACACTTTAGCACGGGGACCACACTTTAGCACGGGGAACACACTTTAGCACGGGGAACACACTTTAGCACAGGGACCACACTTTAGCACGGGAACCACACTTTAGCACGGGAACCACACTTTAGCACGGGGACCACACTTTAGCACGGGGAACACACTTTAGCACGGGGACCACACTTTAGCACGGGGACCACACTTTAGCACGGGGAACACACTTTAGCACAGGGACCACACTTTAGCACGGGAACCACACTTTAGCACGGGAACCACACTTTAGCACGGGGACCACACTTTAGCACGGGGAACACACTTTAGCACGGGAACCACACTTTAGCACGGGGACCACACTTTAGCACAGGAGCCACACTTTAGCACAGGAGCCCACACTTTAGCACAGGGACCACACTTTAGCACAGGGACCACACTTTAGCACGGGGACCACACTTTAGCACGGGGAACACACTTTAGCACGGGGAACACACTTTAGCACGGGGACCACACTTTAGCACGGGGAACACACTTTAGCACGGGGACCACACTTTAGCACAGGGACCACACTTTAGCACGGGAACCACACTTTAGCACGGGAACCACACTTTAGCACGGGGACCACACTTTAGCACGGGGACCACACTTTAGCACGGGGAACACACTTTAGCACAGGGACCACACTTTAGCACGGGGACCACACTTTAGCACGGGAACCACACTTTAGCACGGGAACCACACTTTAGCACGGGGACCACACTTTAGCACGGGAACCACACTTTAGCACGGGAACCACACTTTAGCACGGGGACCACACTTTAGCACGGGGAACACACTTTAGCACAGGGACCACACTTTAGCACGGGGACCACACTTTAGCACGGGGAACACACTTTAGCACGGGGAACACACTTTAGCACAGGAACCACACCTTAGCACGGGAACCACACTTTAGCACGGGGACCACACTTTAGCACAGGGACCACACTTTAGCACGGGAACCACACTTTAGCACGGGAACCACACTTTAGCACGGGAACCACACTTTAGCACGGGGACCACACTTTAGCACGGGGAACACACTTTAGCACAGGGACCACACTTTAGCACGGGGACCACACTTTAGCACGGGGAACACACTTTAGCACGGGGACCACACTTTAGCACGGGGACCACACTTTAGCACGGGGACCACACTTTAGCACGGGGAACACACTTTAGCACAGGGACCACACTTTAGCACGGGGAACACACTTTAGCACGGGGACCACACTTTAGCACGGGGACCACACTTTAGCACGGGAACCACACTTTAGCACGGGGACCACACTTTAGCACAGGAGCCACACTTTAGCACAGGAGCCCACACTTTAGCACAGGGACCACACTTTAGCACAGGGACCACACTTTAGCACGGGGAACACACTTTAGCACGGGGAACACACTTTAGCACGGGGACCACACTTTAGCACGGGGACCACACTTTAGCACGGGGACCACACTTTAGCACGGGAACACACTTTAGCACGGGGACCACACTTTAGCACGGGGACCACACTTTAGCACGGGAACCACACTTTAGCACGGGGACCACACTTTAGCACAGGAGCCACACTTTAGCACAGGAGCCCACACTTTAGCACAGGGACCACACTTTAGCACAGGGACCACACTTTAGCACGGGGAACACACTTTAGCACGGGAACACACTTTAGCACGGGGACCACACTTTAGCACGGGGAACACACTTTAGCACGGGGACCACACTTTAGCACAGGGACCACACTTTAGCACGGGGACCACACTTTAGCACGGGAACCACACTTTAGCACGGGGACCACACTTTAGCACGGGGACCACACTTTAGCACGGGGAACACACTTTAGCACGGGGACCACACTTTAGCACGGGGACCACACTTCAGCACGGGAACCACACTTTAGCACGGGAACCACACTTTAGCACGGGGACCACACTTTAGCACGGGAACCACACTTTAGCACGGGAACCACACTTTAGCACGGGAACCACACTTTAGCACGGGAACCACACTTTAGCACGGGGACCACACTTTAGCACAGTAACATCAGGGTTTGCATGTTTCAATAGGAAATGAACAAAAGTCCACCCTCCTGTCCATACATATTTAATATTTAACAGTATCGTGCATATTGTACATTGTTATGTAGAGATGTAAATACAGTATTTCTATTTTATTTATATTTATTTTATTTAACTCCATCAGTCCAAGGCTGCTGCAATTTCATTGTATCTCTCTGTACAATGACAATAAAGAATTCTGATTCTGATTCTTTTCCTCTGACCGAGTCTCCTCGCAGGTAAACACAGGTGTGTCTGTGCAACACTTCTATCTGGTTCTGAGCAGGAAAGTGGAAGCCATCAAGCAAGAGAACAAACGTCATTTTTCCAGGCATTTATATTGTTTTAGTGAACACAGAAATGCAACTCTCAGTCAGATATGGAGGCGCAGACTAGTAGACTCTTGTAAGTCTCACATTTAGAGACTTGGGGCTAGATAACTTGCACATCTGATTGCAGGTTTTCTCTTAGCTCCAGATGTCTAACTTTACTATTCAGCATTCTTTTGTCATACAAAGAACGCGGTCTGCATGAGCGGTCTGACAGCATCATTGGGTGTAAAACCTCTATTTCAATGAAAAGAACCGGCGCCGTCAGTGTCAGCTGGTGCTCTGGCTTCCTCTTGGATCCAGGAGACCAGAAGTTCGGAGCCTTGGCAGCAGCTACACGCTTTCCTAACCTCACTGCCTGAAGCTTTGGATGAAAATGAGGACAGAACAATCCAGAAGCTTCTACTACAAGCAGGTTATGTAGGCCCCAAGTCCTCCACCGCAAAGACAGAGACAGAGAGAGAGAGGTGATGAAGATGCTAATGTAGTTGGAACAGAAGAGACTTCATGTCCACCAAGTGATCTAAGTTTATGGTTCTTTCTGCGAAGCGTAAAGTGTCTGGAACTGGTATCAAATGAGAAACCAGGAGGTAGAGGGAGGAGCTTTCACTTGTTTTTGTGGTGGAACAGGCCTAGACTTTGGTTCTAACCTCACCGGTGCCCATCACCAAACCTTTCCACCGTCTGCCTTAGACCTGCCAACATCTCCAGCTTTTCCAGAGTCTGAGGAATCACTGGTGGGAAACCCAACAGAGCAAGAGTCCCACCAGAAAGAACAGGATTCTTCAGAATGGTAAATGGCGTATACTTATATAGCGTTTTCTACCTTCTTCCGAAGGCCCAAAGCGCTTTACAGTCACAGTCCCATTCACCCAGTCACACACACATTCACACACTGATGGCGGCACCGCTGCCGAACACAGGCGTCCGCCAACCACCAGAGGCAAGGTGGGGTTCAGTGTCTTGCCCAAGGACACTTCGACACATGGGCGTGCAAGGCGGGAATCGAACCTGCAATCTTGCGATCATGGGTCCACCGCCCACATGTAACCACATGTACCTGATTTTTCCGGACGGTACAAGACAGAATCATGGTTCTCCTAGTTCAACTAAAGTTGACTTTTACCAGATGGGATTAGACAGATCAATGCTCAGAATGCATGATCAATGAAAGATAAGCGTTTGGGAGGTGCGTTGGAGGAACGGTTTGTGAAAGGCGTACCATGTTCCTGAAGTGAGCGCTGAGGGTGCCAGTGGCCTGATGATACTCCATCACACAGTTGTTGTTCAGGATTTCACCGCTGCTTTCACTGTCCACACAAGCGAAAGACAAACCCCCATCACATCTAATTCCCATCATTTAGCCGGTTTCAGCACTGCTCCCAATGACTTCTGATCGAATCATAAATGGTTAAAAAATACATAGAAATGTGTGAACTAGATCTGTGTCGTCAGGTAATGGAGGCCATGAAAGTCTGTTTTTTTAATCCAAATTGATGTTTTAGATTTGATCAAATGTCAATTGTCTTGGTTTCGAACTATGATCTTCTCTACCTGACGGTTCCGGTTGCTCACCTGTTGGTACTTTCATTCTTCACCAACGCCTTGGCCTGCTGTTCACTGACAATGGCAGCTTTGACCTGCGGGGGGCTCATGTGGACGTTGAGCTTCCCCCCCACCAAAAGGCGGACCGTGGCTGCAAACTTTGTCTGGGTCTTTAAAACCTGGGGGGGCTGCTTCTCAATGATGAACGTGCTGGTGGGGGGTGGGGGACAAAACCAAATCAACATCATCTTTTAAACAAGCGTCTGAGCACCACGTCTCCCAGAAGGTCAGAGGGGCGCGTCCCACCTGGTGACCAGCGCAGAGATGACGTCCGTGATGTCGGCGTTGAGCTTCCTCAGCAGCTCCTCCATGGGGCCCGGCAGGGGCAGCTGCTGGGTCAGATGCTCGCAGCGCCGGATCTGCTGCCGGTTCTGCCAGATCAGGTCGGCCAGCTTCTCACACCTTCATGAGAGGGAGAGCAGGTGTGAGATCTGAATGTGGAGTCACACGTTTCCGTTGAGAGGCAACAGTCTACCAAAGACGTACCAGGACTGCAGAATGTCCAGCCCCCCCTCATGTTGCCCTCCATTCCCAGCCAGCTGCTGTCTTCTCTTCCACTGAATGAGTTCCTCATCCAGGATCAAAGTCTGCTGCTTCCTGAGCAACGCCAAGGTCTTCTGGTGCTGTTCTGCCAGGTCCTGCACAGAGGAGGCAATGATTTCTAACAAGAAATGCATCACGTTTTTCCATTCTTGGGTATGAATCAACTGTTTTTACGATCCATCTCCTTCTTCAGACACTCGCCGCCTTTCGGTTTGATCAATGCAATGACCTAACAAGATCACCAGCCTGCAGAACCAAGCCTGTCCAGATGATCCAAACGACGCTCACTGTTAATCAGTCCAAAGGACCATCAGAAGTTGGTTTACACCACTGACTGTCTGTGGTTTCACATCAAACATTCAAAACATTTGATTGACACATTTTCTTGAACCCGTGTTTAAGTGGTAGGGGTGTGGACTTCCAACAAGCTCGCTTCTGATTGGTCAGAATGCCATAGAAATGTTGACTCAGAGCTCAGTGGCCTTGTGGTAGAGTGACCACCCGGTGACTGGAGGGTCGTGAGTTCAAATCCAGGCCCAGTCACACCAAAGACTCTAAAAAAGGCCTCCCTGCTTGACACTCAGCATTAAGGTTAAACCACCAAATGGTTCCCGAGCGCAGCAGTGGGTCAAACGCAGTGAGCAAATGTCACACACAGGTGATGGGAGGGACTTTAACTTTTAACTTTGACCAGGACCAATTTGGTTGAAGCTGGAGGTGAACCATTTGTATGGAAGACGTCAGACTCTGTTGCTCCAGATCTCAGATCCAATCCAGACTCCAGATCTCTGCACTCCCTGCAGAGCTACCTGAACCCTCATCTACACCCGTCTTCCTGCACCACCCAGCAGAAGATTACAGATCAACTCCTCAGCTCTATGATCCACCATGGAGGGAGGAGCTCTCAGCCGCCACACTTCTTATTCATTTTTTACAGCTCTTTGCTGCTTTTGTCTCATCGTGTAAGTTGTCTAAAAGTCGCTTTGAATAAATCAATCAAACTTTATTTATAAAATAGCGCTTCTCATACGTTGTGCAGCTCAACATTAAAACATTTAACATTAAAAACAGAAAACACACAACATTACAGTAAAAACCCAACCCACCCTTCACCCTTCCTACTTCCCTCCGTTAAAACATATGACCCATGACCCCCACGTACAATGAATAGTGACTATGTAACTGTAAAAAGAAACAAAGAAAAAAACAAACAAACTAGTAAGGCTTGGCTCTGCTGTGAGGAAACAGTATTTGGGAATCTCTTCATACCAGGAGCCGGCTTGGCCATGGGAGCATCCCCACAGCGCCCCCCCAGACTGGGACAATACTGGGGTCCACTTCACAGCCGTGAGGCTGCTGTGTTTAAATCCAGCTGCCCCCGCAAGGGAGACAACTGCAGCAACAACCACCGACCAAGCCGCCAAGCCCTGGAGGAAAAGATCCCCTCAAGAAACACTGGGGATACATTTATTTGATTCACATCGTTTTAAATTCAAGATACTAAAATTAAAGACATACAGCGGGGAAAATAAGTATTGAACACGTCAACATTTCTCTCAAAAAACATATTTCTAATGGAGCTATTGACATGAAATTTTCACCAGATGTCGGCATCAACCCAAGTAATGCCCACATAGAAAGAAATCCAAACATTTATGTCCATAAATGAAGCCTCTTCTTAAAAACCTCTACAGTCTGTGCGGCCCTGAGGTTCTCCGGCAGGCCGTTCCACAGGCGAGGACTGTAATGGCAGAACGAAGCCTCACCATAAGTTTTGGTCCTCACCTTAGGAACAACTAAGAGGCCAGCACCAGAGGATCATTTAAATAAGAAGGCCTAAGACCATAAAAACATTTATAAACCATTAAAAGAATTTAAAATCAATCCTGAAACGCACAGGGAGCCAATGCAGCCATTTTAAACCCGCTGTAATGTGTTTCCGCCCTCTGGTCCTCGTCAGAACTGGTGCCGCAGAGTTCTGCAATAGTTGTAGATCTGAGATCGACTTTTGGGGTAAACCAGAGAGCAGGGCATTACAATAATCTAAACGACTAAAAATAAAAGCATCAGCACCTCTGTGCTGCAAGAGAGAGGAACGGGCGGACTCTGGCAATGTTTTTAAGATGATAATGACATTTTTAATGTGTGGGATCAAATTTAGCTCAGAGTCAAAAAGTACGCCCAGGTTTCTCACACACTGAGAGGGTTCAAAGTTCAGAAGATGTGGTCAAATCCTCTTTCTCTCGTCTTCAGAACCGATGATTAAAACTTCCGTTTTGTCCCGGTTAAGCTGTAGGAAGTTTTCTGCCCTCCATGACTTTATATCTAAAATACAGTTTAAAAGAGTGTTGACAGGTTGAAGGTCATCAGTGGACAGCAGAATAGAATCGTCCCATCAATAACTGAAGGTCACTTTTGACACTGTACACGTCACATGACCCGCCTCCTGAAGGGGACGGCTGGGAACGTTTTTATGACTTCATCCATGCGTCTGAAAGAGAGAAACAAGGCGAGGTCCGCCCCGTGCCGCAGACCCCACAGCACCTGACGAATTCCCAGCAGCACCCTCAACGCCACAGCTTTTACACGTCAACGCGCCCCGCTCGCTCTGAGCGCCAGACAAACACAGGCTGGGGTTCGTCCGCAACTGATCTTAACACAAAGCAATGAAGATAAAGACGTCAACAACGTTTTAGAGAATTTGAGAAAATCTTAACCTCAAGGGGAATATTACTGACCAAAGCTTTTAACCCGTTTTGTCCCAAATTCTTCTTTGCTGGTCGTGAGGAAGATCCCATTGTTTCTATTCAGGAAACTGAAATGCTCTCAGTCAGACACATAAAGCATATTTCTATGATCTAGATCATGTAGCTGAGGACTTGCAGGCTTTTAAAATGTTCTCTAAAGCTGAAGAAAAGCAGGTTGATGTGGTTGTTGCATATATGAGGTTGCCTGTTGCTTCCTGACAGTGGGTGCCATGTTCTCGTACAAGCCTGTATTTCTGCAGCGTGCTGGCCTCTCTGGTAAGCCACGCCTCCACGGTGGCCCTCTTGCTCTGCAGAGGCGTTTCCCGCTGGGAGCGCTCGGCCGCCGGCAGGGAGGAAAGGCTGCTCAGCTGAGCTGCAGAGGCAGGAAGCAGGAAGGAAACCGGACATTAGCAACAGCCCGTGCTGGGGAAATTACTTTCAAAAAGCAATTCACCGGTCGTTGCTTTAGTTTTTCTCCACTCATGCAAACTCTCAAGGGAAAAACATTTAACCAATGACCTCGTTCTGCTTCAAGACATAACCTGCTTTTAATTCAGACAACAGTGTGAAAAATGACACAAAAATAAGTTACAGCATGTGTGGGTTATCTCATCCTCTCTGTTCCCAGCCCCAGTCCCATGAAAATGCTGGTTTTAACATGTTCCTGAGGCATTTTTTTCATGATGGAGGACATATATAAAGACAATCGAGCCTAAAATTATACGTCTGGTTATTTCTTGATTCACATCGTTTTAAATCAGGAGCAGATGAAAGAACGCTGTTTTCAAAAGCTTGTAGCAGTGACGCCGTCCGCACAAGCTCGCTGCTCTGCTGGGGGGGCTGTAAGCTAAACAGATGGATGATGGGAAGTAGGGGCAGGATTACTCCACACCAGCCGTCCCGCCCACAACTCAGAGGTGAATTTCTAATGCACTTCTGCCGCTCTGCAGAAACTAGGTCCTAGAAAACGACCGTTTTTTGTTTTATTTTGGCTAGAACCTCATAAAACTAAAAGACCTCTGGGAACGCTTTGGAAATGGATCAGAAGAGGATCGGAGTTGGACTTTAAGATCTAGAGATATCCAGGGTCCTCCTCATCCATCTCCCTCCAGAATTTCTCCTTCTCCTCCTCCAGCTCAGATCCTACCTGGGGGGGGGATAACCACCATCACACCTTCTACCTCCAGGTTCAGGTTCATGATCCCGTCTGATCCTCTTTGCACCTTCAGAACATTCTTAGCAAGCTCCTTCTTTAGGATCTCTCCTATATTCAGAGTCTCAACCGAAAACTTAACCGTCTTCCCAAGACTGATTATTTGTTTTTATTATTATTTATTATTAGTATTTGTGTCCTGTGGATGTAGCTAACTAAACAAATGTTTAAAAAAATCAAGTAAAAATGTGATGATGTGATTTGAAGATCTAATCACAGATGCAGTTGGGTTTTTTCCGTCTTGAACCTTTTTGAAGCTGCGACTCTGGCTTCTGAATAACCGGATTTTCCTGTTTGGACCAGCCGAGCACACATAGTTCTCACAGCTCAGAGAATCCTCTGCTACTGCAGAGCAGTGGACCCAAACACTGCAACCTGACAGATGAAGAACAAGACGTCAGAAGGAAGGCGGGGCCAGCGACCTTCTGTCCCTAGGTCCTCCCTGCAGAGGCCGTGTCCCTCGGAGGCTGGCCCCCCGGGCCCGGCGGTCCTCTCTCCACACAGGGGGAGGGATCCCTGAGTTCTCTGGCTAGGCCGGGGATCACATCTGAGCCAAGGGGGTGTCTGTGTCCCTGTGGTGCTGGTTCTGGTCCTTGCCTTTGGAGTCCTGGGCCTCTCCGAATTCCACAGAGGGGGGGCCTGGTCAGCCCATTTTACCACACTTGTAGGGGACCCCCAGTTCTCTTGGGCACCCTCCTCTTGGGTGGTGTGGAGTAGCCCCTGCCTAACTCTCTACTGAACTTCCAGCGAGTCAGAGGGGAGGTTGCCTGGAGTGTGGGGCAGGTCTCTTTGGGGGGGGGGGCTGGTTCATGTCTGGGATTGGGGACATGGGAACTCCCGGGTGGTGGTGGGCTGCTCTCTGGAGGGTGGGGCCCCCTGGTTGCTTCCTGGGCTCCTGTGCCCCCTGCTCTCTGGCATTGGGGCCCCCTCCTGCTGGCCCTGGTCTGGGTGGCTGCTACCTCACCTTCGGCGGGGGTCTTGGTGTGGGGTGACCGGGCTCTCCCTCTTTCTACATTCCATCATCCATCACAGTAGGAAGCACAGGTGTCAGCTCACTTTATACGTATATCTAACATCTGCGAACAGGCTCCGCCCCTTTTGACCAACACCTGACAGCAACAACAATAACCCTCCAGCAACTTGCTTCTCTTTTTTTTATTCTACTTTCTCCTACTTTTTAACATCTTTATCCCCTCGTCTCTAACATCCCACTCTCTCCTCCTTTCTTCCGTTGTCCGTCTGGTTACAACAGGAAATGAATATGTATAAAGTTTAGCCTCAAATCCAAAGGGGGTTTATACAAATACACAGCCGGTGGGTGAGAAGATCCATAAACCCCCAAGGTTACAGTAAAACATGTCCAACACAAGAGGCCTTCAGCTCCTCTCTGTTTGCTCAGCTGCTGGACAGGACAAGTAAAAAAAAAAAAAAAAAAAAAGCTGATCTTCAGGTGTTTGGTTATCTCCTCCCCCTCACACATATTTCCAGTCAAATGTGAAGAGCATGGGGGTAAAGGGGCAGAGCAGAGAAATGACGGGTTTAAACATTTGCTCACCCTGGATCCGCAGGTTTTCCTGGTATTGGATGATGAAGTACTCCTGGCTGTGCTGCAGCTTCCTCAGCTCGTTCTCCGTTTCCTGCGTGGCCAAGCGGAGCTCCTCAAAGGCCTGGTTGATCTGCTGGTGGCGCTGGGACAGGGAGTCCATGGCCTGCAGCCCATTCCCACAGCTCACCTACGAGCACAACAGGCCGCTGCCGTTAGGGGGGATTGGGCCGCAGCTTCAGCGAAGCTTGGGGAATCTGCACACGGCACGCCAATACTTACATTTGTAGCTTCTTGAACCAACCTCTGCTCAGACTGCAGGATTTGTTTGATGCAGCGCACCAGCTCCAAAGGACAGCGGTCATAGGTGCTCTGCAAAGGGACACAGGTGAAACATGCTGTCCGTGCTGACGGTGGGCATCAGGGTTTACGAGCGTGGTCTCTGAAGCTGCAGCTTCAATTTAGACAGAAATGTTTTATTTCTATCTTTTGATTTGGGATACAAGCTGAGGCTCTCATCCCAGCAGCTGCTCTACACCTTCTGGTCTGTTTGTGATGCAGGAGTCCAGCCGCTCCGGCGGCGAGTGCCACAGATCCCCCGGTCACACCAGAGGGTCACTCAGACAGAACGCCTCCATCAGAAAAAGATCGAGAGCAGCTGAGGAGACTCAGCCATGTTTACATTTTAACGTGCTTCCTAATTCACATGACATGAAAACCGGCTCTGTCAGTTCAGAGTCAGAGCATGAATGTGAAGGTTTGAAATGTAGAAAATGTTCCTGTTTGTCTCAACGTTCTGTATGAACAATCAATAGAGTCAACAGCAACAAACGGAGATTTTTGTCAAGCAGCAATAGGAGAACCTGGACGGAGATCTGATCTGTGCCTGTCAACGCGACGCTTCCTCAACCTCGGCTTTCAGAACGGCCGTGTTTTCCTCTGGAGCTCACAAATGTCTGATGGAAAGTTGTGTTTAGCACCAAACTGAACACCTTTCTACAGACAACAACGGCACAAAAACGAGACTTTAAACTCTAAAAAGATTCACTTTTGAAGGTTTGACCTTCTTGTCCCAGAAACAAGTTAACCTCATTGTTTATAGACACTTTTAATGAACTTTTTAGGATTTTTTTACTTAAAATATTAAAAAAAGAAGACAAAATAGAAAAATATTTTTCAGTACATTTTTTTTTGTGGAGAGAAGGACCCCCCCTGCTTTTGACCATCTAACTGATGAAGGCGTGTAGGCAAAGCAGGGGGGCAGAAATGACGTAAACACAAAAGCATTTGCTTTTGTGTTTATGTCAGCAAGATGTTGACTATAAGAAATCAATAAAATAACCGTAACTACAAAAATTCACAGCAAATTATTACATAAAACAAATTCATAACGGAATTTTATTTTCAGCTACTTTATTATTTTGTGAGGAATATTTCTTTTTAATAAAATCGTTTTAGGAAAAAGCGCTTCCACTTGTTTAGTTTAATCCAAGTAATGGTTTAAAACCCTTTTAACTTAAAAAATTGGTTTTAGAATGAAAATATAATCAGTAAAATGGAAATGTATAGACTTGAGTGGAAAACCTGTGAATTGGCAGAGATACCGTCTCCACTGCAGCAGTGAAGGGGGCATTTACTCCAGAACCAAAATAAAGGGAAACCTAGTTTCTAAAACACAAACACGCTTTAAACCTTTAAATGTCTTCAGCAGCACGAGAAGAACCTCACGTCAGTCATGCACACAGCTGATCCATTGTGTTCCCCACAGTCAACAGAGTTTTATTTAGCAGCGATCATGTAAGGCAGGTTTATTTTCTAACACACCGACCACATCTATGTATCTGATCCTCTAGTCAAAGTCACTGAAACACTGTGGTTCTGGACTAAACCCTCCCTGTTTGGTGAAACAGGACATGCAGCTCGTCTTCCTCTTTCAGGCCTTTAAAAACAGGAGGATGCACATCGACACCGATCAGGTAACGCGGTGAAGATGGCTGGAGAATCATCTGAGCATCAGCTGTCCTGTAGAAGAAAACCCTACCTTGAGTGTGGTGGCGTAGTGGCCCAGCTTGATCTTCAGCAGGAAACCATCTTCTCCTCCCTGAACCTGGGCTTTTTTCTGCAACTCGCCAACCAGGTTGTCCAGCAGACGCTTGGCTTTCGTCTCCTCTGCAGGGTTGTCCAGCTCCACAGAATCCCTGAGGAGGAGACGCAGAGGTTTCTTAAAAATGGACATGCGCAGATTAAATGTACCTGCTTTGCAGCATTTCTTATGGATCCTGATTGCAAAATATAACTATGCAGTGAAGGATTTTGGCCAAACACTCAACATGATCTTCTCTATCACCTACAGCCTCTGAGATCTTTACGTTCTGCTGCTGAAAGAGACAACTGGGCCTGAAAACAAAACTGCTTTCACTCCTTTTTCAGGAGGCAGAGAAAAGATGTTATGTTGGATTTTGTTGGTTTTAATGCTTTGTTGAGTCTGAAATTCGTCAGAGGGACAGAGGACAACTCTTGACCTTTTTAAACTTCCTAAATGCCCCGCATTTCACCCTTATTGACAAAGATTAAGAAGTCATCAATACAAGCTTCTTGAACGGTTGCAAAAAAAAAATAAAAGCAATATTTTAAATGACAAAAATATGGATGGATGGAATCATGGATGGATGGATGGATGGATGGATGGATGGATGGATGGATGGATGGATGGATGGATGGAATCATGGATGGATGGATGGATGGATGGATGGATGGATGGATGGATGGATGGATGGATTCCTGCATGAGTCATTTATCAAAGTAATATTCTATTATTGGTCTTTTTAAAACTAAAACTGGTTCTCAATATTCTGGTTTTCGCGGCTGCTTTAGAAAAGGAGAATATTGAGAGTTGGAAACTCCACCAAACAAAGATTGAAATACAGCTGGATGCCTGAACTCCATCAGGCTTTTAGTGATCCACACGTTTGAGAAGCTCGTTTCCGTCAGAATCAGGAACGGATTGACAAACGCAGCACTTCAGAACACGGAGACGAGAAAGAAACACGACCAGCCGTCTGCCTGACCGTCTCTCTAAAGCGTCTAAACATGATGGATGACGTGACGTAGGGATGCTGGGAAGGTCCATACATACCAAGGCTGGCTTTCGATCCACTGGGCCAGGTAATGCCGCACCTCGATGGGGAAGTGCTGGCCATAGAGAGCCTGCATCTGATGCAGAGCCTCCCCCTGGAGCTGCTGCGCCTGGATCCACAGGGACATGGTGCTGATGTGGACCCAGCAGGAAAGAAGAACAGGGGCAGGATGAGTCTGTGGAACCGTCATCACTCAACACACTGTCCATTAAACAACACTGTTCTATTATAATGCAGGTTCTCTCAGTGAAGATCCTGAAACCCAACAGGCCTATGCATGGAAAACCCAACGAGGCATTCAATGTAGCAGACAGTGTTGAAGACTGGAAGACTCCCCATCGCTGCAGGGATCAGCCTTCAGTCCTTCCCTCAGATCAACCATGCTGCTCAGCCTCATTAAGAGCCCAGTGATGGAACTTTTCATGCTGGAATCTTGCTGACTGTACGGTGAATAGATGAGCGATGTGGAGGGCAGTTAATGTTTAAAAAATACCCCGACATTTAGGAGAACACACACACACACACACACACAAAGCCAGAAGAAGAGCATGAAGGCAGAGGCTGGCTTGCTAATGATTACTTTAGTCCCCTGGAAGGACTGCAGACATCTGCAGACACTCTTCAGGATCAATCCACACCTATGGAGGACGGACGGACGGCCTCCTCCACTTCTGAGCCAGTCTTCATACATACCTGACAGGATACATCGCTAGTTACTCAGGAAACCTTTTTCTGAAGCCAAAGTTCAGCATCTACTCACCGACATCACTGAGGGGAGTTTAGATGGACAAAATGAAGCCCACATCTATAAAAAATGCGGCCTGGATCCACAGTGGCATCCATCCAAACACCTCCATTCATGAAGTCCAGTGCAGCCCAGGATCTCAGAGTCCAGACCTAAGATCTAGCGGTGATCAAGATGTGGGGCTGCCGCATTTGATTTTTATCACAGATCATTCTATCATTAAATCTTTATCCATATATATGATCATATAGGACCTTTGGCACACTAAAGAACCAATTTTTGATTAAATACCAGTTATTTTCACAGCCCATTTTCCCACCCGGAATCAAGACGACTCGATCTCTCTGAGGCTCCGCCTTTCTCTCCTTTTATGACATCATCCAAGCAGCGAGTCTGCGTTTCTCCCATGAAAACAAACATCCAACCTTTTACAAAGATGGATGTGCAGGAAAGCGTTTAGCCAATCACCGCTAGCTCCACTGACAGAAGTGGGCGTGTCTATTAGCCTAGGGGCGGGGCTAGTAGGGGAGACTCTTCCTGGAAGGGGCGGTTCCTCATTTTGTGATGCCACAACGTGAAACCCCACTGGTTTTCACGGACTGGGAGGGGCTGGCGCTCAGAGAGCAGGTTTGTAGAGGAATACGCTACAGATGAGAAGACCACTTTGGGGTTGTTCATGCTGAGGAATGAACATTAGAAAACACTTCAAAGCTTCAAAAGTAAATTAATGTAGGCCCTTGAAATAAAGGCAGTGTTAATCTTAGTTATACCATGGTCCGGGTGAATACTCGATTCTGATTGGCTGCTGGGTGTACATTATAAAGTGATATACCACCGGATAACCGCACGGTGAAAAAAGTTCCGGTCAGCTAGCTTAAATGTTTTGTATCACTGCGCCGGCTTCTTTAAAACAACCTTTTGCTTCACCATTTGGACAAAAACAAGCGGTAAGAGGAGAACTTTCTCTCTGAACTGATGCTTTATTCAACCCATCGGAAAGATCAGCACATATATAAAATCGCGAATCGTGACTACAGTGGTGGTGCTGCGCGACGTTTTTGTGAGAAAAGCGATCCAAATCGGGAAAAAAACAAGAATTAAGAACTAAAAACTGCTTATTATTTATTGCTTTTGTAAGTGAAAATAGTATAAGTGGGTTAATGGCCTTCAAAGTGTGCATTGTCACTTTTTAACGCACGCCGTGGAAGCCTGAACCATCCGACGCGAAGCGTCCATTAACCCTTCCTTGTCTTTATACTTTCCTGCATCATCAGAAAAATGCTACAAGAAGACGTTAAAAAGAGACGGGGTGGAATTTGACTTTATTCCCACTTCCCTCCACACCGTTCATTTGTTAAAGTCGTTCTTCAACGTTGGTGATCGTCACGCCTGTTTCAGGCGTGTGATTGTGAAGCCTCCAGTGAGTGAAACAGCCTCACAGGTCACTGCTAAAGCATTTACATGAGGCCGCACGCATTTGGATTCAGCTGCAACAACCAGACTAAAGCTGCTGGACTCACACCAGAGGAAACGTTTCATTGTCTGCTTTTTATAGATGCATTCATGCTCACAAACACCTCTAATGTTTAAGAAACAGAAGTAACCTCGGAGAGGACCTCCTCTGGTCCTTGAATGTCCACATTTAGTCCAACATTCCAAAGATTTGCAGGACAGCGGAGCTAAAGATGCTTCTGCTTTCTGCCCGTCAGACTGTTCATGGAACGAGAACAACAGCTTTCTCTATAATAGAGACCTTTGCAAACCAAATAAAACTGCAGACACACTCTGCCATATGTGAACCATGTTCTACACTCAACTAAAACCTAAGAGGATTCTGGGAAACCAAGTAAACGTGTTGGATCCGGTTCATTAACAAAGGTAAACAATAAACAAATGAAAATCAAATCTAAAGCAGAGATCTGCTTGGCGGCATGTTTCCTGACTGACACGTTTGGATTCAAGCAAAAAATATTTGATCAATAATTCTGACTATTCAAAGAGAAAATATATTTGATATTCAAAATAGTCAATAAGAAATACTAGCACCAAAATTAAGTTGCAGGGAGAATCTGCACAGAGCATAATCTCTGTCCAGCGGCGTAATGCCTCCAATCCAGCATGTTGCCATGGTAACAATACAGTCTTCTCCCTCTCCTCAGTCTCCTTCTTAAGTCGTCCACCAAGTCCCAGGTCCCTGAGAGACCCAACCCCCCCCAGCTGTTTCCCACAATGCTGCAGGACAGCAGAAATCAGGCGCTGTTGCGTTGTGGCGTTTTTGCTCCAGCTCCTCGTGGTCGTCCTCTAGGCTGCGGGAGGAGGTGTTGCTGTTTCATGCATCTCCATTTTGGACGCCGCTTGCACGCGGTGGCTTTAGTGCATCTGGACTCTGGAGCCACCTCCTCGTGTCTCCCTGACTCGGCAGACGCCACCGGAGTCTATCGTTTTCTCATGGCAGACGGGCATCAGCCGCCGCCGGCGTGTGGCGTTGGGTGCAGCTCAGCAGCAGGAAGTGTTTCCATTATTCATGGTGGTTTAAGGTGTCTGCGTCTCCTTTAGTATAGATATTTTTATAACATGTTTGTATTAAATATCTGTACGGTTTCCTACCAAACCGGTCTCGCTTTCCTGTAACGGAGAGTCCTGCACTTATGTCCTTTAAGTTTTCACTCGGCAGCAAACTGTGGAAACCACAATGCCACATGCATTTACTTTCCTGGTTTTACTTTTTTGATCCCCAGTTGAGCTGAAATCATTTCAGTGTTTCTGGGAAATGTTTGGGTGTTTTTCTGAAACAAGGGGGTGAATTCTGATTTTTTTTTAAATTAATAAATAAAAGAAGAAAAACCTCAAACGGTCTTGGAGCAGGATTTGAGCAGTTGAAAAACAACCAGGCAGAGAATCAAAAGGTCCAAACGGAGCTGGCTGGTGTGCAGCAGCAGGTCAGGAGGGTCAGAGAGCTGATGATGAAACCATCCCAGCTTTTCACAATAAGAGCGGAGAAGCCAGAACTGCTGAAGGAGCTCCGGAACCAGAACCGGGGACTGAGACGGATGACATGAACGTCCAAATAACAGCAGCTCACTAACAGAACCAGCTGTGTACGTCTGCAGGTCTACACAGTGTAAACGGGTTTCGGTTTGAATCCGGCTCAGTGGCTGACAGTGACACCGTGCGTGATTCTGCGTCTTCCTTCCTCGCACGCCACTTCGTGCGCCAAAAACTTGGCAGCCCCCCCGCTGCTGCACATTTGCAGACGTTCTGGTGGAAACCCGCCGGTTCACTTCAGGAGCCGCGCGCAGCCGGCCCCGGTTACCGGGAGGAACCCCTCGTGAGCGCGCGGCTTCGCGGCGGCTCCGTGGTGAGGCGGAACGCTAGCAGCTAGCCAGGAAAGCTAACCGAGAGCAGGCGAGCTGCAGGAAGACACGCTGCCCACCCCCACACTGACTCACCGTTCCCGAGCAGTGTCCGTTCTTCCGGGAGTCCCACCGCGAGCGGCGCGCACACCGGAGCCCCGCAGCCCGGTGTCGGTCACTTCACCAAAGCCCTAACTAACTTCCAGCTCTTGTCAGCGAGTGACAGTGAGGCGCTTCCGGGTCTCTGCTGGCCCCCGGTGGGTGTCTGTGGCTCCTTTTTTGAAGTTTCCTCCGGGCTACGTTTGGGGTTCGTGCGTTCCTGAGTCCCGCCGCCGCCGCCGCCGCCGCCGCTGCTGCTGCAGAGCGGCCGGTTTCCGGGTGTGTGACCGCCCCGGTGCCGCTCCTGTCAGCTCACAGCGGCCCGGCCTTCCGCTCCCTATTGGGCGTCATGCGCTGACACCTGAGCTGCGCTCTACATATTAAACGAGGCCTGATGGCACCTCGCGTGCACGCGGAGCCTCTCTGCGCACGTGCCTGGCGATCACGGCCCAAGTTGATCAACCTCTTCTGTCATATTAAACTCCACCTGTGGCAGGTGGGCTTCTTCACGTGAGGATGAGGAGCCTCCGCCGCGTGGAGGAAGAGCTGCTTTTCCGTGTGGGCGGGAGGCCCACAGGTGGGTGAGAAGCTCCTCACCTGTGGGGGAAGGGCTTCTTTTACCTGTGGGTGAGAAGCTCCTCACCTGTGGGGGAAGGGCTTCTTTTACCTGTGGGTGAGAAGCTCCTCACCTGTGGGGGAAGGGCTTCTTTTACCTGTGGGTGAGAAGCTCCTCACCTGTGGGGGAAGGGCTTCTTTTACCTGTGGGTGAGAAGCTCCTCACCTGTGGGGGGAGGGCTTCTTTTACCTGTGGGTGAGAAGCTCCTCACCTGTGGGGGAAGGGCTTCTTTTACCTGTGGGTGAGAAGCTCCTCACCTGTGGGGGAAGGGCTTCTTTTACCTGTGGGTGAGAAGCTCCTCACCTGTGGGGGGAGGGCTTCTTTTACCTGTGGGTGAGAAGCTCCTCACCTGTGGGGGAAGGGCTTCTTTTACCTGTGGGTGAGAAGCTCCTCACCTGTGGGGGAAGGGCTTCTTTTACCTGTGGGTGAGAAGCTCCTCACCTGTGGGGGGAGGGCTTCTTTTACCTGTGGGTGAGAAGCTCCTCACCTGTGGGGGAAGGGCTTCTTTTACCTGTGGGTGAGAAGCTCCTCACCTGTGGGGGGAGGGCTCGTTTTGCCTGTGGGCGGGACGCCCCTCGCTTGTGGGGGAAAATCCACCCCTCTTTAGAGGACAGGCATCTTCAGCTGTGGTGGATGGCTCCTTTGCTGATGGGGGGGGGGGGGGACACGTCCCTCACCTGTGGAAGCTCCTTCAGCCGGGCCTTCCACACTCACCTGACCGTAGGCTGCGAGAACTTCCCACCCGACCAGAACTGAGCCCTTAAACTTCTTAGTTTCCTTAAATTCAAGGTTCCTGGAATGTCAGGACCGGCAAAGCACCGGGGGACAGAGAGTGCAAGCCCCAGCCCAACCAGGAGAGCAGCCCCCAGCCACAGACAAGCAACCCACCACCACCCAGGAGTTCTGGCACCCCAACCCCACGCATGGGCCAATTAAAATTGGCGAGTAGGGCACTGAGAGGGCATCTCCTGATTACTCACAGTGATGTCCAAACACCCTCCTTACCAAGGGGCCTTAAATGTCTAAGGCTAAAAAGTTTTAGTTTTTTTTTTTTGGCATCTTCATTTGTGTATGTCGACTAACCCATCTTATTAAAGGTTTACAGAGGAAAAAAGCAAACTTTTCTTTAGGTTTTGTTGGTTTTTAAATACTAACTCGAGCAGCTCTATCTAGCCATCCATTGTCTTAACCCTTGTTCTATCTTGGATGACCCTACCCTTACTTTGACGTGTTCTCCCTACCATGACAAAGGTGGATAAAGGTGGACAGAATTTCATGTAATCCATGGAACCAGTGAAGATCACAAATCATTGAAGAAAAAAGGTTCAGAGCTCTGTCTAGTGGGTCTAGATGACCCAACTCCCAATGTCTAAGTGCCTAGGATAGCACAAGGGTTAATCCGCTACATCCTGTACGGGGTCACGGTGTTGCCGGAGTGTGTCCTGGCTACTGATGGGCGAAGGCAGGGCCCACCCTGAACAGGTCGCCAGACTGTCACCCGCCACACAACCTTTCTTTGAAATCTTTGGCAGCTTGTCCTCTCAGGCTTGTACTCGCTCCATCTTCATATTCACCTCTGAGTTTTCAGTTTAGCGTCAACACAAGTCAGTGGTTTTGTTCTGCATGAGTCATTCCTTTTGGTGGTAAATGGGTCTAACAGCAACCAACACAAACTAGCAAAGAAGTAAAAACACTGAGTTCTGGAAAAATGTATCAAGGATTTTGGGGATAAAAGCAAAAAGTCTTTTATCACATGTTCCGTGATCAGATTTGGAGAGGAAGTCTAATTAAGTTACATGAACATGAGAGGAGGCCTCTGACCTCCCAAACCTCTGTGTTGTGCTGTTTTGAAGCTGAAGAGGAGGAGCAAAACTGTGAGGAAACAGAGGGTTCTAACAAAAGGTCTTTGTTCTTATCTGAGCACAGACAACAAAAACGTTTAATTGGTTTTTTAGTGCCTACAAAAATAGCCTTGATTTGGACTGGGAGCACTTTAACCCAGACAGAAGGCTGAACTTTTGACCTGGTACATTTCTATTACAGCAGCAATAAGTTATGCATTACTGTTTTGTTATGACCCTGCGACAGACTGGCGACCTGTCCAGGGCATCCCATGCCTTCGCCCACAAGTGGCCGGGATAGGCTCCAGCAGCCCTGTGACCCTGAAAGGGAATAAACGGTATAGAAAAAGGATTGAATGAATGTTTTGTTATGTTGGTGTTTTTAATGTTACCTAGTTCACTAAAAACTGAGAGGTTTCTTAACAAGCCATGAAAGTATTGTGTCTTTTGATCTGTCATAAAATCATTACCAGTGGTCTTTTCATTAGGATTATACTGCTTTTAGGTAAAGTCAAAAAACCTGTATCATTTTCTAGGATGTGCACTCACCGACCACTTTATCAGGTCCGCCTCGCTGGTACCAGGTTGGACCCCTTTAGCCTTCAGAACCGCCTTAATCCTCGGTGGTATTGATTCAACAAGGTTCTGGAAACATTCCTCAGATGGTTTGGTCCATGTTTACATGACAGCATCACTCAGTTGCTGCAGATTTGTCTGCTGAACATCCGTAATGCCGCTCTCTTGTTCCACCACATCCCAAAGGTTCTCTGTTGGGTTCTGGTGACTGTGGAGGCTGTTTGAGTCCAGAGAACTCATTGCCATGTTCTAGAAACCAGTCTGAGATGATTCCAGCTTTATGACATGGAGCCTTTTGCTGCTGGAAGTAGCATCAGAAGATGGTTCACTGTGGTCATGAAGGGATGGACATGGTCAGCAACAATACTCAGGTAGGATGTGGTGTTAGAACCATGCTTGACTGGTACTAAGGGGCCCAAAGTCTGCCAAGAAAATATCCTCCACACCATGACACCACCACCACCATCCTGAACTGTTGATACAGGGCAGGATGGATCCATGCTTTCATGTTGTTGAGGCCAAATTCTGACCCTACCATCTGAATGTAGCAGCAGAAATGGAGACTCTTCAGACCAGACAACGTTTTTCCATCTTCTGTGGTCCAGGTTTGGTGAGTCTGTGTGAATTATAGCCTCAGTTTCCTGTTCTTCTGTTCTCCGCTGTGGTCTTCTGCTGCTGTAGTCCATCTGCCCCCAGGTTGCCACCTTTAAAGTCACTTCAATCCCCTTTCACCCCTGTTCTGATGCTCAGCTTGAGCTGCAGCAGATGGTCTGGACCATGTCTATGTAAATGTACTGAGTTGCTGTCATGTAATTGGCTGCTTAGAAATGTGTGTTAAGAAGACATTTGAAACGGTGTGCCTAGCAAAGTGGCCAGTGAGTGTGGTTTCTACAAGGTGGCATGAGTTCATGAGTAATTCCCCTCTGAGTTGTGGGTGGGACTGTTGGCACAGAGCGACCTCTTCCTTTCCCTGATGCTGACAGCTCTCTGTTTACACTGCTAGCTTACAGCTTCCCACACCTCCACCTAACATCGCAACAAAAAGGATGAGCAGCATTAGAGCTATCCAGCAGTACAGTTCAGATCCAGATTCCAGCTCAGACCAGGACATGGATCTGTTTGTCTGCAGGTGGATGATCAGAATGGAGCAGAGGAGGGGGGGGGTTTGTGAGCATATTTTCAGTCACAAATACAACATTCTTCAAATGATTTTTTTTTTTTGCCTGCTCCTGATTCCCAACAGTTTGATAAAGTCTCAGAAATGCACATTTCAGCTTAATTTTCCTTACATATGTCCTCCAGCATCAGAAAAATGCCACAAGAACCTGTTTTCACCGGAGCGGGTCTTTAAAGACCCGTCTGTCCATAATGATCCGTCAAACCTCAAGGGACGAACTGACTGTTTTTCAAGTACTTTTGTTTTAAGATTTGTTTCAACTAAACACAGCATGAGACGTTCTTCCCCAAACAGCTGTGTTGTTATTTTAAAGTGATTGACTTCCTAAAGTAGCATTATATTTAGGATCACTGTAAATAAATGTATATGTTGGCCTCGCTCTTCTTCCTGGATTACACGACTTCTTCTTGTTGTGGAAAAGGAACTCAAGAAAGCCGAAAGCGTTGAATCAAATGAGCTTTTATTAGGTAAGGCATTAGTGGTTAAGCAATGCAACAGATTGCAGGAGTCTGATCAACACCACTGTTCGGAAACAGCTCAACTACATGTCGAGAGGAGCTGGCAATGAACACCGATCAGAAACAGATTCACATTATACAAAAGCATCAGCTCCAAGAAAATAATTATACCTGCAGAAAGCAGTTTTCCAAATTTGATCGCCTTGAGTTTTCAGTCTTTTTTACCTGGACTTTTGTTCTCTCAGGTCCTTCACATAAAAGAGAATCAGTGTTTCTGGGCTACTCCTGAGACCGTGACACTCCTGATCTTGAGCTGTGGCTCTTGTTTCTTTCCATGCTGTCTACTCAGAGAGCTCACCTGGGTCACTTGTGTATGTGTCACCAGGCTCACCAGGCTCACCTGGGTCACCTGTGTCACCTGCAGCCTGTCATCGTGTTTCCAGGATACAAACACAGAGGTGTTTTCTGAGGAACGTCTCTGTTTCTGCTTGTTATTTTAAGCCGTTGGGATTTTTATTTGATTGAATTTTGCTCCAAAAAGTTTGATTAGTAGATGTATGCATTTCTTTATTTGATGGATGTGTAGTAGCTCGTATCAAATGTGAAGGAGAGCCCGGATAAAGCCGTGTTTTCAGAAATATCCAGTCAGTCAGCAGGGGGCAGTGTGAGAATACCAAACCTGAGTCGTTCAAGAGCGCACACTGCGCATGCTCGTAGCTCAAGGCGCGCGCGCGGGGGGGGGGGGGGGGGTTAACACTTTATGTAAACAAGAAAAGTCACTTAAGAGCATAACTGTATACATGTATATTTGCATGATTTCTTTGCACATTAACGGATAATCACTATGCGAAGGACTCAACAGCAGTAACGGCTTCAATGGAAATACATGAGGAGCAAGCAGTAGTGTGAAAACAGACATATGTCGATAAACATTAGAACCATAGTCTCTGTGCCTCTAATTTGGATGAATAGAGTAGCAAAAGATACCATTAAAAATGACTTTAAATGCTTGAAGAGCAAAGAAGAAAAAAGTGTGCATGATAAGTGATACTGAAAGCGTTCACGTGTGTTTGACGGCTGGAAATCAGGTCATTTTTATGCCAGCAAAGAGCTGCAGGTCAAATGAAGTTTGGCAGAAACGTTTACACATGCCAGAGTGATGCACACTGTTATTCTGACACTAGCTTACATTGTGTGCAGATTTGAAGCACAGCCAAGCGGTCCTGTGTTCATTAATCCAACGTTCGGAGGCTGACTCCCAGCTTAGGTTTAGGCAGAGGCCTTTAGTTATGTTCCACTGAAGAAAGTGGATTCAGAGAGTCCAACCACGCTTTAAACCACATTATTGTAACTTATGACTAAACGGTTCCACCAAAACCCTCACCTGATAGCTTTGGTGAATAAAAGCCTTTTGTTAACTAATAACCAATACTTCAAATGAGTGGAAACGTTTGTTTGGCTCCAGGTGGAAGATTTTTGTAGAAAAACATTTCCACCTAAAAAAGTAACATTTCATTTGAGAACAGGTAAAAATACGGATTGTTTGACAGTTTTGGGCAGATCTGTCTTTAATCGTATGTCAGATTAACACAAAATGTTTTGAATGCTTCTGTAAAGGCGTGCTGCCCTGTTAGCATTGCAAACAGCTGCTAAGTATGTTAAACAACAAAGATTTTTCGGTGTCTTTTCCGGACGTTTGGTCAGTTTGTCAACCTCGTCTCTGAACTGAACATCAAGGTGACTTAAAGACAGGCTCACGGTTTAACCTGCGTCATTTATCACACTTTCTTTGACCAGCAAGACTCCCCTTGCTCTCCTAGCAATGAAGATAGGCTGCAGTTATTTCCAATGTTCAGTCTGATGTGTTCGTTTCTTCACCCAAATCATTCGGTTTTGTGGCGGACTTTCGGTCAATTCTTTGGTGAAAACAAAGTTAGTAACGGGCACAATAAAAAAAAAAGAAAAGAAAAAAAGGCTCAAACTGTTTTAAGCCTCAATGATTTTGTGAATAGTTGTTTTTATTCTCAAAACCTGTTTTAGTTTTTACAACCTCTGGACTTTGTAAACAAATTGTTGACTTTTATTTATTCACTGTCTCTTTCTTTGTCCTCATGCTCCTGCAGGGCTTCTTCTTCTTCCTCCTCCTCCTCTTCCTCCACCTCCTCTTCATCCCCACCTCCATTGGGTATCTCCATCTCCACCTCCACCTCGACGTCCTCCACCTCCCCTTCGATTTCATCCAGGGCTTCGACATCCCTCGACACCTCCACCATCTCCGTTCCCTGGACCACTTCCACGGCGCCCTCGCGGATCTTCTTCACGTGGAAGGTGAAAGGGGGCACTTTGTACACGGCTGTCTTAGATCGGGCGTAAACAACGTGGTCTGGTGTGAAGGCCTTCTTCATTTTGTCGCTGGATGTCTTCATCTTCTGCTTGCGCTCAGGATTGACACTCATGCGGGTCCCGAGTTTCCCCATCTTCTTCTCGATGTTATGGCGCGTCTTCTCCAGGTTCTCTTTAGTCTTCTGCTTAGTTTTCTCGATGTTCTCCTTGGTTTTTTGCCTGGTCTTCTCCAGGTTCTCCTTAGTCTTCTGCTTAGTTTTCTCGATGTTCTCCTTGGTTTTTTGCCTGGTCTTCTCCAGGTTCTCTTTGGTTTTGGCTCTGGTTCGATCCATCTTCTCCCTGGAGAAAACCGTTTTGAGGGTTTGCACTCGCTGCAGACTGCTGCGCTTGATGCGCTCAGCGCGGGACTCCTCGATGACCTCTTCGATCTCCAAACCCTCCTCATCCGATGACAGATCCACATGGGGTTTGTCTTCCTTTTCCCCTTCTCCCGCTTCCTCTCCAGGCTCCTCCACGGCCTCTTTGAGCTCCAGCATGCTGCCTCCTCTGCTGCCGGTGACAGACTCGGAGCTCCTCATGGATTTGGAAATGCTAAGTTTTGAAGGAAGCTTTGTTTCATCCTGCAGAGAAGAAAAGGTAAAAAAAATGCTCAATGTTAACAACCACGTTAGATCAAACCATGGTTCAGTTCATCAGTGGACATTGGTTTTGGTTTTCTCAAGAAGATTCAGAAATGTTGCCATTTAAATGCATGAGCTGCTGTACCACCTACCCACTTTGAGGTTCAAGGTCTTGCCCAAGGACACTTAGGCTGTGTCCGAATTCCCACCCTAACACATAACTACTAAAAAACTATGTAGAGCCCTGAATTTTAAAAAAGCAATTCAGACACCATGCCCACCAACCAATTTTTTTTTTTCGAACGGCGGATATGATGTCATCAATTTCACAAAGTTAAAATCTAATAAAATGAGCGTTTTGGGACGATTATTTATGAGTCCCCTGTCTTCTGAAGATGAAAACGTTGATGGTTTATTTAAAAACTACATTTTTGGGGGCGAAAATTGTTCAGAGCAATGCATTGTGGTCTATATTCGCTGATTCACACTGGTTTTCGCAGACACTTCTGGGACATTTCTAGGGCACTGGATGTTGGAATTGTAGATTGGAACAGACTAGAAAGTGACAAACACACTATATAGTGATTAGGGAAGGAATTCGGACACGACTTTAGAGATACAACTGGGGTCATAGAGACCTGAACCCCCAACCTTTTGGCTGCCAGAACAGTTTTTCTGCCCGAATTCTTCATTTGTGTTTTTGGCTTTCTCCTTTTCTGAGCATGCTGACTGGAGCTCCTCCCTGTTGACCCCGCCCACCGCTCACACACACACACACACACACACACACACACACCTGTGGCACTCCCCTCTGTGGAGTCGCACACACCTGCCCTGCGGTGGACAACAGCCTATTTTGGTTCATCCTGAGTTTGTTCGGTTTGCTGGGTTCCTGCCTTCTCTCCCTGAGGACGGCAGTTTCCACTTTTCTGTCGGCTCTGCTCTTTCACACTTGAGGTTTTTGTGACCACCTTGTTAGTTTTTTTCTTCCACTTTGTTGTGATTTTTTCCATCACTAGGCTGATAGATATCTCTCTGATTGCCTTGTTCGCGTGTCTCAGCCGGGGGGGGGGTCCTTCCCCAAAGGCCTGAAGTCTGACTCGGCTAGTCTCACGCCAAAGTCTTCCTCCACTTCAGGAGAGCTGATTTCCTTTCTTTCATTCGGTTTCTTCACCCACCCCCCCTGGACACCTATAGCTTCTTTTGTCACCCTCACATCTTTGCTAATGAAGAAATTGGAAAAAGGGGTTGGGTGGGGGGGGCTTCCTATGGGCTCCTTAGAGTCTGCCGGCGCTCTAGGTTGTCATTTCCTCTCCGCCCGCTCTGCTTTTATGGTCAAAACAGGAACATGGCTGAACCTGAACAAAGGAGTCCCAGATAAGGAAGTGAGAGCTGGAGCAAGGTGTGGAAAATGGACATGTTGTTATGCTGCTGTATGACTCCAGAAGGAAAAAATGGGAGGATTCCTAGTCCTCTTGGAAAACCATCTGCCCAGCAGGAAGGTGATAGCATCAACGTGTTAGCTGGAAAGTATGGGAATGAGAGCTTGGGTGGAGGCAAATCCATTGTTTTGGCTTGCCGGGACGGCGATGGTCATTTTATGAAGGCATTGTGTGGCCGTGTTCAGACTACCCGTGACCTTGGAGGGGGTGGGCTTAGCTGTCCCTCGCAGCGGGGAAATACCTGGAGACTCAGATTTTTTCTGTTCCATCCCTAAAAAAACAACCGTCTAGTTCGTTTCAACAGAGTCTTTGACTGGCTCTTATCCTGTCAGAACTCATTAGCACAAGCTACTTCAATCACACTTTTCATTTTAATTACAAAATGATTCAATGAAAACCTTCATGAGTTAGTACCTCAGCTGTTTTCTTCATTCTGCTAAAACACTGAATTAGGTTTATAGTAATTGTTGGTCTGGATCTCCTGTTTTATCATAAATAGAATCAAAGTAAAGGCACTTTTCCTGATGACTGTCTGTTCCTGTCTCACCAACGTCGCTTTAAATCAAAGCTTCCTCAGCGTTTACCAAAACTAACAGAAACAAATATGTCGATCGAGCCATCCTCTGTCAACACTGGGTTTAACCTGTGTGGGGTCACAGGGGTCACTAGACTACCAAAGAGGGGCTGAACTCTCATATTCACTGCCACGGGACACTGAAAGTCCAGTACTGACTAACCAGCGAAGCATAGTTCTGCACTGTGGGCCGTAGGATATTTTCATCCTGGAGATCATGGAAGCCCCGCCCGGAAAGGATCCAGCTGGAAGTTGAACCAGGGTCTTTTCATGATGCGTTTTCCACGTATAAAATGTACGTTCTTTGGTGATCCATGCGTGATATTCGTCATTCATAAGCGTCTCTTGTGCTCATTGATGTGCACGGATGTCCGTCGAGGGTTTCGGCCGACACGTGAATTTGATTTTGAGCCGTTCAGGATGTTTGGTCGGTCGAGAATTATGCAGTTTATATGCAATTATTATGTAAATCTTACGCAATTGTTGAATTTGTCTGCGATTCGTGTCTTTCCACGACCGTTCCGCCTGCGTATGTCTATCGGACCTTTCCCACTTGAACCACCGATGTATAGTTTCAATTTCAATTTTTTTTCTTTAGCCCAAAATCACAACAGTCGTCTTAATGGGCTTCGTACTGGTAATTGTAAAGTAAACATCAAATCATAAGGATCATGAATACATAGAATTGAATAGGAAAATCCTAACTGAACTCATTAAACAGAATAAACTAAACTGGGCATCCCTGCCCTAGACCCTCCTTCTTTTATATGGCGTCTACGGCGCACATATCACATTCAAGTGACATGATTGACACACGAATCACTAATCTATTGCATATAAACAGCACAATAATCACACAGTTCATGTTCTACGTTGATTCACATTGCGTGGTTTATATGTACTTCTTTGGTTTTAATGTGGTTCATGATACATGTGGGAAAATTTCATGTAAAGAACCACAACTTTTTCCACGTAGGTTCATGTATGACCAACTTTCATCCATGCAACATGTAAGTAGTGGCTGTGTGACACGACCTTAAGACTCGTGTGAACAATTTCAGGATCTTTTTGTGAAAACCTTTTGTGACCCCTAACAGGACCAAACAGATGGATGTTTTCAGGTTTTCCTGCAGCTTCAGGCTGTGAACAATTATTAGTTCAATTATTCAATAATAAATAATCACTAATATATCTTCAATTTGTAAAGTTTGTAATATAATTGCACTTTCAAACAGTACTGGGAAGTCAGCAGGAAGTCAGCGGTCAGGTCAGCGTGTTGTCATTGGAGGCGCTCCACAGGCAGCCAGTAAATGGAAACAGTCAATGGAAGGGGAGGCCTTCACCGTGGTGCTCCCAGCTCCTGACCCTCCTAATTAACGAAACAAGCTGCTGCTCCAGAGACAGGAAGAACCACAGAGGGCTAAAGGAAAACACATGAAGCAGTGTGTGTGTGTGTGTGTGTGTGCGCGCGCGTGCGTGCGTGCATGTGTGTGTGTCAGTGAGACAGATTCACGCAGCTCAAAATCTCACCTCTGCACTAATCTTACAAAACTGTCATATTTCACAAAGGGGGACATTGGTGGGATTTCAGAACCTCTCATGTTTCCACCGGAGAGCTTAAGCTGAAGCTTCTTTTCCAGGTTTCAGAGACCCGGGTTAGTTCTGAGCACTGCAGCTTCCCCTGATTATGTCACTGAGGGACAAACCTGATGAAAATGGTGCTTTTGGCTGTTTTTGACATGTTCCTGTGGCAGTTGTCTGACGATGGAGGTTATTTACAAAGAAAATGAAGATTAAAATGGCATTTCTTGGTATTTCTTTGTTCACGTCAATGTGAATCAAGAGAAGAAAAAAACGTTGTGGTTGTGAGGGGCTGTAAGCTAGCAGGAGGGCTCTAAACAGAGAGCTCTCAGCAATAGGAAGGAAAAGGGGGGCGGGGTTGCTGTGCACCAAAAGCACCACCCACAACTCAGAGGGGAAATTCTGATTAAGTCCTGCCGCTCTGCAGAAACTATGTCCTAGAAAATGACAGGTTTCTGTTTTTGGCGAAAACGGGCATCATCATCATCATTGAAAGACCACCGGGCTTTGAAGTTAGATCAACGGATGATGGGAGTGGAACTCTAAGACAAACCAACTGACTTTGTTGTCATTGTAAAAACCCAGTTTAATCTACAAACCATCAGTGAGGCTCCATCTGGGGTGTGAGCCCCAGGAGGGCGTGGTGGTGGGTGGTTAATTTGAGCTATTTTAACGCTGCTTTTGTCAAATAAAACAACACTTGAGGGAAACGTTGGCTCCGCCTCCACTCCAATCCTCCTTCATTCCCTTTTGAGAAACTGCTAAAATCCCCTCAAAATGGGACGTAAAAATGGGACGTCTGGCAGTAAGTCCAGCGCTACTCTCACAACAACTACACACAAATGAACCAAACAAACCAAAGTCAAGTAAAACTCCTGTGTGACATCCGAGCCATGATGGCGCAAACGCCGCCACGGCGTGGTTCTCAGTCTGACTTCCTTTTGCCTCACCAACAGCTCCTCCTCTGGCTTTGCTGTGGCTGCCTCTGGAGGCACAGCAGAGGAAGAAGACATATCACTAAGATCCTCAGCATCAGTGGAGGTCTGTGCTTTTGTGTTTCACTGGTTCATGTCATCATCTCCTCACAGGCAGGAAGGAACCAAAGTACCCAGAAGCTCGGTCTGATCCTGAGTCCTCAGGGTCACTCGGTCCACCTCTGTCATGCTGACGTCTAAGACAAGCTGAAGCCTTTCTGCCTGTAAGGGCTGCAGCTGCACGCTCCGCTGTCGCCATGGCAGCAGTCAGGAGCAATACAACAACTGGAATATATCCACATAAAAGGAAAAGGGGTTTCAGCAGAAAGTGAGTCAGCCGTGAGGCAGATGCAACACACCCGCCTCTGTTTCCCTTTAAGCTGAAACCACCAAGAGCTCCCCGGCCGCGGTGGAAAAGCACATGGGTGTGTGCGCGTCCGTGTGCACGCTGTACGCCATGGGCTTCATGACTCCACATTCCATGACACACCCACCCACACACACACACACACGGGGGGGATTTTCCTGCAAATCCAGGAAAAAGGGAATCCTCTTGGTACAATGGCTTGTGAGGAAGAGAGGAACTGGAACCATCTTCCTTCAGCTTCCCCGTTTGCATAATGCTATTAGATTCTGATTTCCTTTTCCCTGACAACTTTGTGGCATTAGTTGAGGAATTACTGCTGAAACCACGCTTTTCAAGTCTATTAATTATGGCTTTTTTAATTTGACATGCTCATAATAAACAAAAGCATGAAAACAAATCCTTAATAAAGAAGAAGCGGTAACATTTCTGAGCCCCCTGCCTGCGGTCCTACAGATTTTTTCCTTTTTTTCCTGGGTTTTTCCAGGAGAGAGAGTGAGGAAGAAAAGATGTGCACGTGTGTGACGGATGCTCACGGCAGGAAATCTGTCTGAAGAAAAAGGACTAAATTAGAGCAAATAGGAAAGAATTGCTAGAAACATCACTGACAGGGCAGCTGACTAAGGTGGGTGGCAGTGAAAAGTGTTTTTATGCATCAGTTAACACCACCCACCCCCAAGGCTTAGGCCAATGAGCAAAAAAAGGATCTCTATGCTGGAAGGAAATGGCATGTTTGCCTGGATTTCACAATAAAAATGAATTTTTTCACTAAAATCAGGAGATGCTGGTGGAGTCTGCTGACCCGAATTCCCCCAAGCAGCTTGTGTGTGTGTGTGTGACACACAAACAGGACACAAACACAGGAGTGTGTGTCATGCTTGTGTGATACACACAAGCACGACACACACTCCTGAGTTTTCTTTAAGACGCAAACTGAAATCAAACGCGACAACAGTCTGTCTGCTGAGCCGTGATCAGCGCGTCGTTTAACAGAAGTCTGCATCATTGACACCCCAGACTCAAGTAAATGTTGATGTTAGTGGAGGTGTCAACTGAAGACAGGCTCTCAGACTAAACATGGGTGACTGGAGATAAGGAGTGTTATGTGTGCATTCAACACACAAACTCACAAAGATGTGACGACTAAAAGCTGAACATGGAACCGGATTGTTTAAAGGATGTCCCGCTAAAAAAAAATAAAAAAAAAGCTTAATCTTTCTTTGTGGAAAGTGTTTTCCTGAAAGTCCCACTCCCATCATCTATTGATCTGTTTTCAAAGCGTTTCCAGGTTTTTTTTAATCATGATGATGACATTTTTACCCCAACCATACCAGATCCACCCATCCATCCATCCAGTTCTGATCCAGACGTTCATGGATCCATTGGTCTGCAGGTGGATGATCAGAAAGGGGCGGAGCAGGAAGCTTGTGGCATTCCAGGTTATTTTTACTGCAGCAAACTTCTTAAAATTGCCTTTTTTCTTTCACTCCTGATTCATAACGATTTAAGAAAATAAATACTCAACAAAAGACCAAAAAGGCCATTTCAGTGAGTTTTTAACAATAAGTTAAATTAAAATAAGTTATTGCCCTCTTCTGAAATCTGCCTCCAGTGGTCTTTTGAGGAACTGCCACCATGGCTTCCCAGATTCTTCTAGTGGTGGTTTAGAACAGCGTTTCCCAGAGTACCCCTGCATGCTTTACTTTTTCCATTGTGTAACAAACCTGAAATAAAAATGACTCATTCTGAGATGAACTGACTCACAAAGGAGAAAAAAAGCCAAAACATGCGGGGCACTGAGGGACCGGGGGGTGGGGTGGTGGTAGCTGCTTATCCATCATTGACTGAACAGCTAAACAGATAATGGGGGTACAGGTGGAGTGGATTCTAAGTCATCTGGAGCCGATCACACTCAGACGGTCGAGGACTTTTTGTCGTCCCAGCTCACCGTCTCGGCGGTTCTTTGCTTTGGGACAAAGTAGGTTGTTCCCAAACAGAACCCTGGGAAAAAGCTCCCTCTCTTTCCTTCGGTCTGCTTGGCCCCTTCAGTCAGGATGGGACCACAGTGGAATGGCTATATAAAGTGATGTTACGCCGCAGTCCCCGGAGGACAAAGACAAATGAGTCACTGAGCTACGTTCAGGAGCCACCATGCTTCCTTTGTCACCGTCTTTCATGCATGGTGGTTATCTGGATCAAAGCACGGGGAGCTCATGTGAGCCAGAGCTCCAGAAAGGACAAACCAAATGCATCTCCATGGTAACAGTCAAATGTGTTGTTGACTGTTCACAGTCTTGGGTCAGAACCAGCATTCATTCTGTTCAATACTCTGTCTTGTTTGGCAGATGTAAAGAGAAACTTGAGCAAACTGTGACCCACCTTTAAGGAGAGTCTTGGTGCATTTCCAAACCAGCACTGGAGTAGGTCAGAAGGAGAAAAGGCAGAAACACTAAGGACTTCCCAGCTGAGCATGAGTGAGGTTAAGAGGAGACTAAGCTAGGGTTGATCAAAAACTGTCCCCACCGCAAACCCAGAGAAGTAGATGAAGAGGATGGGAGCTGTCTGTTCTGTAAAGGCGGTGTGGACGATATAGCAGCAGGAAAGCTGGTTTTCTTCCTGCTCTTCTCTCTTCAAGCTGTTGTTGGAACTGCGTGATCTTTCAGAGCGTTTGGTTCAATCAGAGTGAAACCAAACCAGACGAAGGAGTGACATTTTCCCACATTCTCAGACCCTCAAAACCATATTTGCAGGACTTTAACCAACCTAAAGGCCCACCCACACGGCCACCAGAAACATGCAGGAGCCCTAAGGCCCCCCCCTCCTCACACTCATTATTTAATCATAAGGGTTCTGCTTGGGCACAATGGTGTGTGGGTATGGTGGTGCAGTGGTTAGCACACTCGCCTCACAGCGAGGATGTCCTGGCGTGTGGACGTTGTGTGTTCTCCTCGTGCACGTGTGGGTTTTCTCCCGGGCTCCTGGTTTCCTCCCACGGTCTAAAAACATGCTTTAGAAGGTAATTGGTGACTCTAAACTGTCCCTCGCTCGCTGTGATTGTGCTTGTGTGGCCCTGCAACAGCTGTTCAGGGCTTAACCCACCCTCACCCAACAGTTGATGGGCTAGGCTCCAGCAACCCTGTGACCCCAAACGGGAGTCAGTGGGTTCTGAAGGTGGATGGAAACAAACTGTGGATTTGATCAATTAAGATTTTCTTCTATGAATGACGACCTGATTAGATACATGAACTTTCTGACGCGGGTCACAACTATCACGTGTTTTTGGGACTGTCCAGTCTGCTGCAGCGACTGCAGATTTGCTCGTGGACAGATTTGGATTTTAGCGCCACCAGACTGTCCTGCAGAGCAAAAGAACCTCAGTGGTTCCTCCTCTGCCACCCCGCTGAGGAGGAACCACCTGTCGCAGATCTGACATGTGCATGCAGGCAAAGCAGTGCACGCACTGACAGCAGGTGTCAAAGTGGTTCCATGCTCCTGCAGAGAACTACCAAGAGTTTAGCAGGTGTGATGCAGCTTCTCCCGCTCATAGCCTTCATGGTGAGTACTCACCAGCACTGTTTTCATTTCCAGAATGAGGAACTGGACACAAACTGGTAAGTAAAAGTAAAGTTAGGTGGGAGAAAGCCTTTAAACAAACAGTTTCTTCAGATCCTTTGGAAACACAACCCTTCATAAATGAAATCATCTAGTTTAAGGAAATGTTGTTTTTCAAATGATTTTCTCTTCAGTGCATCATATTTTCTCTTGATGTTCCCCTCCTTTGCTTGAATGTCTTTATTTTATTTCACAAACTAATGATTGTGTTGTGTTTGAATGAATCTCGTCAGCTGCTTTCTTTGCCCAAACCTCTGAGAATCAGCTTTTCCGGAGGAGCCTGGAGAATTTCTGTCCTGCCCCTCCAACAATGATGTGTTCCCAAGGCTGCAGATATGTGCTGTGGGGGCAGCTCAGGTCTCTTCATGGTGTGCTACTATTTATGGTCAGATTAAGATTTCCCCCAGGAATTCTGACCCCGTACCACCATGCAGCCTGGCGTTGCAGCGCAACAGTGCGTGCGCTGAGTGAAAAATGGCCGTCAGTCAGAGAGTATTTCCTGGATACCTCCTAATTAAACGATTCCAGCTTCTTTAACAAACTGAAGCTGAACTCCAGCACAGAAACTAGATCTTGGCAGGGCTTCTGCCCCTTCTCTGTCCCTCCTGGAGTTCAATTCCCCAGGCTTGACTAACAGGGACACATGGACCCCGAAGGAATGGCAGCGGCCATCACCATGGTGACGCCGTGTTTCCCTTTCCAATAACAATGTAGGAGGCTGATGTTTATTGAAAGATTTATGAAGCTGCAGAAGAAGTGGCCTCTTCCTCTCCTGCTAACTACTGTCCTGCTCATGCAAAGTGTCCTTGGCTCTCAGAGAGCAGCCATGAGCTTTGCGGTCATGAAAGGCATTCTTTCCCTGCCTTGTTAGCACTTTACGCTCACATTGTTTGGTTTCAGCGTACCTTTACGGAAAGCAGAGAGTAAAAATAACAGAAATGTTGGAACCATTTGACCACAGTTTTCCTCAGGAACTCTTGATCCCATCCCTCAGACAACAATCTAATGGATCATGTCATGAGAAGCTTGCTTTATGTGAGTTGCCGGCAGATTTCTAGCTGTTGTGTAGTCACATATCAACACAACGACCATGCAGCCAGCACACAGCACACACCCAAAACCTCCCATGAACCTCAGGACTGAGTGTCAAATCAGAGCTTTGGTTCTGAGGAAGTTGGACATCGATGTCCTCACAGAGGACAAATGCTCCTCTGTTCAGAGGCCATGGTGCCAGTGGCCTTTCAAAGCTGGGATCACATGGTGCAGAGGATCATATGAGGAAACAAACAAATGTTTTCAATAAGCTGTGACTCACTCAAGTGTGACTCACGGCACTGAGCTCTTACTTACTGATAAAACATTTAGGGAAGTGAATCCGAACCCGAGCCGAGTAGAATCCGAGCAAAAACCGCATTGGAGGTGTCATCACGTTTGTCTGGATTTTTCAGAGCAAATCAACAGTTTTTATGACTGACGCCATGCCCCCCATAATCCAACATTCTGCCCTCTTAGCGGGTCACACCGGCTCACAGACAGACAGATCATGATTCTCACACAGAACCCGCCACCGTAGAACCAGCTGTGACGATGGAGAAGCTCAGGTTGTTCCTGCACCACAGTGGTCCTCAGCTTGGTTCTCTGGGTGTCTTAACTCAGGTCTTCAGCTCTGATCCTGGTGACACGTGAGCATAAATGGATTGAACAATGCGGCTACCAATGAACTTGCTCTTTGGGGGAGTGGCTCAGGTTTCTGAAAATCCCAAACGTCCCACAGGTCTAAAAGTTTGGCTTCCTTCCACTTAACTTCACTCAGGTGTTTTGGGATCAGTCAGGTGACCTGGACCCGACTAAGAATTTAAATGTCACGGGCAGATAAAGCAAATAAAGAGAAAGGATTCCGATGCATGGTGTTGTGACAGATCTGTACACAGAAACATGGCTTTGAGGACATCTACCGAACTCCAGGAGGACTTTTCGCTGGATTTCAGACTTTAGTTGGACAAAAGTGAGCTTGTCTCAAAAAGAAAGAAGGACAGACTGCTGTTTTTTTTAATCAACAGCATGAAGGCCATTCTTATGTGTAAAGAGCTCCTTCTTCTGCTGCTGCTGCTGTCGATCTTCTGTTAAAGAAGTACTGGAGACTCAATGAAGCTTCAAAATGATCATTAAGACCAGTTTTGTGCTGAAGATGAGCGAATCCTGCAAACACGATGAAGAAGCCTGCATGGCTCCTGCACAATGCATTGATGGAAACCATGGTGTCTTCTGAGGTTTCCTCAGAGCTTAAACTTCAACACTGACCTCTGCAAAAGTTCCTTCCCACCTGCAGTTTTTCAAAACCACAAGAACTCTAAAGTACCCTAATTTGCACAACTACTTTTTCAGGCATTAGAAAAATAATTGACTGTAGTTTGTTTCAGATTAAATCCATTGCAGATTAGACATTTTTGCTCTCAAGTGGAGACTTTGACTTTGTTTTAATGTGTCTTTTCAAAGATGAGAATGAAATACTTAAAAGGATTTTCAGATGTATGTGTTTTAAGAAGGGGTTTCTTCTTTGATGGTTAAATAAATATGTTTGGATCTTTCTTCCCGCCCCTCTGTCTTCACCTTCTGACCTTTTTCCTTTGCTTGTGTTTCATCTCGTCCCTATTTGTTGTCAATTTTCCATCTTAAACAGGAATGAAAACTTTCTGTAAACTCTAAAAACCTTTGAGGACTCCAAACTTAAACTATCAGGGCAGGACTCTTGGTTAGGAAGGTTTCCTGCTCAAATGTCCAAATTTAGAACCTGCACAGACCTGTTAGAAGTGGGGCACTTCAGAAATAATACGTTTAAATAGAAAAACCTTCACATTTATGACAAAAGGAAACAGAAAATGAAATCTAAAAAAACTTCCAGAAAACCATGAAATGTGATTTTCAGTGGTTCTGACAAGCACCAACAAAAATAAAGACCTCACTTCTAACAGTAGAACCCTTGTGCCGTCGTGTGGGGTCCAGATGACCCCACTCCCATGTTAGCGTGCCTCCTGGAGGTAGAATTGATTACAAAAGGACTCCAGTCTGTTCAGCCACATTTACGCTACATGTTCACTCTGAAGAAACAGCTGCTTTGGTTTTGTGGCTGGAAGAGAAGAGTTCTGCAGACACCATGTCGTCTGCAAGATGCCGGAGCTCAGCAGACGCGCCCAGGCTGCGTCAGATCTGCACACACTCAACCGTCTGCATCATACATGGAGCTTCCTGAAGCCACCTGCCGTCATCACGTCAAGGTTTTTGTTTGCATTTTAGACTAACGCGGATCAATGAAAGCTTTCTGCTGAGATCGACCAAGGCGCTAAACGCACAAGAATGAGGAATTTGAGGTTCAAAACATTCTTATGTTCTTTGAATTATCCTGTTTATCAAAGAGTTTTCATCGTAGTTAAGCTGGTAAATGAAGAGGAGGAGGTGAGGTAGCCGTGAGGGGAATAACTTCCTCCTTTAACCCTTGTGCTATCCTATGGGGTCCAGATGACCCCCCCTTCCATTGACGTGTTCTCCCTACCATGTCAAAGGTGGATAAAGGCGGAGAGGATTTCATGTAATCCATGGACACCAGTGAAGATCACAAATCATTGAAGAAAAAAGGTTCAGAGCTCTGTCTAGTGGGTCTAGATGACCCCACTCCCAATGTTAAAGTGCCTAGGATAGAACAAGGGTTAAGGCAGAGGAATGTGGGAGACTGAGGACCAATTCAGTGACTCCTTCCATGTGAGAAAGAGGAGATTAATATGAAGAGCTGGGGATTCCTTTGCTATGAATCATCTGTCTAAATATGGCCCCTGGTCTTCATCTTGACACACCCATCTATTCCCCCCCCGTCCCTTCAGCGCATGGTTTGTTTTTGCTCTCCCACATGCAGCACTCTCTCTCTCTCTCTCTCTCTCCTCTTCTCATTGTTCCAGAAACTGCTCAAAAAAAGCAGAGGTGTATTCTGAAGGCAGGTCGGATGTTCTGGTTTGATCCATTAGAAGCGTTTTGCAGAAGCATAGAAGGTAAACTGCAGCCGGATCGGTTCTAGTACAGCCCAAACTGGAACTGCAGCCGGATCGGTTCTAGTTTGGGCTGTACTAGAACTCATCCAGCTTCAGGTAAACTGCAGCCGGATCGGTTCTAGTACAAACTGAGACCGATGCTGTCTGGAATGAACGCCGTGTGCAGAAGTCTGTGGCTTGCTGACTCTATAGGGTTCAAACGTCTGTGTGTTGTTTTAAGTCTGAGAAAAACCATCATTGTTGTGAGTCTGCACCGTGTGTGAAATCATGTCTGTTCTTTGGTAATATGAAACACATCATGGGTGTAATCCTTACACCTTGGCTACTACTTCACCTCCTTACTACTCCACCACTGAGCCGAAAACACGGAAAGATTTTCTTTTTTTAAATAGAACATTACTAAAGGCTGTGCTGCACCACTGGGAGACATCTCCAGATATCTCCCGCTCTTCCCTACTCTCCCGCCCCAGTTCTTCATCATGCTCAGCTTTCGTGATAAGACTCTCCGATAAAGTTGACATACCAGTCACATGGGTCAGAGGTCAGAGGAACAGATCATGTTTTGGAGATCAGTGAAGGGAAGCAGATGGAGATGGTTTGGACAGGCCAAGAGGAGGAACAGCGATGATGTTGTTGAAAGGATGCTGAGGTTGGAGCTACCAGGAAAGACCAAAGAGGAGGTTCATGGATGTAGAGGAGGAGGATGCAGAGAGGGTTAGATGGAAGCAGATGCTTCTACTCATCACTATAGTCATCCAGATCATGGGACTGGTGGCTGTTCTGTTTCTGCAGAAGACTTCAAAAGGTCGAGTAACATATTTTCTGGCTCTTTGTGAGGCAAACATGGTGGGAAAACACAAAAGCAGTAGCAGAAAAGTGCATTTTCCCCAAGGAAAATGAGCTAAATCGAACTGAAAATACTTTAAAGATTCAATTTATAAAAATTACAAATGAACGGATTCTGTTACTGTGAGGGATGGAGGTGTGTCCGTTGGTGCTGACCTTCTCTCATCTTCTCCCCTCATCAGCACCCATTATCAGGGTTTAACGTCTTTCCTCTGAAACTGCCTGAGTCACATCTGGTGGCTCCTGATCGCTGAAGCACATGGCTGTCACAAAGCTGGAACTGAAATGTGTTTTTGCTTAGAAGACACAACCTGTTGGCAGCAGAGGTGTCTGTTAGAAATGCTGAGGAAGCAGCCGTGCTGCTGTCTGACGGGATTTCACTGAGATCCCAAATTCCAGCTAAACGTGACTGACCTGCTGCTGTCGCGTCTGTGCTGGGCGGACCAAAACCAGCTCTAATGACGGTAAGGAAGAGACTCACCGCCATCAGTGAGTCACAGATCTACAGTTTAATGAAGACAACTCTGCAGCTCCTTCTTTCTCTGTGTGGTAATTCTGCTCAAACGGCATCGTTTTCTGCAGCTTTCAGGTTATTTATAGAGTGAGGTTATCTCGGGGTGCCGAACCTCAAACCAGACTAGACTCAGTCTGGATGTTGTCATTTAATTCAGTCAGGATGGTTAAATGTTTAAAGGACAATGTGTGGAGTTTCCCTTAAACTCTCATGTGAAAAAGTTAAGACTTTCCGGCAAAGTTTTTGATGTTTACTGCTCTGTTTTCTAATCATGACAGCTGCGTTTGAAGAAGTTGGGTTCATATTTTGCTTTGGTTTTTTTTTGATTGACAGGACTCGCCTCAGCCATTGTTGAGGTGGGCGGGGTAAGCTCCAGCCCTGCCTCAGGCTTCCTTTTCTCCCAGAATCCTATAGGTGGCGTAGCGTCGGTCTGTGGCGGCAGGCAATGGAAAATGGGGCGGGGCCACTTTCTGACTTCACAGAGAGCTGAGCTCTGACATACAGGGAGCTGTTGAAGCATCTGTCATGTTTTCATGATCACCACACCACCTTAAGAAGTTGAACACGTCTGTCTGAAAGTAATAATGAGAGAAAAACCTAGTTTGAGCTAAAGAACGCGTTTCAGACACGTCCGCCCGCTGAACAAAGACAGTTTGTTCTCAGTTATTCCGTCACAATCTGAAAAATCCAATTCACCTTAAAACACTGTTTACAACTGGGAGTTCCTCCCCGGCAGAGCACGGAGGAGCTGAAGAATGCACGGTGTGCCTGCTTTATTCTGGGGGGGTTCAACTTTTAGAATGTCATGTTTGGTAACCATAAACAGAGCCGTGTTTTGAGTTAGTCAAGCAGTCAGAAAACAGCCCTTCTGGGCCAGTTTGTCTCCAACATCCAGTTTGATGTTTCAGCTAGATTGCATTGGAAACCAGAAACCGCAACTTCAAGAATTTATTAAGCTCTGATTAAAAATAGATTTATGATGATGTACAATTGGGAAAGAGTGAAGAAACTGAATTCCTTCAGCTGGAATGAAGAAATCAGCTTTTTTTTTTTTTTTTTTTTTTCCACACAGCCGTGCCCTGCTCATCTGCAGATTGTTTTGAGGAAAGTGTCAGTCAGGTCTGTGAGCGAGCTGGAACAGGACTCATGCAGCCTGAATACGCTGAAGGAACCAGAGAGGGAGGCTGAGGGTGGAAACTCTGAATGTTCTCGTGCCACCGTGCAAAAAGCTGAAAACTATTACCCCCCTCCCTCCACAGCAATCCTGAGGGCTGAAAGAAAGCCTGCCTCTCTGTAACTAACTTAGCTCATGGCTTTGCTTGCATTAGTCATGGAGGATTTTTGTGGTGTTTGAATCTGTCTTTGAGGAAAAGATGAAATCACCTTCTGAGTGGAATCCATGCCGATCCTGCAGCCAGCAGGCTTGTAGAAGCCTGAACTCTCAGGCCCATACATGGTGCACTGTAAAAGAAAATCCCTGCAACCGGTTGAGATTCAGACACACCGTGATGGGCTGGAGGTGACTCAGAGGCAGTGCTGAACGGCAAGACCACAAGTCCGAGTCAAGGACCAGCTCCAGTTAAGTCTCACGTCCATTTAAGTCAACCCAGAAAGCTGAGAGTTCAAAAGGAACGTTGTTGTCAAAAATGATTTTAGAACACGAGATCAGGCAGCTGCTTCTGCATTCCCAACGCAGAACAAACACTGATCGTTAGGCGCTGGAGATGAAAAAAAACAAACACATGAACATGACTCACACACCTCAAGCATCAAGTGAGACCGCAGCTCAACTTCAAGTACATGAACGGAGAGGCAGCAGCAGCAGACCTGTGAGCTGACCTCTGACCTGCAGCAGGCATCCACAGCTCAGATCACTCTCAAAAAGCCTCCACCCCAATCAAAAAGGAGACACACAGGAAGACTTCCACCATGAGGAGGAAACTCTAACATGTATGCAATCGGAAAATATATTTAACATCACTGAAATTACTTTATATTTACTAAAAGGAACTTTGCTGCACAAAACTCAACACATATTATATATTAGAGTACAGACTGATGAAAAAACATCATTGGAGAGCATTTTTGACCCAAAACATTCAAAGGTTAAGATTGAGCTCCCTGGGGTTTCCTGTAACCGGCACCGGCTGACACTTGGCTGTCTCCCAGTGACAACTTTGCAGCAAACTTTGAATCTCTCCCTTAAATAATACACGTCTCCTGATAAAATACAAACAGCATAATCATTTCTGCCTCCTTAGGTATTCACCGAATGCTGCAGGAACTGAAATGCGAGCAGCAGGATTTGGTTAGGCGGTATGCCACACCCATCCTTCATCAGACCCATGCAGATCCCTCCACACCATCTCACCTGGTAGATCATGACTTTGAAGTTGCGTCTCTTCAGCAGCTCTGCCTCGTTGCTCTCCAGCTTCTTGATTTGGCCCCCTTGCTTCTCCAGGGTGGCCCGCACCGTCTTGACGTTGACGCTCACCTTGCGCACCTTCTCCATCATCTTGTTGACGCTGTTGGAAGTGGTGCTGTGGCTCTTGGTCAGTTTGGTCAGCTCACCCTGGATGCTGGTGACTGAGCGCTCCATCTCCTGCTGCCTGGTCTCCAGCCCGCTCTGGGTCTGCTGGATCTGGTCCACCGCTCCGATGATCTTGTCAAGCAGGGAGAGAACCATGACCCCGTTCACTTGTTGGTCCACCTTCAGGGCCTCGTCCTTGGCCTCTTGACTTTCTCCTTCTGAGCTCACGGCCGGCGGGTCTCTCTTGGCCGCTGCAAAAGCATTGTCTTCATCATCAGAGGGTGGCATGTTGACCTCGTCATCTGAGATTTCTGTGAGGGTTTGAGGCTCCAGCTGAGCACTTGCAGATTCCAGTGGTTCCATGGCTGCCATGATGGTGGATCTCTGCTATCTTGACTGTTAATCAGACTCTGGTTCTCCTCCTGTCTCAACGCCTTCTCTCTTTCTCCTTTTCCCTGAGCGGCTGTTCCTTCCTCTGTTTCTAAACTCACTTCTCAGTCTGTTTCTCTTCACTTCAAGATCCCAGGGTCAGACCAGTTGAGAGGGAAGGACCAGATATACCAGATGGCACCACATGAGCGCTGTGAAAGCCTCAGCAGGCAGAAAACCCTGTAATCAGGCTTATAGCAAACTTTCTCTCCGGCCCTCCTTTTTCCACTGGACTCTCCTCCTCCATTCAAGCTCCTCCCCATGAATATTCCACGCAGCAGCCAGACTCCGCCCTCCTGACACAGGGACACGCCTCTTTGCAGCACACATGCATGTACGCAAGTGGAGGCAGAGCCAGAGGAGGAATGTTTGGAGGCATCTGTTGCTGTTTCCACTCCTCCGTTCCTGCTCTGCAGACTCTGCAGCCAAAGCAGGTTTAGATTTTCTGCAGGAGAAAACCCAGGAAAGGAGGAAAAGTTACATCAGCCATCTGAGATGCAAAAGACCCTTTCATTAATGTCAGAGTGGAGCTGCTTGGCCAAACCAGATAAAGACCCACTTCAAGGAAAATTGTGTCTTTCACATGTTCTTATGGGACTTTTCTGATGATGGAGGAAAAGCATACATTTTAAAAAGAGTAAGATTGCTGAGTATTTCTTTGTTCAAATTAATGTAAAAAAACAATTTAAAATTTGTAGCAGTGAAGTAAAAAATATTCTGAGCAGACCACCAGCTTCCTGCTCTGCTTCATTCTGATCCTCCACTGTCAGACAAACAGATCCATGAACGTCTTTGTTTCCCTGGAATCTGGATCAGAACTGGGATATCGCTGCCATTTGTGTGGCATAACGTTAGGATGGGAGGCTGATAAGCTGTTCTTAGGTTTGGTTGTTCGATGGTATTAAGTTAATATGTTTTTCTGACTTTCCCAACTTGAAAAAGGCGGAAAAACTTCTACTGTCACTCACCGATACTAGCTCACAATCACTAGAAAAACGTGACGGAACGTTTGAATGGAATTTGAGCCTCTTGTTCAGCCATTATTATTTAGGCAATAAAGCTCAACTGTCTGCCTCCGTTTTTATGCATTTGTGTTGTTCTTTGTGGAACGGAAAATAAAAGTTTTTTTCTCAGCGTATCTATTTCAGATTGTTTTGGCCGACTATCAGCAAAACAAAATATATGAAAAAACAATTTATTTATTTATACACATTCACCAACAGGCCAAATCCACAGACCAAGAGTCTCTAAAATCACTGATTTGTCATATCAAATAAAAAAAACAAAAAAATAAAATAAAGCAGTAACTAGAATAAAACAAAATCGAGAAATTCATTATTTCAAATTGTTTACATACCTTTGATATAGGTTAAAGACAGGTTGATAACTTTTATCAGGTACATTTGTGCTAAAATAGGCGTTTAGAACATGTTTTTAAATCATTTGACATGTAGGGATTTAGTTATGTTACATTGTGTTATATTATAAGTCATGATTTTAAAGCATGACTTATAATATGCTCTGAATAAACTAAACGAGTATTAACAATCTGTAAAGCGTTTTGCTCAATCCACTTCCGGTACATCCTTTCAAAGTAAAAGCTTTGACGCGTTGAGATTTTTTCCTGTTGTAGAAAACACAAACTCCTACTGAACAACGCTTCTGAAAAACGTCAAATAATCAACATGGTTATTGGTTCTGATGTGTTAGAGCACCACAACACATCTACGTCATGAACACGCCATGCTTTTATTTTCCCGCAGGAAACCGCGCAGCACCTCCGCGAGGAGACACCGGCCGGAGCTCAGCATCCACCCGCAGCATCCACCCATCTGTCCCGCATCCAGGGCGGCGGGAGAAGACCCTGTGGTGAGTCCGATCCGTGCCTGAATTGCGGGATGGTGTAACGGAAAGGTCAGCCTCTGGAACGACCGGGAGAACGACCGCAACGAGCGACGAGCTCGGTGCGAGCTGGCTGTGACCGGAGAGGAGGCCTCCATCCCGGAGACGCGGCTGTGCTTCCGCGGCCGTAAATCTGACCGCACTGATGCGTGCACAGATGCGTGTTTACTTAATGTCTGCCAGCTGATGGAGACAGCGGGGGGAGGATGCAGACAGACAGGCGTGGAGGAAGCAGCCATGATGATGCCTGCAGCAGCATCATGGCGTCCTTGAAGGATGAAGGGCAGCAGGAGGGATGCGGATCAGCTGATGCTGCTGCATCCCCAGCACACCATCCTCCACTAAAACGACCACACCATTTTAGGGATGCTGTGTCCTCGTCAAATTTTATATAAAAAAAACTAGTGAGGTATGCCTCATGTCTGCTGAAACTGCAGCGCTCTGATGCAATTTGATAAAAGTGTCCCTGGAGGAGTCCTCCCGGCACTGCCAGGAGCCTCCATTCCATCCTCTAGCACGACACACACACACACACACACACACACACACAAACGCTTGGACTTGTGGGCCACATAGACTTTTATAATCTGACCCAGGAGCAGATGCGTAGTGTGTTTAGGACATCCACTGAAACCTGTTAGCGTCATAGAAACTTGGTGTGATTTTGTTACCAAACGGTTTGCTGATGTTCTGACCCGTCTGTTCTTTGCAGCGTTTCTTCTGTCCATCCTGACCGAGTGTCCGTCATCATGGGGGAACTTTTCCGGAGTGAGGAGATGACTCTGGCCCAGCTCTTCCTGCAGTCAGAGGCAGCTTACTGCTGTGTCAGCGAACTGGGAGAACTGGGCATGGTCCAGTTCAGAGACGTGAGTACCAGTGCTTTGGAATTTTGTCTGAGACCTGTGGAGGAAGCATCATGGTTTGATGTGGAAGAGGGAGGAGCTTAACCTCTTCATGTCTGAATTCATTTCAATGAGAAAAAAGAAAATATTCTTCAGTGGTTTTTCTGTTTGAGGTCATTCTAAGACACGTTGGTACGTTGCAAATTAGCGACACGTGGTGTGAAGGGTTTACATGAAAGAGGTTTCGTTTATTAACAGAATAAGACCTAACAGAAAGGCTGATTACCCCCCATTCAGCTTTAAATGAATTCAATATTTTATATATTTTACTAAATATAAAAGTGATTTAGAAATCTATCAACAAACCTGGGGGTGGGGGGTACTAACCATGACAGGGACCAAAAAAAGTTATTTTTTTGTTTTTTTTTTACATGTTTTCTGTATTTTAATTTGATCCATTGTCAGACTCTGTTACTAGAAACTTTAAAAAAAAACTCCTTAGATTTATTGATGTACACATGGAAAAGCGCCCTCCTTTCATCGTCATTGGCTGGAATTGAAATGCAAAAGCTGCAGAATCGCTCCGGTTCAGCTTCCCCAAAAGTGAATCACTTTAAATCATAGAGATGTTGAAAGTTGGGAAACCAGGATTTGATCCACTTCTGCTTGGTTTATGATTCTTTGAGCTTTCCAGCATTTCCAGTTTTTGTCTTTTGTTTCTCTGTAGTGTGAATTAGAATATGGTAGATGTTTAGGTTCAAAATGGTGGAAAAATCCTCGTGTCTGCAAACGGAAGCGACTGCGTTTGTTCTCCAGAAAACACTCTGTCTGCATGTTTTCTGGTGTTATTCCCTTCATTTTACCAGAACTTTCTCTGCTCGCAGTTGAATCCCGATGTCAACGTGTTCCAGCGCAAGTTTGTGAACGAAGTGAGAAGATGTGAGGAGATGGACAGGAAGCTGCGTGAGTGACGGAAAAAAAGAGGCTTCTGCTGAACAGAAGGAGCTCATGCTCCAGTCTTCAAATCAGCAGGATGGTGCTGAAACAACCGAAGCTCTGTAGATGTGTGCGCTCAAGCATTCCTGCTCCTCTGCTGATCTTTGCTGATGGTTCTTTGTTTCTCTGCTGGTTAGGGTTTGTTGAGAAGGAGATCAAGAAGGTGAGCATCCCCATGGTGGATACTGGAGAAAATCCAGAAGTGCCTTTTCCCAGGGACATGATTGACCTGGAGGTGAGCGGCAGCTGTCCGTCACATTGGGGAAGGTCTTCTGCAGCCCAACCCCAACCGCCTCTGTGCTCGACAGGCCACGTTTGAGAAGCTGGAGAACGAGTTGAAGGAGATCAACACCAACCAAGAAGCCCTGAAGAAGAACTTCCTGGAGCTGACGGAGCTCAAACACATCCTGCATCGGACACAGCAGTTCTTTGATGAGGTTCGCCAACAGCTGCAGCCCAGATCTGGACAAAGTCCAGAAGCATCATCATCATCTCAGCTTGTAATGTAATCTGCTGCTCTGTCTCTGACAGATGGAGGATCCCAACCTGCTGGAGGAGTCCTCAGCCCTGATGGAGGGCAGTGAAGGGGGTCGAGGGGCCCCCCTCAGACTGGGGTGAGTACCATTGGCTGCTTCAGCCTTTTATTAGTAGATCAATTCTAGAAAAGTCTCCATGCAGTGGGGGCCGCCGGTCACATGTCATTGCGTGTTCTGTTTTCCACATTTGCTTGTTTCATTGGTGATTGACAGCGGTATCCTGCCCCCCCCCCTTACAGGTTTGTGGCTGGAGTGATCAGCAGGGAGAGGATCCCCACCTTTGAGAGGATGCTGTGGAGGGTGTGTCGTGGAAACGTCTTCCTGAGGAAGGCGGAGATCGAGGACCCTCTGGAGGATCCCACCACGGTCAGAACAGAACCAGATCACGTTCAGTTCAGTCCAGTTTATTTATAAATGTTACACAAGACCAACAGCACCACATTTTTACACTGTTTTAACACAGTTATTACTTAAAAATTGAGATATTATTGACCTCAAGTTTAATCAGGATCATTGAAAGGAGGCCAAATCTTTTTATCTGTGCTCTAACGATGATCTGAACCCTTGTGCTGTCTTGTGGGGTCCAGATGACCCCACTCCCAACGTGAACGTGCCTCCGAGACCCCACTCCCAACGTGAACGTGCCTCGGAGGCACGTTCACGTTGGGAGTGGGGTCATCTGGACCCCACAAGACAGGTATTGGCTCGTTCAGCGCGTGAGGGTTAAGAAGTGATGGACACAGTAATCCTGGTACTAAGCAGGGTTGCACACAAATGGGGAGTGACTGCCTGTAAAACAGGACAGCTCCGGACCGCATTTTCATTTTTGTTTCTTCTCTTTCTGTCAGGGGGATCAAGTCCACAAATCCGTGTTCATCATCTTCTTCCAGGGGGACCAGCTGAAAAACAGGGTGAAGAAGATCTGTGAGGGGTTGGTGTCATCCCTTTGTCTTAATGTTTGTCACAAAAACTCTAACTTTGTTTTTTTTTTCTAAAAGGAGAAAGTGGTTTTAGAGCTGATACCTCAGGGTTTCATGTCTAAAACATCTGCAGGTTTGTTCATATTCATGGGATGGGCTGTTTTTATCCCCTTATCTACTGTGTGTAGATAAGAGGAAGAACAGGATTCAGAAAAGAGTTTTTTACCATCCAATTCAGACTAGTCCAGGATCAACTGTTGCGAATTTGCACAAAGAGCTCAGACTGCTTTCGAAAACAACACCTGAAGTGTAATCTTCTGCACAGAGGATGCAGGAGGCAGGTTTTCTATTCCTCCAAAGTGGGATCAGTGTCAGCATCCCTATTGTCCATTTGGACATCAGGTGTTGGCAGAGCACAGTCAGCTGTGTGTCTTAGGAAAGACAGAAGCTTATCACGTCACCCAGGACCCTGGATGGGGACTCTTTTGTGCTGATCAAAGCCCAGACTGCTGCTATGGCGGGATGGATGTGGTACAGGGCATCTGAACACGTGTGCATGACGGTGTTTGCTCTGTCTGATGAACGCTGGATCTCCCCAGGTTCCGTGCCTCTCTGTACCCGTGTCCAGAGACCCCTCAGGAGAGGAAGGAGATGCTGGCTGGAGTCAACAGCCGCATCGATGACCTCCAGATGGTAAATCACGGGCAGCTTTCTCATTTTTCCAGTACCAAGTACAGAACGTGTCACCGTGGTGGTCAGGTTGTTGAAGACCTTTGTGCTGACGGCGCGGTTCCTCCACCTTGTTCATTGAATCACCTAATGAAGCTTTGGCTCCACTGCAAAGCACAAAATGAACCCCATTGAACCCCATTGAACCGAGTTGTCTATTAGTTCCAAACGGTTGTTCACTCAAACATCCTGAACCACAGGGGGGCAGCACGTCAACAGGTCCCAGCAGCTGCGGTCCTCCATCATTGACACAAACGCCAACTCGTCTCATATTCAACACTTCAACATAAACATTCATCTGGTCTCTGTAATCTCAATCTGCTGCAGGTGCTCAACCAAACAGAGGACCACCGACAGCGGGTGCTGCAGGCTGCCTCCAAGACCATGAGGGTGTGGTTCATCAAAGTGAGGAAGATGAAGGCCATCTACCACACCCTCAACCTCTGCAACATTGACGTCACTCAGAAGTGTCTGATTGCTGAGGTGTGGTGTCCGGTCTCAGACCTGGACTCGATCCAGTTCGCTCTGCGCCGTGGGACGGTCAGTCTGCCGACGGCTTCAGAATCCCAACCGTTACTACCGTTTACCGTGTTTTCCTGTTCATGACCTTTAATGTTGCGGAATTACCCTTTGAGGAGTCCGTTTCAGACTGTCACGGTCAGCTGAGATTGTGTTTTTTGGTTCACATGGGAACCAGCCAATGCGTGCTCATAACACCATTTAGTCCAAAATCATACGAATGTCTCCACAGCTGGACATGATGGGGGGCTGATGGATGCAGGCCCCTTCAACACAGAGGAGACTGAGATAGAGTGTGTCTTCTGGAACAGGATCAGAAAGGGTTTTGACTGATCCGTGAATTTTGGTTTTGTAGGAAAGAAGTGGATCAACGGTGCCGTCCATCCTGAACAGGATGCAGACCAAGCAGACTCCGCCTACCTTCAACAAAACAAACAAGTTCACTTCAGGCTTCCAGAACATCGTTGACGCCTACGGCATCGGGAACTATCGAGAAATCAACCCAGGTGACCTTATTCCCACCCAGCAGGGAGAATTTAATCCAAACCCTGAGATTAAAGATCGAGCCCCTCCCTCGTGTCCCCTTACAGCTCCATACACCATCATCACCTTTCCCTTCCTGTTCGCCGTGATGTTTGGCGATATGGGTCACGGCCTGCTGATGACGTGCGCTGCCCTGTACCTGGTCCTCCGGGAGAGCCGCATCCTGGCTCAGAAGATCGACAACGAGGTGCTCCTTCCTCCACGCCGCACGGCCGCTCCTTAGCAACACTTCTCACTGAAGCCGTGTCTCTCTTCAGATGTTCAACATGGTCTTTGCTGGTCGCTACATCATCCTCCTGATGGGCGTCTTCTCTGTCTACACTGGCGTCATTTACAACGACTGCTTCTCCAAGTCCCTGAACATGTTCGGTTCTGGTTGGAGCGTCCGGCCCATGTTCAGCACCAAAGGAGCTAACTGGACGTGAGTCAGCCTGAAATCTGAGCCGGGGTCTGCCATAATCTTTATATTCAGCTCAGTCTGATTGTCCTGCATGACAGAAAACGGGAAGTTTGATCTCAGATTCATCATAGAGGCCCCTTAAGGAAGGAATCCCCATGTCCAACCAGATCATGCAGATCTTTACAGCTCAGCTCAGACTTCTGACAATTTTAGGTAAATGTCACCTTTTAGTTCAAAAAGAAAAGAAAATCTGATCATTTTTCCTTCATAGCGATGCTTCTTGAACGTCTTACTATTGTTCTTAAAGACCCACTCCGATGGAAATGATGTTTTTGGTGTTTTGAACATGTAATCGTGGCCTTTTTCTGATGATGAAGGAAATATATGAAGAAAATTCATCTCAAAACTGCATTTCTGAGTATTTCTTTATTCAAATTGCTGTGATTTAGGAGCTATAATCAGGAAGCCACAGTCTTCCCGCTCGGCTCCATCCTGACCATCCACCTGCAGACAAACAGATCCACGAACGTCTCTGTTTTCCTGGTCTGAGCTGGAGTCTGGATCAGAATGGTACAGCTGGATAGCTCTGATGTTGGTGCCATTTCTGTTGCACCACTAAGGTTAGGTTGCCAGGGGCTGTGTGCTAGTGGAAGAGTGTGTAGAGAGAGAGCTTTAAGTAGTGTTTTCACGGCAGCAGTCCCACCCACAACCCTGGGGTGAATTTCTGATGGACTCTTGGCGCTCTGCGGAAACTCTGTGTTAGGAAACGACAGGCTTTTCAGTGAATGGTCGAGAGTTCATGGCTGTTTTATCAGGAGCTGACTCAGTTTAGGCCAGTGCTCAGTCCTTCTGAAGGTCTTCAGTTCTGATCCAGGATTTCTGCTCTCTGCTTTTGGGACGTTGCTTTCTGTCTGACAGGAAAACCCAGCTGGACTCAAAACGTGTTTTCCTGAATTGATTGAATATTTATCTCAAATGTGTTTTGGTGAAAAAACCAGAATGCTCACCTGTTGGTATGTGTGAGGTGTTTTATTTGGACATTCTTCATGTTTTCTTGCATGTTGGGGTTTTTCAAATGTGTCCTGCTGTCTAAGGAGCACATTTCTCTGAGGGGATGAATAAAGCATTTGAGCTGAATTGTTTGGCCTCCATGATTCACAGCATCTTTGTCATTCTGTTCCAGATTTACCACACTGAAGGAAAATACTGTTCTGCAGCTGGACCCTGCTGTTCCTGGAGTGTTTAATGGGCCGTACCCTCTAGGAATAGACCCGGTAAAGCCAGCACTCACTCACTGAACCATTAGATCCATAAGCGCACCGGTCATCTCGCTGCTTCCGCAATATTGAAAAGATTAAAAGTTCTTTTGGGGTAAAGAAGCTCCTGAATACTCCTATTTTCTCATGCTGACGTTTGATTGGACTATACTCGGATCTTTCTTCATCCTTCAAAGTAAAAAGGAAAACAATGTTTTAGCAAAACAGTTGGTTTTTGACTTTTTTGTCTGCATTTTTCACGTGCCCCATGCAGCATGACCCCATTCGCCTTCTAACCACAAACACGTCTTTGTAATTAGAGCCATGAAGGGAGTTCCTCTGGAAGGGTTTCCTTTGGGTTCATGTGGCTTATCCGAATGTCTCGTCAACCAAAAGCCAGGGCTGGAATCTGCTGATCATGTGCATCAATGGTCCACTGGCAGCGTTTGTGTCAGACTCTCCATGTTCCAGACGCATCAGGTGGAACATTACTCTGCTTTCTAAAGGGCCTGTGTTCCTCTGCAGGTCTGGAACATCGCCACCAACAAGTTAACCTTCCTGAACTCCTTCAAGATGAAGATGTCAGTCATCCTCGGGGTCATCCACATGCTGTTTGGAGTGTCTCTCAGTCTGTTCAACCACCTGTAAGCGCTGCTTCATGGCTGATTGTTTGCCTTTTTGAATTATTGTTGGCTTTTCATCAAGCTAACACAGCGGCTGCTCCAAACGTCTGACTGAACTCACCACCTTCGGTTTGGTTAGTCAGAGTTCAGGGAGACTTCTTTTCAGGTGGGGTAGTGGCCATCCCTCTCACCTCACCGTGGTTCAAATCCCACCTGGGTCATCTTTTTGTCTATAACCTGCAATCAGTTTCTGTCACTGAGTCTGCGTTCTTCTGCGCTCTTCTGCTTCTTGTCTGAATTCGATTCTTTACAGGTACTTCAAGAAACCTCTGAACATCTTCCTGGGCTTCATCCCAGAGATCGTCTTCATGGCCAGCCTGTTCGGCTACCTGGTCCTGCTGGTCTTCTACAAATGGACGGCGTATGATGCTTTCACCTCCAAGGATGCTCCCAGCCTGCTCATCCACTTCATCAACATGTGCCTCTTCAACTACGGCGACCCCACCAACAAACCCCTCTACAGAGGACAGGTGTTCTTTGTTCCCCTCATCCTCCACAGGGCAGCGGCGTCTAGAGAGAGAATCCTGCGCTGACCTTTCAAATACACTCACTTCTAACATTTTATCATGATGCTTAAAGATTTCTCCACATCCGGAAAGTCCCACTCCGATCATCTTCGGCCTATTTTATTTAGGATTGAGCTGCTTTTAGCAAAATAAAAACAGCATCATTTCTTCAGAGTGGCAGGAGTTCAGTAGAAATTCACCTTTTGCAGTGTGGGCGGGGCCACTGGTGCGGAGTAAGGCCCCGCTGGCGGCGCGTAGAAAACATGCTACTCTTTGGTTTTGGCTCACCGTCTGTAGCTGCTACTCTGGCGCCACTTTTTCAGTAATGACACATTGATATCATTGCTGTCAGCGTACGTTTAGATGACGGGAAGCTCTAACGTCAGTTTGGCCTTAGACAGGTGAACAGTCTCCTTCTGCTGTGCAGTCATCTGTCGTAGCAGCGTTTGCTCTCCGTTGGTGGCAGGCATTGTTCCGGAGGGCCTTAGCCTCAGCATGCTCCCATCCGGCAGCAGTACTTTCTTAACACTTTGATAACCTCTCTCTTATCGACTCTGTAGATGGGGATCCAGATTTTGTTGGTGCTGATTGCCCTTGCATGTGTTCCCTGTATGCTGATTGTGAAAACTATGGTGCTGCGGCGACAGCACCTTTGGAAGAAGCATCTGGTATGTGTTGCTGATGCCACCCATGACCTTCCTTTGATGCATAACATGTATAACCTTTCACATGACTCTTTCATATTTTTGTTCTTCCATTGACATCATTGATCATTCTACTGTGAGGTTTTGTTCCATGAAAGTGGGAAGGCTGCCTTGGAAATGCTGATTATTTCCCAAAGAAATGTAAAAAGCTGAGGTTGGAAGTTTCCAGAAGTTCTGCTGGTGTTGTTCATCTATCTGGTTGTGTTTAAAAGAGGAGCTGCAGAAAAATTAGGTTTAATGAGAGACGCAATATTTCATGGATTTGCATCCTGAGTTCAGTTGATCTGAAGCTGCAGCCTGACAGCTTAAAGGAACCACCAGGTCCAGCTCCAAGACACCAGCCGAACATGGAGACGCAGCGCCGCGTAACATGTGGGCCGACCCCCACGGAACCAGCTGCTGGAGGACAGACAAACACTGAAAGGGGGCTTCAGGTGGAAAGGAAAAATAAAGGAGCAAAGTGAAGCGTTAAAACTGAAAAAAAAAACAAAAAACACACTCAAGGAATGACATGAGATTCATCGAGCAAAAGTGAAGGTTCTGATGAAGAAATGGATAACATGAAATGTTCTGAACGAACCCCGTAGAGAGCAGCATTCCTCCATCGAGTTAGCAAACAGAAGGACCGCTGCTCCTAAACTTAAAATGACATTTGGAAATGGTTCATTTCTAACAATCGACATGAGAAAAATACAAAAAACAAGATATATATAATAATTAGTCATAAAACTGATGGGAAAGGATATGCAAACGTCCACATACACTGGTAAATAATTGAATTATTGCTCCTACTATTATTACTATTACTCAATGATTAGCTCTTTTGCATATAGTACATGCCATAATGAAGCGATTAAATATGAAGATCATCAAAAGGACATTGATTAAAACTATAGTGAGGAAAATATGATCCTAAAAACATTCGTAGCATGAAAACCTCTATGACTGCCCATGTTAATTTTGGCCAATGGGTGCAATGGTTGTCACTCACATGGTTCTGTTCACCAATTTTTGTCCATTGCGAAAAAGTGCAGTGGCTAATGCAGTTGGCTAATGTGATTAGGAGCCGCTGAGTGGTTTGGCAGGGATGCTTCTTTCCTGACACAAACCAGTATTTAAGGCACAGGGAGACCCAGACATGCAGCAGCGGGAAGGGGTCTGCCTATGGACCCACACTGGATTAAGCTCATTGTGCCCCCTGGGAGGCAAACCCCGGTTTCCTGCGTGACAGGCCTCACCCAGGCCAAAAGGTCCAATGGAAGAATAGAACTAAATGAGGATCGGTGGTGTCGAGTGGGCCTTCCTCGTTCCTCTCTGCTCTCAGGTTGAACTCAAACAGTGAGATGATGTCACCCTCAGTTCTGATTGACTGTCAGCATCAGGCATGATTTTTAACAGTCCTTTGCATTTCCACTGGCAGCCTTCCTCTACTGTTTGACCTGAAACATGGAATCAAACTGCAAACCACCACTCATTTTAAGGCTTGCTTTAAGCTAGACACAGCTCTTGTGACTTTTGTATCTAGTCACAGAAGAGGGAAGAAACTCCTGCAGAGAATCTAGAGCAGTCTTTAGAGCAAACAGGCGTGTCCTCATCATGCACCGGACTCACCCAACAGGGCACGCAGAAGTTTGGAGGGGTGCGAGTGGGCAACGGACCCACGGAGGATGAGGCTGGCATCATGGACCACGACCAGCTGTCCCAGCACTCAGAGGAGGGGGACGAGGTAAGAGGACCACTCCCCTTTAGCCTTTCTGTGTCAGTAAATCTGAGAAGAAATGACCCCACAGTGCTCAAACATCCCAGATGAATGATTCCTCTCACCCTTTTTCGGATGCTGGCAACAGCTTGTACTGGTTTTTCTGCAGTGACTTCTGGGATATTTCTAGGGCTCTGGATTTTGGAATTATAGATTTGGGCAGCTCTACAAATGTCGAACGCCCTCTATGGTGACCAGGGAAGGAATTTGGATACGTTTAATTGCAAGCTTCAACCATTTAGAGAACGATGGAATGATGCAGATGAGAGCTGCAGTTGGAAACGTCACACGGGGTTTCCATGGCAACCACCAACCAGAATATGCAGCTTCACATCCTTTTCTCCTGATTGTGGCTGCTCTAAAATCTCTGTAAAAATGCACCACTGGAACCGTGCAGATCTGTTTATTTAACACGGAAATTATTTTCAGAAATGTTTTTTTTTTTAAATCTAATTCAACTCACACATTGACAAAACCTTCAAGGGTCAACATATTCCATGCTGAACCCCTCCATAGACAGTTTCCTGTCTACGGCCCTTTAAACTATTGAATCTGGCCTGCGTAGCTGGAATAAATGATGTTGATAATCCTAATGTCACTTTGCTGCATGCAGACAACAGAATTTCGCCATCGTGGGATGAATAAAGTCTGATATTGTCTTATTAATGTTTCATTTTTGTGTAATTGTGGTGCCTACCGGCTGAGGTGCAGAAAGTTGTTTTGCATTGTTAACGGAGGATTTGTTGTTTTTCTGGCGTTCATGTGTGTTCTCCTAGTCGTAAAGTCATTTTTCTGATCATTCCAACACCACATGATTGCAACATTTCGCTAGGTTTGCATTTTTCCTTGAGGGGGAATCAACCCATTGATGCAACTGGTACTAAAATGAGAATAAAAGCCACCGTTTAGAAATATTCTGTTTTAAAGTATATATATATATTTTCAATCAAAATAAAGAGAGTTTTAGTTATTTCTTTCTCTTATGAGGTGGATGTCCTAAACACACTACACATCTGCTCCTGGGTCAAATGATAAAATTCTATGTGGCCCATTAGTCCAAACGCCCGCCCCCCCCGTGCTAGAGGATGGAATGGAGGCTCCTGGCAGTGCCGGGAGAACTCCTCCAGGGATTCGGAAGCATAAACACTTTTATCAAATTGCATCAGAGCGCTGCAGTTTCAGCAGACATGAGGCATGACTCTCTGATAAGCAGAGCTTAAATGGGATTTTCTCTTTATCGGTCACCTGCTGCTTTGACACTGAGCCAGGAGGGATTCCTGTCAGTGAGGCGGAATGTAAAAAGACGGGAAGACCGTCTCTCTGCCTCTGCTGTGAAACGTTTGCTCATCGCTTGATTGGGACCGATTTGTTCATGTGGGTCAGAGTTACAATAATATGTTCAAAATGATGATGAACTGAAGCAGCATTTATGATCTGACTTGTGTTCCGTTCCATAGAGTCAAACTGCCTGTAGTCCTGAACCCCCCCCCCAATGCTGCTGCTGTGATTCTAGCCAAACTGCTGCCAAAAATGTCATCAGTTTGGAAAGAGCTACTCAGTTTTGACAAAGCTGAAGTAAACATTTTAAAAGCTGTTTATTTGTGAAGCCTCTGAACTCTGATCTGACCTTTGACCTCTGCTTATTCCCAAGCACTCAGAGGAGGAGCCGGTAAGAGCCAGAGTGCATCCGTTCTTCCTTCTGCCTGCACTTGTCCGTGTGTTGTTTTTGGAAAGTTGTTCTCTGTCTTCAGGAATGAATCCCATCATCCCATTCCCTCTTTGACTGTCCACACCATGACTCGAAGGGCCTCAGTAATGCAAAATCAACTTTTGGAGCATTTAAGTGTATTCTAATGTTCATTCAGCCTGTCAGGGTTGTGTTAGACTCACAGGTCATCGCTTCATCACCTCTGATGGACCACATCCAGCTCTTTCAATGTGTCCAAATGCACTTAAAGTTGCATGAGTGCGGTGGGTTTTAGTCAGGATAATGTGACCCCAAACAAATCTTTCTGTACCAAAATGAGTAGAGCTGATCGGCAGGACACCACTTCAAACACTGAGCTTAGATGCAAAAGGGGAAGCTGCAGCCAACACCAGGGAAAGACCTGACCTCAGCAGCAGCAGCAGCAGTGGTTGCTGGTCTGTTTCCGCAGCCACAGATGCTGTGTGGAGCATGAACGCCCTGCCAGAGGTCAAACCGGGTCATGCAGCTCCCAAACTCAACAGCAGATCTGCTAGAAATCGACACGCTCCACTCCAATCATCTTTTGATCTGCAAGTGGATCAGGATGAAGCGGAGCAGGGAGCCTATGTCCCACCAATGGTAGTTTGTTTCTTCTGCTCCTGATTCCCTTCAGTTTGAATAAAGAAATAATCAGAAATGCAATTTTAACCTTAATGTTCTTCATATATGTCCTCCATCATGAGAAAAATGCTACCAGAACGTGTTAAAAGACCAGAAACAGAGTCTTCAGTGGAGTGGTTCTTTAAACATTTTGGTTGGGTTTCAGAAAGTTGCCTCGTTTGTCAGAGGTTGTTTTTGCACAATGCCAATACACGCCAGTGTTTTAGCCTTTTTTAACAAAACATGACTGTAGCAGCAAACAAAGTTGGGTTAAAAGAGTGTATTGTGGTGATGCTGACAAGAAAACAATAGCTTTTGTACTCGAGGTTTCCTGCAGGCGTCCATTCTTCTCAGAATGAGTGCAGACCTGAGTGTGTCCCTTTGAATGCTGCATGGAAAAGAAAACACCAATAAATCACCGTAGGAACCTGGACGGCAAACATTAGCCCATCCAGAGTGACGACACATTTCAGGAAACAGGTGTTTGCTTGTTTCCTTCTTGAGTAAACAGAGGTCACAGAGCACTGGACGTCCTCCACTCTTTTCTGCATCCCTCCTTAAGGCTTATTGCCATGGAAACAGAGTCTGAACCAGCTTCAAGCAGAGCATCGGCCTGCAGTGCTGCTGCTGTTTCTGCGTCGCCGGTTTGGGAACACGGTGGCAGCTTCTTCACTGGCTCCTCATCATCACGTCGGCCATGGAGGCATGTCTCTGCTGCTTTCTTCAGCCAGTTCTGTTGAAAATCTTTTGAATGGAACAAGTGAGTGGGACCTCCGTAAACGCGGTTCTGATGGTCAAAAAACAAAGGAAACTGTGTGGAAACAAAGCAGGCAAGCCTCCAGCCAAGTTCAACAATGCGATGTGAAGAAATGTATGCGCCCCCCCAGCCCCTGTTTGGTTCAGGAAAGGCCAGTCCTTCAGGATGCAGGGAACTCAAGGGAGGACCGTGTTGCCAAAAGCGATTCTCCTGCTTTGATTCTGCAGTCGGGATGCCGTTTGCGTCGCTCATCTTCTGCTTTGGCTAAAGTCTCATTCAGGGATTCAAGGTCCTCGTGTTTGGAGAAAACTCCAGCAGTTTCACAGTTAAGACGTTGCTTATTTTAACGGAGCGACTGAGCTCTTCAGGCAGAGGGGGGCTGACAGCAGGAAGCAGCTTTTTTATTGAGGGTAGGTTCAATTCAATGACCCTAAGATGGAGCTCAGGAAGCCACATAAATAAACCTCGCACTTTGAAGTGACCAACCAATCCTTTTATTTCAGCTGAAGTGGATTGTTCTGGCATCTCAGCTGAACTCTGTCATGGGGTTTGTCAGTTCTAACTTTTCAGTGTTCACGCCTCATGTGGGTCAGGAATCCCTTTACATTCCCGGGTAAAGTCAGGATGGCTCAGCTGACAGAAGGCCCTAAAATGACGGTCCCCACTCTGACCTGCTGCTCTTCTCTGCCCACAGTTTGACTTTGGAGATGTGGCGGTCCACCAGGCCATCCACACCATCGAGTACTGCCTGGGCTGCATCTCCAACACGGCGTCCTACCTGCGCTTGTGGGCGCTCAGCCTGGCGCACGCTCGTACGTTTGCAGCCGACCCGCAGACGTCTCCATCCTCACGTGCTCTGCTTCTGGGTTTTGACGCCACTCTTTCTGTGTGTGCAGAGCTGTCAGAGGTGCTCTGGTCCATGGTGATGCACCTGGGTCTGTCCTCCCGCAGCGGGGGCGGGTTTTTCGGCCTGTCAATCATCTTTGCAGCCTTCGCCACGCTCACCGTTGCCATTCTGCTCATCATGGAGGGACTGTCTGCTTTCCTGCATGCCCTGCGTTTGCACTGGTTAGAAACCCACATCTGGATGCTGCACACAAATGCATGAAATGTTTTGATGAGTGTTGTCACGGAGACGCAGAACATTAGAGTGAAACCTGTCTACAATGGAAAGGGGGCATAAAAACACCAAAATGGGGATTTACATGTTCTACTTCAATTCATTTTTGGTCAAACTAAAAGTTAGCTAAGATCTTTCAGGTAAACTGTTTACAAATCAAACATCACACTTAAAAATCCCACTCTGATCATCCGTCTTCAAAGTGTTCCCAGGGCTCTTTTCATCAGGGTTATATAGTTTTTAGCCAAAATCTCATTTTCTGGGGCGTAGTTGCTGCAGAGCGGCAGGAGATCATTACAAATTCACCTCTGAGTTCTGGGGGGAACTTTTGGTACGGGGCAACCCCAGCCCCCCCTCCCGTTTTGGGGCGGAGCAGGGAGTTTCTGGCTCGCCCAGCCTATTTTCTGTCACAGATACAATCTTTTTCAAAAGACTGCTCCCAATTCACTAAAATTAGAGTAAAGAAATACTCTGAAATGCCATTTTAATCTTAATTTTCGTTCTTCATGTCCTCCATCATCAGAAAAAAGGCACAACAATTTGTTAAAAGCGCCAAAAATACCATTTTTATCAGAGTGGGTCTTTCTTTCAATTTCTTTCAATGTGGTTCACGTAGACCATCTCTAACCAATCGTATAGACACCCTTAAGAGTTTCATTTTTTCCCCGTCCTTGACTGCTCAGGCTTCCTGCTGCTGGTGCTGCTATTGTCTCTGTAGAGGAAATCCTCATGTCCAGTGACACTGACGAAAGCAGAAACCAGCTGGTGAATCTCTTGTGTTGTTTTCTGTAACCTCACAGAAACATCTGTTGTTGAACTCAGACCTAAATTCTGTTGTTTAAAGTCAGTCCTTCAGTCTTCTGGACGTGCGTCACGCCTTCAAGGGGTTTTTGGACATTCAGTGTTCACACTGGACGATGCTGGAGGATGTACTCACAGCTGGAAGAGTCTTGGTGTGAATGCTGTGAATCTTGCTCCTGGCCTTTTCCTTCACAGCTCTATTCCTATATAGTAAAAACAGGGTGTTATAGAATTCCAGCTGGGTTAAAAACCGCAGTTATTATTTTCTCCTTCATGGTTAAATTTCAAACGGATGGTACTTCTGTGAATTTAAAAGGACGCTACTAATACATCACTATCAGTCCCGGATTGGACCAAAGGTCAAAGCGATTGTAGGGCGTACGTTTATGCACGTTTACATAGACTTTTCATTGGAAGTGGTCTCTTGAACATGGGTTGCAGAGGCAGGTGTGAACTTCGTTCCAGAGTTCTGGTGTCAGTGTAGATGCAGTGGCTTTGTAAAGTTCTTTTTCAGAAAGCGCTGAGACCAAAGAGGGTGAGCCCATGTGGAACCTTGGTCCAGAACCTCAGGGTTCTTTAGCTTTTGTCTTTAAGTTCCAAACCCACACTCTGCACTCGTCCATCCATCCATCCATCTTCCTCCGCTTATCCGGAACCGGGTCGCGGGGGCAGCAGACTGAGCAAAGATGCCCAGACTTCCCTCACCCCAGCCACTTCCTCCAGCTCCTCTGGGGGGACCCCGAGGCGTTCCCAGGCCAGCCGAGAGACGTAGTCTCTCCAGCGTGTCCTGGGTCTTCCCCGGGGCCTTCGCCCAGTGGGACATGCCCGGAACACCTCTCCAGGGAGGCGTCCAGGGGGCATCCGGACTAGATGCCCGAGCCACCTCAGCTGGCTCCTTTCGATGTGGAGGAGAAGCGGTTCTACTCCGAGCTCTCCGCGGGTGACCGAGCTTCTCACCCTATCTCTAAGGGAGCGCCCAGCCACCCTACGGAGGAAGCTCATTTCAGCCGCTTGTATTCGGGACCTCGTTCTTTCGGTCATGACCCATAGCTCATGACCATAGGTGAGTACTGGAACGTAGATCGACCGGTAAATTGAGAGCTTTGCTTTTCGGCTCAGCTCTCTCTTCACCACGACGGACCGATAGAGCGACCGCATAACTACGGACGCCGCTCCGATCCGCCTGTCAATCTCACGCTCCGATCTTCCCTCACTCGTGAACAAGACCCCAAGGTATTTAAACTCCTCCACCTGGGGCAAGGACACTCCACCCACCGAGAGGTGGCAAACTACCTTTCTCCGGTCAAGGACCATGGCCTCAGATTTAGCGGTGCTGACCCTCATCCCAGCCGCTTCACACTCGGCCGCAAACCGCCCCAATGCACGCTGGAGGTCCCGGTCCGATGAAGCCAACAGGACAACATCATCTGCAAAAAGCAGAGAGGAAATCCTGTGGTCCCCAAACCAGATCCCTTCCGGCCCCTGGCTGTGCCTAGAAATTCTGTCCATAAAAACTATGAACAGAACCGGTGATAAAGGGCAGCCCTGCCGGAGTCCAACGTGGACTGGGAACAGGTCTGCCTTACTGCCAGCTATGCAAACCAAGCTCCTACTCCGGTCATACAGAGACCGGACAGCCCTCAGTAAGGCTCCCCGGACCCCATACTCCCAGAGCACCCCCCACAGGATGCCACGGGGGACGCGGTCGAACGCCTTCTCCAAATCCACAAAACACATATGGACTGGATGAGCGAACTCCCACAATCCCTCCAGCACCCTAGATAGGGTGTAGAGCTGGTCCACTGTTCCACGACCAGGACGGAAACCGCACTGTTGTTCCTGAATCCGAGGTTCGACTATCGGACGGACTCTCCTCTCCAGTACCCTGGCATAGACTTTCCCAGGGAGGCTGAGGAGTGTAATTCCCCTATGGTTGGAACACACCCTCCGGTCCCCCTTCTTAAAGAGGGGAACCACCACCCCTGTCTGCCAGTCCAGTGGTACGGTTCCAGACCGCCACGCGATGCTGCAGAGACGTGTCAGCCAAGACACTCCCACAGCATCCAGAGACTTGAGGTGCTCAGGGCGGACTTCATCCACCCCCGGGGCCTTGCCACCGAGGAGCTCATTGACTACCTCGGTGACTTCAGCCCGGGTAATAGACAGCCCCACCCCAAAGTCCTCACTCTCCACTTCTTCAAAAGAAGGCGTGTCAGTGGGATTGAGGAGATCCTCGAAGTACTCCTTCCACCGCCCGACAATGTCCCCAGTCGAAGTCAACAGCTCCCCACCTGCACTGAGAACGGTGCCTGTGGAGAACTGCTTTCCCCTCCTGAGTCGTCGGACGGTTTGCCAGAATTTCTTCGAGGCCAACCGATAGTCCTTCTCCATGGCCTCACCGAACTCCTCCCAGGACCGGGTTTTTGCCTCCGCAACAGTCCGGGCCGCAGCTCGCTTAGACTGCCGGTACCTGTCAGCTGCCTCTGGAGTCCCGCAGGCCAGCCAGGCCTGGTAGGACTCCTTCTTCAGCTTGACGGCATCCCTTACTTCCGGTGTCCACCACCGGGTTCGGGGGTTACCGCCGCGACATGCACCAGAGACCTTGCGACCACAGCTCCGAGCAGCAGCAGAGACAATGGAGGTGGAAAACATGGTCCACTCGGACCCAATGTCCCCCACCTCCCTCGGTACCTGTTTGAAGTTCTCCCGGATGTGGGAGTTAAAGACTTCCCTGACGGAGGGCTCAGCCAGACGTTCCCAGCAGACCCTCACAGTACGTTTGGGTCTTCCAAGTCTTTCCGGCCTCCTTCCCCGCCAGCGAATCCAACTCACCACCAGGTAGTGATCGGTGGACAGCTCCGCCCCTCTCTTCACCCGAGTGTCCAAGACACAGGGCCGAAGGTCTCCTGAAACAACTACAAAGTCGATCATTGACCTCCTGCCTAGGGTGTCCTGGTGCCAGGTGTATTGATGGACACCCTTGTGTTCGAACATGGTGTTCGTTATGGACAAACTATGACGAGCACAGAAGTCCAATAACAAAACACCACTCGGGTTCAGATCAGGGGGGGCGTTCCTACCAATCACACCCCTCCAGGTGCCACTGTCATTGCCCACGTGGGCATTGAAGTCCCCCAGGAAGACAATGGAGTCCCCCGTTGGGGCACTTTCCAGTACCCCTTCGAGAGACACCAAGAAGGCCTGGTACTCCGAACTGTTGTTCGGCCCGTAAGCCGAAACCACAGTTAGAGACCTGTCCCCCACCCGAAGGCGGAGGGACATGACCCTCTCATCCACCGGGGTGAACTCCAACACTTGGCGGCTGAGCTGGGGACTCACGAGTAAGCCCACGCCAGCCCGCCGCCTCTCACCTTGGGCAACTCCAGAGTGGTAGAGAGTCCAACCCCTCTCTAAGGACTGAGTTTCAGAGCCCAGGCTATGTGTGGAGGTGAGCCCGACTATATCTAGACGGTATCTCTCAACCTCTCGCACCAGCTCAGGCTCCTTCCCTCCCAGAGAGGTGACATTCCATGTCCCAAAAGCCAGGTTCCATGACCGGGGTTTGGGCCGCCGAGGCACCCGCCCTCGACCGCCACCCAAACCACACTGCACCGGCCCCTTCTGAGGTCTCCCACGGGTGGTGGGCCCATGAGAGAGTGGTCCCACGTCGCTCCTTCGGGCTGTGCCCGACCGGGGCCCGTGGGAAGAGCCCCGGCCACCAGGCGCTCGCCTGCGAGCCCCGACCCTGGGCCTGGCTCCAGAGCGGGGCCCCGGTGACGCCAATCCGGGCGACGTAATCGGGTCCATGTTGTCACTTATCATCAGGGGTTCTGAACCGCTCTTTGTGCAGCTGCACTCGTGTGTTGTAAAAAGTCTTTGCTGTACATCTCTGCCGATCACACACAGTTTGTTGTGCAGAGATGAGAAGTGGTCACACGTTCCCAAGTGGGCTGTACCCCCCCACCCCACCCCTGTAGTGTAAAGGACAGGCAAGATGAAATATGATGCTGATATTTCATCCGTCTGAAAAAAAGGAAAACATCAGCAGCATCAGCCCTTCTCCGTTTCCAGGAGTTCTCTGAACGTCTGTGATTACACTTTAGAAAGGCTAAAACAGCTGATGCTCGTGCGTCTGTGGCTCAGCAGTAAAGCAGTCGTCCCTAGGTTCTGACTCTGGGCTGATCCACATAACCACATGTCAAACTGTCCTCAGGTAAAACGCTGAACGTTTGGTTTCCTCAGAGACAGCAAATGTCCTGCAGAGCAAAGAAAAGCAGCTGCGTTGTGTGACGGCAGCTCCTGCTGTACCATCAGATGGATACGATAAGATAAGGGGCTGCACGGTGGTGCAGTGGTTAGCGCTCTTGCCTCACAGCAAGAAGGCCTGCGGTTCAAGTCCCGGCTACATCAATGCTATTTCTGTGTGGAGTTTGCATGTTCTCCCCGTGCATGCGTGGGTTTTCTCCGGGGTCTCTGCCTTCCTCCCACCATCCAAAAACATGCTTCATAGGTTAATTGGCAGTTCTAAATTGTCCATAGGTGTGACTGTGAGAGGGAATGGCTGTGTGATTGTTGACATTCAATTCTGCGACAGACTAGCGACCTGTCCAGGTTGTCCCCCTGCCTTCGGTCATAAGTGGCCGGGATAGGCTCCGGCAGCCCCGTGACCCCGAAAGGGAAAAAACGGTCAAGAAAATGAATGAAAAAAAAAAAAAGATAAGATATTCCTTTATTAGTCCCACGATGGGGAAACAAATTTCCTTATTGCGGCAGCAGTACAGGAACAGAGAGCAGTATATAATAGAAAAGACTATGGAGTAAATATAAACACCTATATACACAATATACACACATAAAATATTGCACAGGATGATCATATGATCGGTTATTGCACAGGGTAAGCTAAGACAGAGTCGATGGTGTTGTTTGACATGGTTCACTGGGAGCAGCTAAGGTTGTAAAGTCTGATGGAAGAAGGTAGAAACGACCTGCGGTGTCGCTCCTTCAGACACTTAGGATGTCTCAGTCTGACGCTGAAGGAGCTGCACAGTGAGGAGACAGACTCATACAGGGGGTGGGCGTCGTTCTCCACCAAGGATGATAGCTTAGCTACCATCCTCCTCTCTCCCACCTCCTGCATTGAGTCCAAAGGCAGCCCCAGAACGGAGCTGGCCTTCTTCACCAGCTTCTCCAGTCGCTTCCTGTCCGCTGCCGAGATGCCGCTACACCAGCAGACCGCTCCATAAAAGATGGCTGATGCCACCACAGAGTCGTAAAAGGTCTTTAGGAGTGATCCCTGCACTCCAAAAGACCTCAGTCTCCTCAGCAGATAAAGTCTGTTCTGTCCTTTTTTGAACAGTGCTTCTGTATTGTGTGACCAGTCCAGTTTATTGTTGAGGTGAACACCCAAGTACTTGTATGAATCCACTCTCTCAATGTCCCTTCCTTGGATGTTCACCGGTGATCTACGTGATCTTGTGGGGGAGCTGGGCAGCCATCCCTCAGTCTGGCTGTGAGGATCCCAATAAAGCACCAGTGTGTCAGGGCAACAGCTCTGTGCTAACGGAATAAAGGAGCAGAGGAGGATTTTTCACAGAGCTGAGTAAATGGAAACAGTCCCGTCCACAGCAGGAGGCGGTCCTGCTGGACTCCTTAGTGTCACATGCACACTGCAGATGAGGAGGTGTTTGCTTGGGACGCAGCTTTCTCGCCTCCCCAGCAGATGAGAGGATCTCAACTGCCTTTGCTCTTTGTAAGTGTTGCACTCAAATATTTACCACCACCGGGAGACATTCCCGGCACTCCTCCTAGCTGCCGGAGACCTGCGAGAGCTCAAATGTGAAATCCAGTGCAGCGCTGTGCTGAGGCGGAGAACACACAGAGTGAAATGACACCAAGGTGCAGGACTCTGGGCTCCGTCTGCATGAGACATGAGGACTTCTGAATCCCCCTTTCACTGTTTATATTGAGTTAGATCAGTGATGGAAATGTTCATGCAGTCAGCCCACCTGTTTTTGTCATATTTAATACTGTTTTTAATGTATTGATTGGTGTTTTCTCAGAGTTTTACTAGTAATTTACCTCTTTCAATCCTAAAAGTGTAAATCTATGACACCCATTCATTCATTTCAATCCCTGGAGATTCTTTGAAGATTCTGCTGACAAATGTGACTCATTGCTTTGTTGTTTTCTGTCTTTTCTTCCCTCAGGGTGGAATTTCAGAACAAGTTCTACACGGGCCAGGGCTTCAAGTTTGTGCCCTTCTCCTTTGAGAGCATCCTGGAGGGCAGGTTTGACGAATGATGGGGCCCTCCGTCAGACTGAAGAGTCTCCAGCCCTCCCCCTGGTCCTCTGTGGAGATGTTTGTGAGCATGAGCCCTGGTGCGCCTCTGTGTCGTCCTCTAGTGGCTATTTTCAAAAGTTCTGCATGAGCTGATGTGTAGAACATTTTCCCCGAGGCAGCTCACCACTGCTGTTAGGATTCCTCTGTGTTTTGTCTTTAGTTACGTGAGATTTTTCTCTGCTTTTCCTGAAACACATGCAAAATATGGCTTCTTCTGTGGCCATGTGACTTTCGTTACATCAGCTGATTCATAGGAAACCAAGCAGCTCTCAGTCCACTTCCTGGGTGTTTGACAAGACACGTCTGCTCATCTGAACTACATCAGTGGAGTTTTAGTTCCTGAAAATAACCAACAATGATTCACAACAATCCTTGCATTTCCACTGGAACTTGAAAAATGTGCGTTTGTCTTCATGACCAGAGCGTGTCTTTGTTATTGTCATGGTTTCAGTGTGTAGCGTGTGTGTCTGGTGGTGAACTGACCAAAAGTGAGACCGACTTACATCGGCTCAGATGTTTTGGATCTGTAATGTTGAGATAAAAAAGCCTTCTCCCTCTGGGTCACCCTAACAATTATTGTAACTGTGTTTAGAAAATGAAAATAAATGTTTTAAGCTCCAAATTCTATTTATCAAACATGTGAAAAAGCCCCTGCAGAGAACAGATTTGGGACAGTGAGTGTAATGTAATGTGTTGTGCAATAAACCTGGATAATCATTTCTGTGTCTCGTTTGATCCGTTGTCCTTCTCACAAAGTTGCAGCAACTTTTAGTTTCCCAATCAGCGGATTGCTGTGATCCAGTTTATGTAGCTCCTTTGAAAAATGACTCAGAAAAATAAAGACAAAATAAAGACATAAAAACATTATTTTGATGAAACAACGCAGACACAGCATGCTATTTTTTAGTTGGCCTATTTTTCTGAAAGTCTTTTAGTTCTAAGTTTGTGTTTATTTGTGTAAAAGTTTGCTGTTCAAACCACATTAGCTGTAAAAACTAGCATGGTTCTGTTGTTTTAAATAGTAGTTTGCTGAATCCCATTCACCTTTTTCCTTCGGTTTCTGATCACAGACGTGACTCATACATGTTTCAAGTTTCACAGCGTGCAGTTGTCGTCGCTGTAGCATCACTAAAAGCCTGCACCACAGAGATCAACAAGACATATTCGTCTGAGCGAACAAATACAACAATAAACAGAAGATTTAGAGCATCATGACATCATGGGATCTACCACTATCTCTCTGAAAGTCGGCTGTGGCCCTGACTTTTAACCTGCAGACCTGCAGACAGTTTGACCTCAGCATTGGTAACAGCTGCAGAAGGACAAGGACCCTGACAAACACTGTCTGCATACATTACAGTAAAACCAGAAGGATGGCTGTCAATCACACTGCAGAAGAAGGAACACGCACTTGAAAATGGACATTCTCATTTATCATTGTCAGAGGTCAGAGCTCCGTCCCCCCCTGTGGTCACCGGCTGCAACCATCTTCAGAGTACTGAATGCACGTCATCTCCCAGAAACCCTAGCACACACACCTGACTCTCATTCACTCATCAACCACAGCACAGTGAAGCTCTGCACTGAGCCTCACTCAGTGTGAAGTATTGTTTGTGCCACTCTGCCTTCCTCACTGAGTGTAATAGCTGGACCTGATCCTCTGGACCCCAACCCTGCCAGAAATGTATACATACACTATATATATTTAAATAGTGTATTTACATAGGGCTTTGCACGGTGGTGCAGTAGTTAGCGCTCACAGCAAGAAGGCCCCCGGTTCAAGTCCCGGCTGGGGGACCTGAACCAGAACATCAATGGGGGACCTTTCTGTGTGGAGTTAGCATGTTCTCCCCGTGTATGCGTGGGTTCTCTCCGGGGTCTCCGGCTTCCTCCCACTGTCCAAAAACATGCTTCATAGGTCAATTGGCAACTCTAAATTGACCCTAGGTGTGAGAGTGAATGGATGTGTGATATGTGACCCTGCGACAGACTGGCGACCTGTACAGGGCGTCCCCTGCCTTTGCCCGTAAGTGGCCGGGATAGGCTCCAGCAACCCCGTGACCCCGAAAGGAAACAAACTGAAGAAGATGAATGAATGTCTTTAAATATGTGTATTATTACTGTTAAACCTGAAGGTTAGTTGCTTGAATGTCACTTTTCTAATTGGATGTCTTTTTTGCTGCTGCAGACAAATGAATGCTTCCATCGTGGGATAAATAAAGTCTTATCTTATCTTATCTTATCTTATTTATACATACATAGTGCCCATTGGGTCCTCTGCCAGACCTTTTGTGTTGAACAACTTTGAGATTACATCTATTAGCTTGTCAAAGCCCTGCTAGCATATTAACCTCTTCAGAGGCATGTGAGTGCAAACTAGGATTAGAATGGATTCATACCAGGAAAGTGATAGAAGCACTTTTGGTTGTGACTTCCTCAGGCCTCAGTCATCCTTTTACTGTCGTGAAACGACAATAAAGGATCCTTTCTCTTTGTTGACCAATGACTCAGAGCGGTAGCTGCAAAGTGTTCACAATAAAACTCCACATCAAAGAACGTCTGAGTGATCCTTGTGTCTCAGACCAAATCTGAAAAATGAACTTAAATGCTCATTATCTGTTTACTCCATTTTGGAAATAATACTAAAATGGGAAAATCAAAAAACAATCCTTTGGTTGTTTTTCTATAGTAGTTCAGGAATAAAGTGGTCTTTTATTGTTGTTTATTTTAATTTAAAAAGCAGATGAAGGATGATACAGGAATTTAAAATAATTGTTAGCTCAGCAGCATCTATAGAAGGAAATAAGTTTAGAGGGAAAGATTGATTAGACTGTGTGATTTTCTGCATTTTTTCCCCTCATTATGTCTCTCATAGTTGAAATATATCTATAATGAAATTTACAGGTCTCTCTTGTCTTTTTAAGTGGGAGACCTTGTACAGTTAGTGGCTGACTGAATACTTTTTGCACCACTTACTGATTTCCAAAAAAGGAAAAGTGTATTCCATTATCTTGAGAAAACAAGCAGAAAAAAAATATTAGCCAACATCTCATCCTTCTTGCGTTGGAGATGAGTGGATTTCAACGATTAACACTTATCCTTGGTGATGTGCTGTGGTGCACCCCCCTCTTTAAGGGTGGGATTGGTCTGACCCCTACTGCTATAGACCTATCTCCATTCTTCCTTGTCTTGCTAAGGTTCTAGAAAGACTAGTAAATAATCAACTTACACATTACTTGAATTGTCAAAACATCTTATCTCTGACAGTTTTTACCCCTTTGCTGCCCCCTCCTGGTTCTTGTTGGTATTTGTTTCCTTTATGATTCTGTTGATCGCCCTCTCCCTAGCTCTCCTCAACAGGTGTTTAGGATGAGGCAGGGCACCCTGGCACACCCACAACTCTTCATCCCAGCAATACATAAGACCGATTCCTCCTCCTCCTCCCTGCCAGTCTGTCGGCTTACCTCAGTGGTATTAAGCCCACTTCTGAGTTTTATGAACCCTGGCCTCTTACTCCCACTGCTGTTTAGTGCTTTCAGTTTTGCTCTTCAGCCCTCTTTGGATTCCTTGACAGCTCTGACCACGCTCTCCTTGGACTTGCAACCACTCTCCACTGGCTTTGACTCTGCCTTCGCACCGCTCAACATCTCCCCCTCATGACTGTGTCAACCTTCTGTCCAATCAGTTTTCAAACTGGTTTTGGATGTGCAACAGAAACTCTTAAAAGTTCTAAATAACGCTTCCTCTCCCTTAGACGCCAAACTGCAGTGTGCTGCCATTTTTATTGACTTAGCTAAAGCTTTTGACTCTGTTGATGACTCCTGTCTTATTGACAGGCTTTGTGATGTTGGTGTATCTGAAAATTCCATTACATGGTTCTCAAAGTATCTCACAGAAAGATTGCAATGTGTTAAATCAAAGCAATTTCTTTCTCACCCTTTTTGTGTCACCACAGGCGTTTCACAGGGATCTATCATTGGACCCACCCTTTTCTCAATCTACGTTAACGGCATAGCTCTCAATAGAAGACTTCTCTGTCCATCTCTATGCTGATGACATAGTCCTCTATTCTGCTGTCCCCTCCGAGGACACGGTAAGAAAAAAGTTGCAACATAGTTTCAATGAACCACAACTTGCCCTTTCTAGATTGCATCTGTTTGGCAAAACAGATGCATCTGGCAAAAAGGGACATGTTCCTTCACATCCTCTCAATATCACCACTCTTGATGGAACTTCTCTACATCAAGTCACAGAATATAAATATACTGGAGTCTGGCTAGATAACGCTTTATCTTATTCAGTTCACATTGAACATTTGCAGTCAATGATTAAATCAAAATAAAGCAGGCGCTACCCACCCTCGCCCTCTCTGGCCGCCTCTACGCACCACTGCCCCCCCTGCAGTCCGGGTATAGGCACCGTATGACTAATAGACCCACTAGTATTTGGTATTTTGCATTATTTTAACCTCTTAAGACCTGGCGGCCAGTGCAGCAGCACAGTCCACCAGCTAACTGACCTGCATCCTCCTTTACAAGTGCTTTTGAATTGGTGGTGACTTTTGTTTTGGAAACTGGAGCTTTGTTGTTTCTGTTCTCATGAGGATCTTTTGAATCACCCTTAGTCTGAAGTCCCCCAGGAGCTACACCGTCATGATGTTGCATTTGAACCTTACAAGGGTGGGGAAAATGCTCCTAACAACCTTGTTCCTGGGGGTAAATTCAGACACTCAAAATGGCACTCGAAACCCCTCCACCACGATAAGGTGGGGATTCAGGGAGGGGAAATATTTGGAGCCAATTACCTATGATTTGGGTAGAAAAACCGAAGGACTTGGAGGAAATCCACAGCCCTGCTCAACCTCTTCATTTGTTACCAATAATGTTGGGTCACTGATTATTTTGTGTGTAGATACATAGTTACATGGTTTGTCAACACAAGTGAATCTGGATAAGTGGGGGGAAACCGAAGCATTCGGAGAAAACCCACACAGACACGGGTCTGTTAGGTAATAAAGTTGACCCTGCCGCCCTGTTTTTTCAAATGCCCCGTAGTGAACAGCTTTTCTTGCTTAGTTCTTTTCCCACAATTGTTAAAAAAAAGATCATCCACAGTGTTCCAAAAGGTTTTTTTGAATAAACGTGTTAATATTAATGTTCAATCATTTACATTAATCACATAAACAGATTTGGAAATGTTTTAAGAGTTTTTATGTTTTTCTAAAGAACATGCCTCTTTGTTTGCTTTAAGAGAAAACATACAATCCTAATTAAGAAAAAAATGTTGACTTTGGCTGCCCAATCGTGGTCCTCCAGATCTACCCAATGAGTTATATCGCTAGAGGAGACACGCCCGCTTTAGAAGCCTGGCCGACGGTGGCGGAGCACGACGCCATCTTGGTGAGGTCGTCGGCGCCCACATGACAATGCTTTCTACAGCCTATAGTGGCATCTAAGTAGCTTTTATATAATTTATATATATTCATATTCATATATATATATATAATTTATACATAAACATCATTTGTTGTTGTCAAATAAGAGAAACAGTCAGCCTTAAAAGCTCAAACTTTAATGAAAAATAAATAATTGCAGGACTTCTTACAAAAAAAAAGTATTAAAAATAATTTTTTTAAAAATAGACAGAAGAAAAAGACTTTAACCACTTCTGATTGGTCAGACTGATGACGTGTGATTAAGCCTTCAAGAATGATTGGTGGAGACAGTTTAAGGGGCGGGACTTTTCCAAAAACAGCTGTAGCTACGGCTAAATCACGGTACCGTCATTCTGATCTAAATGTATTTAATAGAATGAAATAAACACAAAGAAAAAAGTATTTTATGATCTTTTATATTCCTAACTACTCAGTGTTTTATCAGGGCCTGTTTGTATGAACACAGAGCTGAAATCCTGGAGATAGAAATGTTTTTAGATCAGTGAAGGAGGGTAATTTCCCACGGCACACTTGACCATCTCCCACGGCGCACTAGTGTGCACACCAGTTGAAAAAACACTATTCTAGACGGCCTCCAGCCTCCTTCAAGTTCTCTGCATTTATGTCTTGAAGCTAAACAGTTGACGAAAAAACTTTTAGATAGAGGATATTTATTCTGGGTTGTGGGTGAGAATGTTGCTGTGGCAGCAAACCCTATATTGATCTTCCAGCATTCTTTTATTTACACTCTCTCCTGGTAGCTCACAGCCCCTCACACCACCAACATAACAGTGAAGAGTAATACTGGAGCAATGGAGCCAGATTTTCAGGTCACACAAGGAAAACAAAGACGTTCATGGATCGATTCGTCTGCAGGCGGAGGCATCAGAACAGAGCGGAGCAGGACGCTTTCGGCCCGCCCACCATATTTTCTGACATTGGAAATGACGCCACAGATCGAGTGCTTAAATCACTTTCTTACTGGGATTTGAACATTTGGATTTATGAATGTGCAATTTGCATCAAAGGATTCTGGCTTCTTGGAATGTGAGGGCACTTCCTGTTTGAAACGCCAGGGGGGAGGAGTCAGTCTGCCTTGCTCTCGCCGCGGGGCTCTTATTCTGAAAGGACCAGGCGGATATGCTGTTTGCAGCTTCCTGGAAACTTTTAGATGAAGTTGGTGAGATTGTAGAATGTTTTCATCGAGCTGAGCAGATTCAACAAAGACCCCCCCCCCCCCCCGCTCCTGTAACAAAGACGGAGGTCCGTTCGTGTTGAGAGGGGGGGCTCCGTGGACCGCAGTCCCGTCCCGAGAAAAACGAACCGAAGATTCGTTTTAACTTAAGCCACATCGTCCTCGACCTGCGTCGACGTCATTGATTGACGGAGGACGGCACGAGCCTGAAGACCGCGCGCGGTGGGTCTGAGCTCCGGTCCGGACCGGACCGGACCGGACGGAGCGTCGGTGAGGTCAGGGGCGGTGTTCGGGTTTTCTGGGTCTGACTCTCTGTCTGTGTCCAGTCTACTGACGCCTACTGATAAAGATGGAGTCAAGGACCGGTCCATCAAGCCTCTGGTTCTCCTCTTGTTGGGTCATGAGGTTCTGATCCACAGACGGTCACCAGAATCGAACCCCCCCATCAGTGGGGGTTACAGAATGGTTGTGGAAGCTGTTGGTTCAGGCCACCTTTCACTTTGAACGAGTCACCAGCCCTGGATCCAGCAAACAACCCCATACCATCACACCTCCTCTTCTGTGTTTGACCTGCTCCACATCTTACGTTGCGTAGGAACATCAGTCAGTAGCAGCTTTGTTTCCTCTTTTAGAAAGTATCTTATAGTCAGAAAGGGAAGACATATTCTGTGATCTATTGATATAATGTGTTACTGATCAGGAAAAAGGGCCATGACTACTGTAAAGACCTTCTGGTCTTCCAGCGTTTATGGAAAGCATGTACGTTTCATTCCTTCAGAACCTGAAAGTAATCTGGGTTTAAAACAAAACTCCACTGTGTTGTTCTCAGTAGATTGAGGCATTAAATCCACAAATAGATTCCTCCTTGGAGCAGTTTGTAATTCTATTATTCACCATTTATTTGTTGAGTTTAAAGTCCCACCCTCATCATCGTTTGATCTACTGTTAAAGTGTTTCCACTGGTGATGTAGTGATCGTCATGCTGTGATGTTTTCTAGGACATAGTTTCTGGAGAGTGGCAGGAGTTCATTAGAAATTCTCTTCTAAGTTTTGGGCGGGATTGTTGGCGTGGAGCAATCCCGGCCCCTCTTCCCCTCCTTGTGGCTGAGAGCTTGGAGCAGGGAGTGTATTTTCTCCATAACAAATAAGTTCCTTTTCAAACTGCATCTTTTTGTCTGCCTCTGATTAACAACAGTTAGAATAAAGACATACTTAGAAATGCAGTTTTAATCTTAATTTTCTTCATGTGTGTCCTTCATCCTCAGGAAAATGTCACAGGAACGTGTTAAAAGCACCAAAAACACAGTTTCAGAGTGGGTCTTTAACTCAACTTAATTTATTTGTTAATAGAACAAAAAGTACACGCAGGATGACCCAGTTCATCATGTACCGGCTCTTTAACACAGTGGCTCTTTAACACCCATTTAACGCTGTGGACCAACCGGTATGACGTCATACAAAGGCTATGGAGGATCAAAGACATGACAGGACGAGCTCTGACCTTTTCTTTTGACACGCATGTCATTGAACATGGCACAGGTATCGTCATCCTCCCCCCTTCCCACACTCACGGTGCAAAAAAGAAGTACTGTCTATTAAATGTAGCTTTCTTTTTTTTTTTAATCGAAGGCTCCTCTTCTGTCTCCTGGCTGGGCCTTTTGCCCTCGGCAAAGAAACTTTCCAAAGACGTTTGTTTTTTACTCATCTTGCTAGTTCCTGGGTTTTATTTTGGCGGTAACTTATCACGTGACCGGGAAGAGCGCCTTGGCCTGCGACAAGTGTGGCATAGACGGATGGAACAGAGAATCGGGCAATTTTTCAAAATAAAGCATCTTCCAGATTCAGAAATAAATAAAACGGAAGTAACGTTAGTTATTTATTCTTTCTGTGCGGCCCGGTACCAAATGACCCGGGTTTCAGGACCGCTGCTCTAACAGATACGGGTCTCTTCTAAAGTCAGGCTGAGAGTAAAATACTGGTCCAAATGGGTTCAGTTCTGCTTGACTGTAGTGTTTGGAGCTCATCAAAACACGAGCAGAGAGTTGCATTCGCGTCTTTTCCAGTCTATGTTAAAAACACCATTGTCAGTGGAGTGGGTCTTTAAATCAGTCAGGAAAAATGGCTGGTTTTGAATGTAGCTGTGGGATAACCAGGTTCCAGATCCAGCTTCAGTTAGAGCTGCAGTCTTTGTTCTCCAGGGGGGGTCAGACCAAAACCAGTGAGACCTCAGGACAAAGTGATTGCAGCCGTCAATGACGATGTTCTCAGAAAAGCACAAAGTGGTGTTTTTACAGAACCTGTCTCTGACGATGCTCCTCAAATCCAAACCTGTGGCTGTGTTCATCCTGACAGATGGTTCCTTTTTAAGAGGCTCTTGTGGAATGAAGTGCGTGATTCCTGCTCTAAGACAGAGCTGATAGGAGATGTCTCTGCAGGTGTGGGGTGCTGGCTGGTAGGATGTCGATTCTGGCTGGTGGGGGTGGACATGGCTGCAGCCCTGGAGGCTGAGGAACAACAGTCCGGTCAGGATGCACACGGCCTCTGTGGGCGTCAGCAAACTCTGCTTCCTGCTGTCGGTGGCGCTCTGCTGTCTCCTCCTCCTGCTCATCCCGGCGCTCCAGCCCCCCGCTCGCCAGGTGGACCGGCCTCAGCCTCGACCCCAGGTCAGACCCGGCCAGTCGCGGCCCGCTGAGGTCTCAGCAGGAGCTCACAGTCCTGGAAAAAGACCTTCACCCTCCAAGCTCAGTGGAGGGTCAGTGAATGAAGGAGAACTCATCAGGGCCAAACCCACCAAGGCCACAAAGACGGGTCCTTTTTCCAGATCCAGGCCGCTGGATAAGTTGGAGCTGAAGGACATTTTCATTGCAGTAAAGACCACTAGAAAGTACCACAAGTCCAGACTGGAGCTGCTGATCCAGACCTGGGTGTCACAAGCGAAGGAGCAGGTGAGCAGCAGACGCTTGGTCACCGCCGCCAGCACCACACCGCTTCATCCAAGAGGTTTTTATTTTCATTCAGGTGCTTTAGGGATAAAAACCCCCCAGAAAAACTAGCCCAATGATCATTTTAGCTTTTAAATTTAGGGGGGCGATTCTCCTGCAGGATCTGACAAAAAACACAGACTTTAATCAGTCAGCACGACAGCGTAACACAAAAACACTAAAAGACAACAGAAATGAAAAACAGCGGATATGTACAGGTGTAGATGAAGAAAGGTCAACACTCACTACAACGCTTCAGTGAAATGACTATCATGTTGCCTTTAAGACCTTTTCTTTATTTGATTTGAAATGGTTTATTTCAAGCAATCAAATAAGAATAATACACAAAACAACAAAGCATAAATTGATCAAGTAACAAAAGTTATAAATATGTGGAAATTATGTTTCATTAGTAAAAATCATGAATCAATTTTTGGAGCAAGTGAAGTAATATAATTAGAAATCAATCAATTTAAACATCTTCAATAGTTGATTAAGCATTTTTTATAGTAAGGTAATGCTGTGAAATAAAAAGGGTCCATAATCTGTTGAATGACCCAGGTTGGTATTCCTCCTTCTGCTGATTAACAGCCGTTCTTCTGGTTTAAACAGAGTTTCTAGTTCTCTTCACTGTTATGTCTGCAGACGTTAGATTCAGGTCCAAATCCTTCTGCGGCGCTGAAAGTTGAGGTAAAAAGCGATGAATCCAGGCGTCATATTTCATGAAATTATATTTGGCTCTTTGATTTATTTCTGCATGTTGGTTCAGACGTCCGTGATCCAACAGAACCTTGGCCCGGTCCGGTGGACCGAGTGGTTTGACATAAATCCTGCAGCCTTTAACCCAAGTGTTCTCAATCTGTTTACGCTTCCTGAGAAGCCTGACAGAGCAGGACGGGAAAGGGAGGAGTCTGCAGACTGCAGAGTGCCTCTACGTGGGCGGAGTTAATTACGTTGAGGCACGCTTCAATTTTTCGTCGCACAGCCAGGGGCAGTTGGGAGGAGGAGAGCGGCGTGAACGCGTGAAGGGGGCTTGTCTGCGGCTGTGAACGCGTGGAGGGGGCGTGTCTGTGGCTATGAACGTGTGGAGGGGGCGTGTCTGTGGCTGTGAACGCGTGGAGGGGGCGTGTCTGCGACTGAACGCGTGGAGGGGGCGTGTCTGCGACTGAACGCGTGGAGGGGGCGTGTCTGGCTGTGAACGCGTGGAGTGGGCGTGTCTGCGGCTGTGAACGCGTGGAGGGGGCGTGTCTGCGACTGAACGCGTGGAAGGGGCGTGTCTGTGGCTGTGAACGTGTGGAGGGGGCGTGTCTGTGGCTGTGAACGTGTGGATGGGGCGTGTCTGTGGCTGTGAACGCGTGGAGTGGGCGTGTCTGCGGCTGTGAACGCGTGGAGGGGGCGTGTCTGTGAACGCGTGGAGGGGGCGTGTCTGGCTGTGAACGCGTGGAGTGGGCGTGTCTGTGGCTGTGAACGCGTGGAGGGGGCGTGTCTGCGACTGAACACGTGGAGGGGGCGTGTCTGTGGCTGTGAACGTGTGGAGGGGGCGTGTCTGTGGCTGTGAACGCGTGGAGGGGGCGTATCTGCGACTGAACACGTGGAGGGGGCGTGTCTGTGGCTGTGAACGTGTGGAGGGGGCGTGTCTGTGGCTGTGAACGCGTGGAGTGGGCGTGTCTGTGGCTGTGAACGCGTGGAGGGGGCGTGTCTGCGACTGAACGCGTGGAAGGGGCGTGTCTGTGGCTGTGAACGTGTGGAGGGGGCGTGTCTGTGGCTGTGAACGCGTGGAGGGGGCGTGTCTGTGGCTGTGAACGCGTGAAGGGGGCGTGTCTGCGACTGACCGCGTGGAGGGGGCGTGTCTGTGGCTGTGAGCGTGTGGAGGGGGCGTGTCTGTGGCTGTGAGCGTGTGGAGGGGGCGTGTCTGTGGCTGTGAACGCGTGGAGGGGGCGTGTCTGTGGCTGTGAACGCGTGAAGGGGGCGTGTCTGCGACTGAACGCGTGGAGGGGGCGTGTCTGCGGCTGTGAACGCGTGGAGGGGGCGTGTCTGCGGCTGTGAACGCGTGGATGGGGCGTGTCTGCGGCTGTGAACATGTGGAGTGGGCGTGTCTGTGAACGCGGACCAGAGTCTATTACGGGATGGAAAGTTCTTTTAAAAAAACGGGACATGTTCGATGAGAAATCAGAGAAATCAGAAATCAGATTCTTCGCGTTGGTGTCCGTCGTTCAGCCAGAACCCGGCTCTCCCTTCAGGCTCCTGCGGCTGTGGGTTAAGCTCTGACAGAGTCTCTGTGTTTCAGACCTTCATATTCACTGATGGGGACGACAAGGACCTGCAACAGAGGACAGGTAAGAACCAACAACGGTTTCATCCGTCCTGTGACTGCTGATAACTGCTCCTGCTCGCTCCGGTTGCCACATTTCTCTCCAGTCCTTTGCTTGGGTTCTCCGCTCTGACCTTAGAACCACAACCGTGTGTTGAGTCTGTGAGAAGCAGGTCATGAATGTTCCTCAGTCCGGGGGGAGGAAGTCTCACAAAGTTGGGGGCGTCTCATGGTGTTGGACTTCAGAGGTTTCCCAGATGGACTGTTGGAGATATTCAGCAGAAGTTTCGCCGCTCCATCAGAGGAGCAGATCTTCCTTTGTCCCCTGACAAACTCTCCAATCAAATGCCGCCTTTTGTTTTTGCACATTTCCTTGTTTCGCCTCAGTTTTCCCCTCATATGCCGTCTGCTGTTCAAACGAACAGCTGTCAGAAAAAGCAGTCGTCTTTGGTGAGTCGTACAGACGTTTCTGAGTTTGTTTTATGCTAGACAATCTGCAAAAAATGTGGGGATCCATCTCCTCTACAGCCAGTGACCCCCAAGGATGATCGTACACCATACCATCACACTCCCTCCTCCACGGTGCATCCCTCTGCTGCAGTGTTTGTCTTGACGTATGGGCAGGGTCGGGTCGGCGTGCTTTTGGTCTATTGTGGCTGATCACCCGGTTCTGCAGGCAGGAAGGCAGCTGCTTTAATCGCTGCTAGAGGCCGGACTGAGCGCTATGAGGCCTGCAGACAAGAGTCTGTGCATCCACAAACCTGAGGCTTTGCAGTCTCTGCCTACTCCACATTCACACAACAATGTGTTCTACAGAAATGCAACAAGAGAAAAGAAGCTAAACAGTTTTTAGGTTTTAGTCATCAGATGAGAACCAATGAACAGAAGATGGAGACGTTTTTTTTTAGTTTTTTTACTTGTCCTGTCCAGCAGCTGAACTAACGGATCAGAGCTGAAAACGTCACGTGTTGGAGAGATTTTACTGTTACCATAGTGGAGAATGAATCTACAAACCCAGCAGGTGTATGTTTGTATAAACCCATCGATATGGAGTGGTATGTATGCCACCACGTTGCACACAAAACTTTCTAATGTGCAAATGAAAAAATGAAATATTTGCTTTCAAAAAATTTTTGGGGGGGTTTCAAAAACATTTTTTCAATATTTTTTATTTTTGGGGTTTAAAAAACCGTCTTTTTCACTTTTTTTGTTTCTTTGTCACATTAAACTGAAACTTATTTGAGCAAAATCAAAGATAAGATGAGACACAACGCATGCGAAAACATTTTGCAAACACAAAAATACTGTTGAAAGCAAAAAAAAAAAAAAACATTTGAAAGTAAATATTGAATTTTTCATTTGCAACGTAGAAAGTTTTGTGTGCATGTGGTGGCGTAAACATCACTCCGTACTTGATGATCCATCTGCCTGTTTCTGAACGGAGACGTCCTCTGCCTCAGGAGTGAACCTCATCAACACCAACTGCTCCGCCGCTCACACCCGCCAGGCTCTGTGCTGCAAGATGTCTGTGGAGTACGACAAGTTCATCGAGTCCCAGAGGAAGTGAGTGACGCTCTGACCCACGGCGGGGACGGCAGAGGCAGAGGATCCCATCCCTGTGGGGGTTTGTGTGTTGCAGATGGTTCTGCCACGTGGACGACGACAACTACGTGATCCTGCCCAGCCTGCTGCGCCTGCTGTCCTCCTACCACCACAGCCAGGACGTCTACCTGGGACGGCCCAGCCTGGATCACACCATAGAGGCCGCAGAGAGGGTGAAGAGTGATGGATCGGTCAGTTGGCTTGCATTACAGTCTCTAGAAAAAGGAGCAGGTTTCTTTATCCCAACACTTACGAGGTTTTCCTGCCTCCATGACGGCACAGTTACATAACCGACATCCTCAACACGACACTGATTTATGTCTGAGGAAGCTAAAGAGATAGAAGGACATCAGAATGACTGTAAGACACAGGAAACACCTCATTAAATATTAAAAGAAAAGAAAGAAACTATATGTCAAATACAGATTGTGACTCATACTAAGGCTTATCTTAAGGGGTCTATATCACTCAAAATCAATTTTTTGAGCTCTTAAGTGTTTTATAATGTTCATTCCTCTCTATAAACTACCCCAAAGGGGTATATTGATCCATTTATTTCTGAATATTCCTCTACAAACCTGCTCTCTGAGCACCAGCCCCTCCCAATCCATGGAAACGAGCAGGTTCTCACATTGGTTTCTTTCCCATAAACTTTATTGTACATTTTTCAATTAACAGAAATTTACAGTCACTTGCACAATAAACAATTGTTAATATCAAACAAACATATAAGACAGAAAAAACAAAAAACAGTAATATTTTTAATAATGTGTGTACCTCTTTTTTGGTATTTTTTTTTTATAAATGCTCATATACAAACAAAGTTAGGGTGAACAAACATTATAAATGCACATTTAGAAAAAAAAACAAAATAAAATTAAAACAATAGGCAAAGGCAAGGCAAAAAAAATCAAAACAAAAATACTTTTGATATATTTTGATAAATTACTGTAGTTATCTTGTTTTTGTTTGGAATGTATTTAAGACACTTATAATAATCAGAAAAATAATTCAAAAAAATACTAAACAAGGGCATGTATTTTTCCATTTACATAAATGAATGAAATGTTTGCATAAAATAATAAAATCAATGACATCAGAAATTCCTGGGTCCAGATTTTCCATATACAAAAGAACATCACATAAGGAAAAGGGTTCTCACATTGTGACATCATAAAGTGAGGAACCTCTGCCAGCTCCGCCCCCAGGCTAACAGACACGCCCACTTTCTCAGTGGAGCTAGCAGTAATCGGCTGAACGCTTTTATTTTATGTGAACAGTATGAACATCCATCTTTGGAAAAGTTCAGATGTTTGTTTTCCTGGGAGAAACAGACACGCTGCAGAGGCCGACTCTAGAATGATGTCATAAAAGGGGCGGCACCCACAAGGAGAGAAAGGCGGAGCCTCAGAGATCCAGTCGTCTTACTTCCAGATAGGAAACTGATCGGTAAAGAGTTTACTCTGAAAGGCTTAAGAGTAGCATCATATAGACCCTTTAAAACATTTTCGTATTCTGATTTATTTCCCTCAGAAAAGTACATTTATCTGTTTTTTTTGTCTGGATTTCACCAAATTAATTTCTACAATCACAATTTAAACTTTATTCATTTATTAAGATTTTATTTGTTGACGTCTTTAACCAAAATTGTTGACATTTTTTGCTTTAGATTTTCTTTCTTTTTTTAAAGCAAAGTTTAAAAAAAAAAAGATTATTATTATTAATGATTATTATTATTATTGATTATTTACACCATCAGAGGAAAGCATTATTGTGGTTCTACTTTCCTGCAGATCTTTGTCATCGTTCTTGAATGATGGAATGTCTCTGAAAGAGGAAAACAATCCTGTAAATATAATGTTGAAGGAAAACTGAAGTTCTCCTGAAAATTCTTCAGAATTGGGAATTTTTGTAGAGATGAGATGACAAGCGGACTGTTTGAGAGACGAGGACCTCCACCCAAACCTGTGCCTGCAGAGAAGGTGGAAAGCATCCAGATGTGACCCACATTCAAACACACACTCTTTTCTGGTTTCAGGTTTCTGTCAAGTTCTGGTTTGCCACAGGCGGGGCGGGGTTCTGCATCAGCCGAGGTTTGGCCCTGAAAATGAGCCCCTGGGCCAGGTGGGTCCATGACTCCAGCAACTGTTTCAATCTTCCAGTTGTCTGGATTCTGCTCTGGGTGGAGTTAGAAGTGAGGCTTTCGGACCCCCCCCCCCCTCTGTTAAGCATAAATGCATGAGAGAGAGAGAGAGCACCCCCTGGGGGTAGCTTGAAGCCAGCCCTCTGAAGAGACATCGGCTGTGTCCGAATTCCCACCCCAACGACTAAAAAACTAGATGGTGGAGCACAAAGTAGTGTCCTGGAATTTAAAAAAGCAATTCGGACACCACTCTTATTTCTTTAAACTGTGAATATGACGTCATGATTTAAAATCTAATGGATATGAGCGTTTTGTAATGATTATTTATGATTCCACTGTCTTCTGGAGATAAAAACGTTGATGGTTTATTAAAAAATACATTGTTCCGCCATGGTGGTCTTAATTTACAGATCTAGTGAGCATCCATGGACATTGGTTTTTCGCAGAGACTTCTGGGAAATTTCTATGGCCCTGGATTTTGGAATTGTAGATTCAGACAGAACTAGAACATGGAGAATGCACTACATAGTGCACCCTAACCCACCCCACTTCCCGTCATCCATCTGTTGACAGTCTCTCCTGCTAGCTTACAGCCCTTCGCACCCCCAGCAGTGCAATAAAGTTGGAGAGCAACATCAGAGCGTCAGCGTCTTGGTTTGGGTCAGCCTTTACGAGATCTGCTTGTTCCTTTGGCAGCTAATGACGTCACACTAGACTGTATTTTTAGACTGAACCACCAGCTTTAGTCTCCCTTTAACTGCTGGAGGCTTTCTGTTCAAGCTTGAATCAGACAGGAGGATTCTTCAGCTTCTCTGAACCAGGTTCTAGTTAATAAAACTCTGTGAAATGAGGAGCAGAAGCTGTGTTCATCCATGCAGAAGGGATCAGGTGACGTGCTGCTTCTTCCTGCAGACGTGCGTGTCACTGTCGTTATTGTAAAGAAGAACCTGTTCTTAATAGCTTACCTCGAGGGTCCCCAAATCCAGGCCTGGAGGCCCGGTGTCCCACATGCTTTCCAACCAACCGGCCATTGAAGCTCCTCACTGGCTAAAAACACCTGATCCAGGTAATCAGCAGCAGAGGAGGCAGGTTTTCTGGAAAACCAGCAGGAGGCCGGCCCTCCAGGCCTAGATTTGAGGACCCCTGGCTTACCCAGTTAAATAAAAACTACAAATGTTTTCCTCATGGCGCCTCTCATGCATCCACCCATGCGTTTGGACTGAGGCCACATGTTTGTGCAGTGAGGGTTTGTGGTGTGCTTTCAGTCTGGGGAATTTCATCAGCACCGCAGAGAAGATCCGACTTCCAGATGACTGCACCATCGGTTACATCATAGAGGCGCTGCTGGAGGTCCGCTTGACGCATACACACCTGTTCCACTCTCACCTGGAGAACCTGCAGAAGCTGCCTGTTGACACCGCGCTGGATCAGGTTAGACGCTGGCTACCCAACCATAAACGGCTGGTTCACTGAAAGAGCACATCACCATCTTTCTACAACACGTGCTGACAGGAACCGCTGCTCTAACGGCATCTGGAAAAGGTTTAATGCTGTTCAATTAAAAGAAGATTAATGGCGTGTTCTCCGTCAACTGCACAGAATTCTTAGATATAAATTACAGAAGACGTCAGTCGGCAGATTTGGACTCTTCTCTGCCGAGATGGATGCTCAAAATGTAAATGCACAAACTCCACGTTTGAGAGGATTCTTTTATTTCTAGAGGAGTTGATGGGAAGTGTAACGAACATTTAAATCTGCCAGATGAGAAGACCCAGAGAAAGATCTAGAAGCTTGTGCATGTATAGAATATACCGACCTTCCCGGAAGGGCCTAAGAATGTCACTCTAAATCGGCGTTCTCTGACCTTTTTAACGTCAGACCATGTTCTCACAGACCGTCTCTCCAATGTCTCTTGAGTGTAAAGTTGATCCTCAGCCTCTAGATTTCCTGTAGGAACCATTAAAATGGGATCTAGAGTTTCTCTTAACCCATAACTGTCACAGTAGAAGCTAAAAAATCAGACGCCAACTTCAGCCTCGTCTGACTTTTAGGGTAAATACAGAGAAAGTCACTAAAACTGGTACTTTGGAAACATAATCATCAGCATTTGAACAACTTTATCAGCAGCATCTTCGTAGACGGCCAGTTGTTGAATATTCTGCATTACTATTATGGTCTGTAGGAACAGCTGTCACAAGAAATCCATATTTGGAGTAAAGATTCCTGGTTTTTGTCTGTTAAATGCACATTTCTTCTGAATTTGTAGTCTTTTGAAGTGACGGATGGATTTTTTTTTTGACGCGTGATCGAGCGACTTGACGTGCAGCGAGAATGAGTCAGGCGTGGTGGAGAGGATCCAACAGTTTTTCAAAATAAAACTTCCTTCAGGATCAGATTATAAGTGAAACAGAAAAATGTAGGTCAGCTTGTTTTGTTTCTAGCGGCCCAGCAGTGACTGTCCCACTAACCGGTACCGGTCTGCGGCCTGGGAACATATGGAGCGTAGGTTATACTGACCTCTCCTGAAGACCTGTAGCGTCTAAGAACATCCCTCTAGACTCCAGATACCTGCTGAGCGACGCTGTCACGTTCCTCACTGACCTGGTTTCTCCTCAGGTGACTCTGAGTTATGGAGGCTTTGAGAACAGAAGAAATGTGGTCAGCATCGGAGGCTTCTCGCTGTCTGAGGACCCAACAAGGTGAATGCAAACGCTATGAAAAGCCTTCTTGCTGCTCCTCACTCTGAGCCAGGCATGATGTGAAAGTCCGTGATGAGGCCCTCTCATGAAGGGGCGGAGCTTCTTGGTATCCAAGGGAACAGAAGAATTCACCTGATGTCTATGTTTTCATTGATTGTACAGTAAGTATAGCACAAACTCCCTCAAGTCTTCCGTGCAGGCGTCTTGGATCACTTATGTCATCATGCGGAAGTCACAGCAGAAAAAGACGTCGCGGCGTGGAAGAGAACGTTCCAGCATCAAAAATCCCGAGAAATGCTCCAAAGCTCCGCCTTTCAGGAGGAGCTCAGTGGAGAGCCGCTCTCCTCCACAGTAGCAGAAGCAGGGGATTGGACATGTGGGGAAAACCCTCGTCAAAGTGGCAGAGGCAGTCGAATCTAGATGGTTTTTAAATTCAAACCGGTTTAGGGGACTTCAGGCAGCTGCTACCCGCAGCATCCGACCAGCAGGAGAAGCTTTGTGTTGTACTGCTGTGACGTTTGCCGGACACTTGTGAACACATCTTTCACTGACTCTCCTCCTCCTCAGGTTCATGTCAGTCCACTGCCTCCTGTATCCAGAGACCGCTTGGTGTCCGAAGGCCAAAGCTGGAGACAGAAGCTGAACGCTGTGGAACAGGTGCATGGACCCATCCATCCATCCATCACCAGAACCCGCTGGATCCAGTGTACGGACACCATGGTGGCTGGAGCCTATCCCAGCTGTTACAGAAAACAAACGGATTCCTAAACAGATGTGATGTGCCGATGGAAACTGGTGCTTTAGTTCCTACACCTACTGTACGGGTGCAGCAGTGAGAGGTCTTCTGGACCAACCCCTGTCCAGATGTCAGGTACACTCGTGTCTTTGCTGTAAGGCAGCAAAGCTGTTTTTTAATCGGTGGTGTTTGTGGACAATGGCCTTTCTGCAGAGAATAACCTTTGTGAGGATCTCTAGGTTGATTTTTTTTTTTTTTTTATGGTCTTGTGAAGGAAGTTCCTGCTTAATGTAAGGATGTTTGACCTCGGCTCCACCTGGAGACCACGATGAAGCAACAAAAGGCGGACCAGTGAAGTTGAAGCTATTCACTTCGTTGAAGTTTGTCAACAGGCTTTTGACCTTTTTCTTTTACAATACTCTTCTCATCCCGTCCTTGGAGGCTTCTTTACAGAGATGGTAGCTTCAGGTGTTTCTTACAGATTAGTCTGGTCTGTGGACCTCCAGCTGGGGATGAGTCTGTGATCCTGAGGTCTGGAAAGAGCTGCAGTGTCTCATGAGAAGCAAAGACCGGAAAGCTGCTTTGTTTTCAGAAGACAATCACGTTCCTTTTGTTGGAACGCTTCTCCACAATCCGCTAAACGGCTCCAGAGGAACTGGACTTCATGGCCTGCGATCTACGGTCAGGTCTACAAAGCCAGTGCGTGCGTGTCAGAGGTGGAGCCCTGGAGGTACAGATAATCAGGATGTGCAGGATTCTGGCTGTGCGGTGGGTGAAAACCGGACGAGCAGACTTTCCCACCTCCCCCTGAACTCCTGGAATCCTCTTTAAAGTGGAAAAGTTTCTGAGGGAGGATGATGTTTGGTGAAACGACGGTGCCGACAGCTAAGCGACAATATTCCAAGAACAGCGAGGAAAATGAAGCGGCTGCAGGGTTTGCTGCGGCACCCATGAAGGACCAAGAAATCCATGGTTTTTGCTCAGCAAGTCGTTTCCATTTAATTTACATGTTGAAGTAAACATTGCAAAAGCTAACATTGAGGCGGTACACAGAAAACAGACCTTTTTTGTTATCGCAGCTTTTTGTTAGCTTTGCGGTTAATTATAAAGCTCCGTCGGTCCGGTTTCAGTGAACTCCATCAGCTGCACTTTACCTGCAGGGTTTAGTTCCAGCTGGTTTGTATGCAAGAGAACAGGAGCTTAATGCATTGAACTTCATGTTTCCAGTGAATTTTTCGTCATTGAGTTCAGCAATGTGTTTGGAGGAAAGAAGTTCCCATTTCATCCGTTCAGCATAAAGCTGAACTGTGGTCTTTGTCTCCATCTGAACAGAACTCTGCCTGTAATCGTGTCAAATCAGTTTCTCTGAACAGTCCAGACTGGGTTCCTTTGCAGGTCAGTGAATCCATCGGATGTGCTTCTATCAGTCTGAACTGAATAAAGGCATCCGGAACAGAACCAGCATCCTGGTGGGTTTGTGAAAGCATCAATCCAGGAAAACTCCTCTGAAATGATCTCAATGGCTTTAAAGCAGGGGTGTCAAACTCATTTTCACAGAGGGCCACATCAGCATAGCGGCTGTCCTCAAAGGGCCAGATAGAACTTATACATGTAACTAAATGTAATGAAAAATAAACAACTACTCCTTAATGTAAATTACTCATTATTTAATTATTATGACTATTTAAAGTGACTATTACAGTTGCATAGAAAACATCTGTTTACTTGTTACTCTTGCATAAATCCTTTTAAATTTGATTCTGTCTGGTTAAATTATATTGACAGTGTTTAAGTCATAATGTATAGTTGCCCAATCCCATATTTCAAGTCCGATTCCCCCTAGATATGAATAAATACACACCTATTTTTTATTTTAAGAAATTAAAACATTTATGCTCTTGAGGGCCACATAAAATGACATGAAGGGCCACATTTGGCCCCCGGGCCTTGAGTTTGACACGTGCTTTAAAGTGTATGTCCCAATCCTAACTACTAAAAAACTATATAGTGAGGCTCTGTGTAGTGCCCTGATTTAAAAAAAAAAAAAGTTTCATTAGAGCTTCAAAAGATGACACACATGTTCACATAAATAGAACAGAAAGAAATAAAAATGAAGAAAAAAATCTAATAAAATTAGAACTGTAGTCTACAATACTAGCGATTGTCATACAACATGTGATCTTCTATTAAAATAGACAGTTTTGTGGCATCTTAGTTTTTCATATATTTAAGCGATTTAAAATATGAACAGATCTCTTTGTAAAATGTATTAAATAATGGTTTGATTTTCAAAAATCTGTTCTTATGAATGAAACATTTCCCAGGTATTAATAGAGTATTAAATGTCAAATCTAATACATTATCACCAGAAACTTCTCCAAATAATACGATGCGTTTTTGTAACTGAAAGGGAATTTTAAAAGCAACTCGGACACCATGCTCACTACTTTAACGGCGGATATGACGTCATCGATTTAACAAAGTAAAAACCTAATATGGGCGTTTCGCGACCATTATGAGTCCACAGTCTTCTGAAGATAAAAACGTTGATGGTTTATTTAAAAAAAATAAATGTAAACTCATTTTCTTGGCAAAAAGTATGTTCCTACGCAATGCATTGTGGTCCATATTCATCGAGCGAGCATTGCTGCACACTGGTTTTTCGCAGAGACTTCTGGGAGATCGCCCCAGTAACCGGTTTCTGAATTACCCCGTTCTGCCTCTGGGGGGCAGAGCTGAGTGCGAATCGCTCTCTGCGTGGGTGCGGACGTCAGAACATCCGAACAGGACCAAAGTCCGCGGTTCTAGACCGGGTTCCGTCTGCTGCTCATCCGGACCTGCAGCCAAACATGGACTCCTCTTTCGCGGGGAAACGAGCTCTGGTGACGGGGGCAGGAAAAGGTACCGACCGCGGTGTTCACACATGTCACGTGGGTAACTCTGAACGCATCAGACTTCAATGCTTTATTTAAATACACAAACATTAAAACGACACAGAACACTGCTTTTTCATCAAATCTTTTGAATAACTAATGTACAGGCTACATTCAAATAATTGTAAGAATACTGAATGTTAAGGATAAAAATGTTATAAATGCCTAAATAAACAAAATATCAAAAGTAGTTTTCCTATATGTCACAGCATTACGAAAGACAAGTCAGTTTGTTAAACGAAGAAAGACAAAGAAATCCATTTTAAATCAAACCATTATTAAATACATTTCACAAAGAGATCTGTTCATATTCGCTGAAATAAAGGAAAAACAAAAATGCCATAAAACTGTCCATTTTAATAGAAGATCACATGTTGAATGACAATCCCTAGTATTAATTTTATTATATTTTATTTTTTTTCTTCACTTTTCATTTCTTTCTGTTCTACTTATGTAAATATGTGTGTAATATTTTGCAGTTCCAATAAAAAAGTAGTTTTCCAATAACTTTTAATTTTACGTCATAACCGGTAACGACGTTGCCGCTTCCTGTGTGCAGACTTTCAGAATAAAAGTTGAACTCGAAACAGTGGACGTGATGTCTTTCAATAAATGAATCACTTCTAAAGTGCTCATTATACTATATTTCTTAATGGCTTGAATGGAGAAAGAAAAGTAAAGGAACCAGAGACCAGTAGAAAGGTGTGTAGGGTTTTCCCAGCCTACCACACATGTTCACCTACAGAGCAGCTGCAGGCTGAACGGGACATCACACATGAAAACGCTGAACATGATCAGCAAACAGTCTGCCTCTCATTCTGTTGAACATGTATGTTGGAGATTAGGCATGTCATGTTTCAGGATGCCGCTCCACACATGAGAGCGGATCCACCAGCTGCTGCGGTGCAGGTAAATCCTACCTGACTGATGGTGGAAGCCATGTGAAAAAACCTGAACATCTGAAGCCGTGAGAAAGTAGGAAAAACAAAACAAATCAGGGTAACACTGTTTAATACGATTTTTTAACAATCTAGTTATAAGACATTAACAAGCAATCGTAATGTGTCCATAAGCCTTTATAAGACACTAATTAGCATTTTTAGATGTCTTAATAAAGATCTAATTAACACCTATATGTGTTATTTCATGTTAATTAGTGCTAATTCGTTCAAATGTGCTATAAACACATTACTATTGCTTGTTAATGTCTTATAACTGGATTACTAAGGATTCCTATGATAAATTGTTACCCAAACAGGTGCAGCTTCTCAGACGTTTGTTTTTCACGAGCCTTTTGGCATCACCGCAGTGATTCCACCACCAAAAACAGAAACAAACAAATATATTAAAAAAAAAGAAAAAGAAATCTGTCAAAGGAAACACTTAGACAAATAAACCGAGAACCAGATCCAAACTGCAATGTTACGTCGGGACAGCCTGTCACTAAATGACAGCTAGATGTTTGGTTGTATAGAAGGCTAAATGAATGAATCTTCATTCAGTGTCTGTTTGACGGTTTCCTGCATGCCTACATCTTGATGACGGTTTGATTGCTGGGCCTGGAAGTCATCTGGTGCTTTATCTCCCCCCCAGGAACCCCCACCCCCCCAGCTTACCTGTGCTGTGTTTGTCTTCATGGTAATGTTGTGTGTTAGGAATCGGCAGGGCGACGGCGCTGGCTCTGGCTCGCCGTGGGGCAAAGGTCGTGGCGGTCACACGAACTCAGGCTGACCTGGATAGCCTTGTGCGGGAGGTATGCCCCCCGCCCCCACAGCGCCACACACGCTGCAGCTTCTCTGATTAGGACATCACGCTAAAGACCCCCTCAGACGGTGTTTTCAACATGTTTGTGTAGCATTTTTCTGATGAATCATGAATAAATTAAGCTCAACCTCGCCTTCCTGAGGATTTCTTCTTTTTTTTCATGTATAGAATTCCAGCAGGTCATCTTTTTGCACATTAATGAGCTTCAGCGTGTATTGTCTTTCCTCTTGCTGCATGCGTCACGCACAGACTTTTTTGGCTCTGTGTATCAGAACACGCCACACGCGTGTTTTTGCCGGTTCGTCAGCACGATGGGGGGTGTTGGTGTTACGTCATGCAGGCAGATCCCGGAACAGCCGGAAACTCCCAGCTCGTTTCATATTTTTACTGATGAAACATTTGTGAGGATGATGGTGAGCTTTGCAGCACTCCCCGCCTCCCCCCCCAGTGCGCGTCCATCACCCCCGTGTGCGTGGACCTGGCAGACTGGCCTGCAACAGAGGCGGCGCTGCAGGGCGTGGGACCCATCGACCTGCTGGTGAACAACGCCGCCTGTGCCAAACTGCAGCCATTCCTGGAGGTGACAGCGGAGCAGTTTGAGCGGTGAGGCCGTCGTGGTCAGACGCGGTCAGCAGCCGGAGCCCGTCATCTCATGCTAACCTGCAGTTTGTTTGGTTGGACAGATCCTTTGACGTGAACGTGAAAGCCGTGCTGCATGTGTCACAGGTAAAAGGTCCGGCCTTCGGTCGGGTCCACGGAGTCCCTTTGGTTTTGTGGTCGAGTTCATCAGAACCGCCATTCGGTTGGACCGGTATGAGAACGAGCGGCTGAGAAGGCGGCCTCTGTCTCTGTGGTAGATCGTGGCTCGTGGGATGAAGGCTCGAGGATCAGGAGGCTCCATCGTCAACCTGTCCAGCCAGGCGTCGCAGTGCGCCCTCAGGGACCACGCCGTCTACTGTGAGTAACGGCGGGACAGGCCGCCTTCACGCCGTCAGGAACACCTCGTTCTGCTTCTCCAGTCTCTGCCGTTGTCTCCTCGCCCAGGTGCCACCAAAGGGGCTCTTGACATGCTGACCAAGGTGATGGCTCTGGAACTGGGACCCCACCAGGTGTGACCTTCTAGTTCATAGTTGTGTTCACTGCTAGGACTGAGCGCACAGCAGAGTCAATCCATCTCAAACTGGATTTAAAAGCTGCTGGGCATCGGTTGGTCCCCCCGCCCCTCACCGGTGCTGTTGTTGTGCTCAGATCCGGGTGAACAGTGTGAACCCCACTGTGGTGATGACGGACATGGGGCGTCTGGGCTGGAGCGACCCACAGAAAGCCGCGACCATGTTGTGCCGCATCCCGCTGGGCCGCTTCGCAGGTCAGACCCCTGTTCTGCTTCGACCTTTGACCTCCTGAGCAGCCGGGATTTAGCGACGCGGCCTCTTCTGCTGATCTGGGCCGTGACCAGGAGTTCTATCTCAGTTTTAACAGCAGACAAAAAACGGGTGTAAAGTTTGAGGAACCAAACGCTTGCTTGAACTGGAAACCGCCTGGATGTTCCACGGCGCCTCCGTTCAGGGATGTGCAGTTACTGCAAACATAACTGACAACTTGATCATGCTAGCTTTTCTAGCGTCAAACTGGTGCTCATAAAACGGCTCCTCTCGCAAAAAAACAGCGTGACTCTTTGGTGACGTCTGACTCGGAACAGTCACACAACACTGAGGGTTTTCAGCTTGTATGTGAGCATGACGGAGGAGCACACCTGCTTTGTGCAGGTCGGTGCTGTTGGACAGCAGAGTCTGCATGGTGCTTGAGCAGCCAGCTCCCTGCTGTGCACCAGCGGACCACAGGACTCTGCACTGGAAAAAATGGTTTGTGTTGCCGTCCTTCAGACTGTCCTCTGGAAGACTTTGTCTTCTGGACTTGTAGCTTTGATAAATCGCGTTCTCCAGCGTTAGCGTCTTAGGCGTCGCCTAAGGAGTCCGTCTCACGTCCGTCAGTTCCTTTACATTGACTCTGTTGCGTCTATCCCTTCTCCTTCATCCCTGCGTCCGTGTAAAATGCATGTTTTGTGTCATAAACAATGTCATGCTTTTGTACTTCCAGAAGTACACTGTCGCCATGCTCTGGGAAAATCGACGCCGGAGTTATCTGCAGTGTTGTCGCGTGGGCGCCGTCACCTTGAATACAAAATAACGTTTTATTTTGAAAGGTCAACAGAGGTGATCCTCTGAGATCCGGCTTTAGCGGCGCTGCGTGAGCGGGTGCAGCCGTCTCCTCCCGAAGCTGCTCATGTGTCCAACCCGCTTGTCTGTGCAGAGGTGGACGACGTGGTGGACAGCGTCCTGTTCCTGCTCAGCGACAGCAGCAGGATGACCAACGGAGTCACCCTGCCGGTGGACGGGGGCTTCCTGGCCTGCTGAGTCTCCCCAGCGTTAAAAATAAAGGCCGCTTCCGCACAACCAGCTGACGTCTGATCTGTCCTCGCTCAAACGGAATCAAACCCCTGTGGGGTTTGGGATCCACCAAACTGGTTCCAGGGATGGACTACAATGTAGACGGCGTCATGACATCATGACATTTGTGGTTCGCTAACTTTGACCGGCAGCCGTTGTCATATTTGAACCCTTGTGGTATCTTGTGGGGTCCAGATGACCCTACTCCCAACGTGAACGTGCCTCGGAGGCACGTTCACGTTGGGAGTAGGGTCATCTGGACCCCACAAGATACCACAAGGGTTATTAGATACATTTGTTCATTTCAGTGCAGGATGAGAAACAGGAAACCACGACAGGAGGAGCGGCGTTGCTTCCATATGCATTTGTATTTAGTATACAAAAAGTCAAAATTGCTCACCACACAGACAGGAAGTAATAAGAAATCGGACAAACGCTGGAACAAGTATACAAGTCATCTTACACTACATACATGGCCAATGCTTTTGATCATACAATCTCTTCTAAGAATGACAGTGCGTGAAATCACCAGAGAACGTCCATGCAATATTAGTATTTTCACTTTTTTTTTCCTTTTTTTTCTTTTTTGCTGTCTTCAGCTACATTTGGACACTTTAGCTCGCAGGATCACACGACGCGATTCGACCACACAGCTGCGCCACCACAGAGCGGGACAGAGAGCGCGCCGCGGCGGCGGCGGCAGGACGTCCAGAGGCTCTGCAGCCATACACCAATGCATCACGGCCTCCATCAGGACGGACCCCTGTGTCTGTCAGCAGCGTGACGAGCACCTCTAACCCCCTTTGCTAAGTTAAATATTCAGTTACATACAGATAATCATAACACTTTCCTCGTCTAAGGATTATTCTGCTCATCTATCACTAGATGTCACGAACTCGCCTGGTTTCTGTCTTTACGTTCACGTGTTGCTGAAAACTCTCCTGTGTTATAATAATAGGAAACATGACCAAAAACTGACACTAAAAAACTCGTCTTAAACCAAACCGTCTCTCATCAGCCCCACAACGCCGCCCCACATCTACTGGCACACACACACAAGCCTTATGTACACACCTGTCACACGTGCACACACACACACACACACACACAGACGGACTACATCTACACCGTGGGATTAAGTAAGACCGAGTGTTTTGAGATCCGTGCAGGCTCCGCCCCCTCAGGGACACGGATCAAGTTGTCCACAGTCTCCTACAGAGATCAGCTGTTAAGAACCCAGCAGAGAAGAGCGGAGACGGAGGAGGACCGGCCGGATCTGAACCCCAGAACTCCCAGCTGTTCCTCCTGAAATGCTCCAGCACTGTTCCGCCAGAGAAACCCCGGTTCTGGTCGGGTTCTGGAGCAGCTCATGAGCGTTGTCCACGTTTGCTTTGTTTTTTTCTCTTTTCTCTTCTCGTCATTTACGCCCTCTGACTGTCAGGTTCTGCTCAGAGGATCTGGACTTTCAATAACAGACAAAGGTTTGTGAAGGAATCCCACCGTCCCAGCATGAAATGGGGAGGGGGGCACCCAGACGTGCCTATCTGAGCCGCTTGGAGTCATTTTTGTCTGTGTTGCTCATGGCGACGACTGTCAACGCCAGAATACAAGCAGGAGTTCACGCAGAAACTCGGCTAAAGATGAATAATAAATCCTCCACACTAACTCTACTACGGTAGATTTATTTACCCCCGTTGTCTATTTATCTATTTAGCTCGGAAATATTTGATCTCTGATCCAAAGTTTTCCCTTCGTGCACGTCCGTTTTGTCAGACCAGCCGGGTTTACTTCCGTCTGCAAACAGCCATGGCTTTCTCTCTACGCCCAAAGCCTTGGTTAGAACTCAGCATGCTCGGTTCTGCTGCAGAACGTCAGTCCAGATCTACCTTCCTCCTCCCTCCATCCTCAGAAAAAGCTTCATCTGATGTCTGGTGCGTACGTTGACTCATTTCACGACGATAAAGCTGCGTTTGCGACGTCTCGGACCAAAGGTCGCCCGGGCTTTTCTCCTGCTCGTCCTTTTGAGTGAAACTTGCTGAAACTTTAGCTGCCGTGGTTGAAAACAAACCCTTTAAACGAGAACATGGGGATAAACTGGGAGCTTTGGGGGTTCAGATTCAGCTGACCTCGTTCCACGAGATCAGGTGGCCCACGTAAGAGCACACGCATGTTCAAGGAACTGGTGACTGAAAAGCCCGTCTTTCTTTGCAGAGGTGTTTCGTTCATTGTTTGGCAGACCCGTCGGCGCTGAATCTACAGGTTTGCTGCGAATGAGGCGGATTTCCGTCTGTCCTGGTTTACTGAAAACAGGAGCCGTCACTTTGGACACGGGTCGGCTGTAACGGAGGTCCAGAAGTGACAGAATAAACCAGCACAGCGGAAACGTCTGCCTCTCTGTCAGAGGATCTTCTGGGGAAAATCGTCACAAGGATTGAAAAATGTCCAAAGTTGGGTTCAGGGACGGGACGAACAAAACGAGCAGAGGTTCCCACAGTTTGAGAAGACACGCAGTGGTGAGGTTCCAGGTAACCTCTGCAGCTTTCTACGCCGTCAGCTCTCTCATGTTACTAATCTGTCTTGGCACAGAGATGCAACATTTAAAATGATGAGGGTCTTCAAACTAGAATTTAGGACGCCCTCTTATCATACAGACCCAGAGGAGCCACATAGTTGGACTTGTCCAACGTGGTTTCAGCAGCCTCTTCCCGCCGAAACAACCACTAAAGAACCAGAAGCTGCTGAGCAAAAAGCCCGGTCTTTGTCTGCAGGAGGTGAAAATGAGAAACGGTGAGAAACTCTAGGCAGTAGTATTTGGCTTTAACAAGCTGATCTGAGATCAGAGGCTGGGGGTAACTTTGACCCTGAAGGCAAATTCACAGTTCACCTTCTGTGTAGTCATCTGTGCATCAATTCACATCAATTCAAGCAAGCGAGGCTGAAAAGAGGAGTTCTAGGAACTGTATGTCTTATGTCTCCTATGTCTTGTGGCCCTCTGGGCCACCGTGTCGTCTGCTTCTATGACTAGGACGTAGTTGGACAGTCAGTCTTTCAAAGAGAACCTATAACATCATCCAGTTATGGAAACAAACAAACCAAAATAAATATCAGAGTTGTTACCGTCGTGGTTTGGAAAAAAACAACACCACCAAAATCACTAAAGAAACCTCAGAATGGCAAACTTGCTCCCACTAGCTCTCATCCTGCCAGAGACGCAGCAGTTGTTGCTCACGGTGATGCAGTGTGTTGCCCCAGCAGCCCCTCCTCCTCAGAACATGGTGCATCTCTTGCCCCTCTTCTTCACTGGGGGGGGGCAGAGCACAGCTCGGATGGCCTCGTCGAACACCGTCTTCAGGCCTCGCTGGGTCAGTGCCGAGCACTCCAGGTACTTCACGGCCCCTGAAGGCCGAGAGCAGGGCATGATGGGAAAAAAAGGGACATTTCCAGTGACTCATTTGGCTGGTTTCAAGGACAGAAAGCTGTTTTCAACAATGTTTCTGCTTACAAGTGTTTTTTTTTTTACCTCCCACCGAATACCAAGTGCTGCACTTCATCAAATGACCACTAGAGGCTGGCTCTTTAAGCAGGCAGTCTCCTGTTAGCCAGACTAAATATGATATAATATAGGTTATTTACCTATATAACTACTTCTGGGTGGGAAAATGAGCTGAAAATAACTCATTTCATAAAAAGTGGGTCTTTGGTGTGCCAAAGGTCATATATGAACATATATCTGGATATAGTTTACTCTGAAAGGCTTTAGAAAAGCAGGATATAGGCCTTTTAAGCTAAAACATTTTCGTTTCATTTGTTTCAGGAATCGAGGTGGGGTGGAAAGTTCTTTTTACAAACCAACTGTTTAGACTTTTTAGGAGATTAAATTTGTGCATAACTCAAAAACCCCAGCTGAGCATGCCAGCATGATCAGCAGCAGCGGTGGCGGCAGCGGCGGCAGCCTCACCAATCTCTCTGGCCATGGCCAGGCCCTGTGGGTAGGTGATGGGGGAGAGCTTCTTGTCCCGCAGCCTCTCGATGGTGTCCTTATCATCCCGCAAATCCAGCTTTGTGCCCACCAAGATGATGGGAGTGTTTGGGCAATGGTGCCTCACCTCTGGGTACCACTGTGGCACCACACACACAAATGCAGACAAACAGGAACAATGTCAGCCAGGGGGAGGAGCCGAAGGGTCAGCGGCCGCCAAACTCAATATGCTTGAAGGTATGGATACAAAAATAGGTCTGCATGAATGGAAGTTCAGTCTGATGCACACAGAACCTCCTGGGGCGAAGGAGGGCAGGAGGATCCCTTCAGCCCACACACAGGACACTCTGCAGAGGAGGAGGACCTTCTCAAACGTCTGATTCAATGCGAGAACACCTCGTGATGCTCAGCAGATCGAACCACAGCCGGCCACGACGCCTCCTCCACAGAGCGTCTGCTCTCCCTCAGACCTCGTCTCACAACGCCCCTCTGTCCTCCCTCTGATGAGGCGACAGCTCAAATCCGGGCCGTTCGGAGTCGAGGGCCGGGCAGTTTGGGCCGGAGCCAGGTGGAGCTGCAGATGTGCCTCTGGTGGTCAGACTCGGCATGGACGGGGACAGGGGGAGGGGTCAGTCAGCGTACTGACCTTAGCTCTGACGTTCTCAAAGGAAGCCGGACTGACCAAGGAGAAGCATATCAAGAACACATCCTGGGAGAGAATAAGAGAGACGGCTAGTTGAGATCCAGATGTGTCTCACCACAGCGGCTCTTCTTTCTGCAAACTCCGCCTCCACGCTAACGGACGCTTTCACTCGGAGAAAGAAAGTGTGACATTATTGAGGCTTTGACACAGACTCAGGCTGGGATGGAGGCCATTGACCTGAACCTTTGAGCATTTTTTCTTCTTGTATCAAACAACCAAATGAAAAGTTTTCAGAGACAGTTCCTAGTGTGATGGCCTTTTCCAACAGTCTGAGTTACCAGATCACCTTGGACCAACCGCAGACCTTCAGGGCATGTCGGCAGCCTCAGGACTTTAACGTAACCCAAAGAGAAACACAATGTTTGTTGGATTGCCATCCTTCCCTCTGTGATCAGTTTGAAAACCTCGCAGGAATCCGTTCTTTGGCTGAACATGAGGGTGTGTTCTACTGCAGAAGTCATTTGAGACTTCCTCAGGAAGGTGGGACAGTTTGGATGCTCTTCGTGCAGTTTGGTAACAGCTGCGTTCACCACTAAACAGATACAGAGGAGGCTGTTCTGACTGCCTAATCACACATGAAAGTGGACCTGGAGGATCTAAATAACTTTCAACCAGGCGCTAATTCGTTGACACATTCTGCCGTTTGCTTGCTGCAAAGTTATTTTGGCGAATTTATGGGATGCAAATGAATTGTGTGTCAGTAAAAAGGCCCTCTGAATGTTCACCCTGATGTGCTCTGACCCTCTCAATGAAGGCCTTAGACATCTACCCCTTATGCTATCTACAATGACGTGTTCTCCTACCATGATAAAGGTGGAGAGGATTTCATGTAATCCATGGACACCAGTGAAGATCACAAATCATTGAAGTAAAAAGATTCAGAGCTCTGTCTTGTTGGGTCCAGATGACCCCACTCCCAACGTTAATGTTGGGAGTGGGGTCATCTGGACCCCACAAGACAGCACAAGGGCTACAGTCAGTCCTCTTTTTTCCACGTTCCCTCTGAGATGATGGTGTGCGAGTCGGGCAGCTGTGTGGGAGTACCGTCTGTGGATAAGACAAGGGTCTGAGCCTGTCATAGTCTTCTTGTCCCGCCGTGTCCCAAAGGCCCAGATTCACCGGCTTTCCGTCCACCATCACATTGGCAGAGTAGTTGTCGAAGCTGTGGAGGAATGAGGACACCTAAAGAATGCAGGCAAGCGGTAGTACGGCCCACATCTGGGTTATAGTGGTTCTGGTGTTTTGGCATCAATATTTCAAAAAGAAAGTTTAACAGAAGCTACACCCATGACAAACATGGAAGGGTTATAATCCTTCTAAAGGCCCGTACACACCGGGACGAATTTCGGGGGTTTCTTTTTTTTGGTTTGACGCACCGCATCAAAATCTATACAACCAATGAGAATGGCGCTTTTGCACACGTGTCTGGAGCTTCAGAAGTTACAGTAAAACACAGCTTGGGGGCGCCCAAACACAAAACTGTCTTGCTGAGCACACATACGTAACGGCGAAGAACGCCAAGTAGCGTCTACACTGCCACGAAGAAGATGCATTCTAAAATATCCCCGAAAACGCTCATGATACATTCTCAGCTCTTGTACCAGTCAATAAAACTCACCATGTTCTTCTCTTCTCGTAACTATGGGATGTACCCATCCGGCGTCTTTCATCATTCAACAGAACAATAATTTCTTCATCGCTGGAGCTGGAGCTGGAGCTACTGGTGCTTGAAATATTTCTGGTTTACATTAAGCGCCATCTAATGTCAGGGAATGAAATTGCATGTTCAGTCGGCTCATCGTCAGCGAAAATCGCTGGGGTGTGAACACAAAAAACGTGTTGAAAAACGCTGGCGAATAACGTGCGCCGATATTCATCCCGGTGTGTACGGGCCTTAAGAGTGCAAACTCAACAGAAGGTCTTTTTTATTAGTAGTTTCTGTGTAAATAAAGGTTGATTTGATTGTATTATGCTTAGCCAGCTGTGTCCCGTCTGTCAGGAACCATTTAGGAGCCTCTTCAAAGCTCCATAATCTTTATAACGATGCTTTAATGCAACACTTTCAATGAAAAGGATGGACCTCTGAGCGTTTTAGCTTTACTGTACTGTCTGTAAACTCTCAACAACAGTAAAATCTGTGAATAAATCTGTGAGACATTTCTTCTATTTGTGCATGGAAGTTCTCTGTGATGAAGACGTTGACGGCTGATCCTCTACGTCTGTTTTGGGTCCTGGCTGTCATGGGTGGTGTCTCAGCCCTGGAGCAGTGTCAGCTGCAGCGCTGGGATGTGGGTGGAGGACTTACACAGTGGGGATGTATTCTCCAGGGAAGGCATTGGTGGTGTAGCTGATCAGCAGACAGGTCTTTCCCACAGCCCTGAAGAAATAGCACAGCAGAGGGGAAATGAGCCGACACCCCCCTACATCAGAGAGCAGGGATAGGATCCCACTGCAGTTCACTGAGGGCCACACAAACACTGTCCTAGATTCATGCCGCCTGGAGCACACCGAAGCCCTCTATGGTGCACCCCCCTCCCGCCAGCGCTCATTCGGTCCAACACATCCCCCTTCCAAGAGAACTATTGTGAGCTCCAGCACACTATACAGCTTGTTTGCAAAGCGGGAACCACCGCTGACACAGAAAAAGCTTTAGGGAGGAGCAGCGAGGAGCTACGACGGCTGTTTGCAGAGGAGTTCTGGCATTTCAGAGCAGTGCCCACTCAAAGCTGTGGGCAGGAAGGCACAGCCTGAGGATCCAGAGTCCATAGCAAGCAAGAAAAGCTGCTTCGTCTGTATTTGGACAAAATATTCAACCAAACATTTTACACACAGAAAAAATGGCAAAACACTAAAACAATGACAGAGTAGGATCAAGTAGATCAAATATACACATGGCATCCAATCCTCTGTGCTGCAAAGGGAGGATGTTGAGAAACTCCTACATAGCAGAGTAGACTCTACATGGACAATTTGTCCATCTGGAAATTCAAAGGACCAGTCTGGGTTTGGTAGTTGCCATGGGAACAGAACTTGTCTGACTGCACTGTGTCAAGTGTGACGTTTGGTGGAGGGAGGATTATGGTTACTTTCACAGTTAAAGGGAAAGGAACCCGGGATGCTTCAGCAGACCAAAACAATGTCGAGCAGTTTCATGGTCCAAAGTTGACGGACAGTTTGGCGATGAGCACTTCCTGTTTCAACACGCCTGCACACCAGAGCCTGAAGAAGCTCCAACAGGACTCGGACGAAGCAGTCAGATGAGGAACAACCTGACTGGAGTGGACGGAGTCCTGAACCTGACAGGAGACCTCTGAGAGGAGCGAGAATGAAGACTGGGAGCCCAACCTCCTTCTGTAGAAATGCTTCCAGAAGAGTTTCTATTGCCGGAGACGTAGATGCAAGCAGAGCAACAGTGATGTGCATTAACACACTTACCGGTAATTCAACAAAGAACCTGCTGAAAACCCTTCTTTTAAATTGTTTGCTGACTTGCTAATGTAATGACAAAAACTTTACACAGGTTTCTGTCAATTTAAATTTAGACTTTAAAATGTACATTTTTATTGAATGCTTTCATCTAAAGTAACCAGCCAGTGCTATCAAAAGACAGCACAGAGTAGAAAAACCAAACTGGATCCAGTTTTCCAAGATCTCTTCTTTAGGGTTTTTCATGGTCAGCATGTTTTCTTTACTATACTAAAAGTATTGGCTCACCTGCCTTAACTTCCATATAAACTGAAGTGCCGTCCCATTCCTTTCCCATAGAGTTCAATATGATGTTGTCCACCTTTTGCAGCTGTTAGACATTTTGGACCGTTCTTCCAGAAGGTCATTGGTGAGGTCACACACTGATGTTGGTGGAGAAGGCCTGGCTCTTAGTCTCCACTTTAATTCATCCTGAAGGTGTTCTACGGGGTTCAGGTCAGGACTCTGTGCAGGCCAGTCCAGTTCATCACACCAGACTCTGTCCTCCATGTCTTTGTGGACCTTTCTTTGGTCACTGGTGGAAGAGGAAGGGGGCGCTCCAAACCCACAAGGTTGGGAGCATGGAATTTTCTAAAATGTTTGGTATCCTGAAGCATTCAGAGTTCCTTTCACTGAAACTAAGGGGCCAAGTCCTGAACAACAAGCCCACATCATGATTCCTCCTCCACCAAATTTCACACTCGGCACAATGCAGTCTCAAATGTACCGTTGTCCTGGCAACCTCCAAACCCAGGCTGGTCCATCAGATTTCCAGATGGAAAAGCGTGATCCATCACTCTCTAGCATCTGACAGTCCCACACTAGAATTCACTGAGAGCGGTCCATTCTTTCCAAAAAAGTTTGTAAAAACAGTCTGCATGCCTGAGGGGCTTGATTTGATACACCTATTAGGACACCTGATTCTGATTTTTTGGATGGGTGAGCCAATACTTTTAGTAATATAGTGAAAGTACAGTATTTAATCTCTTGCTGATTTTGTAGGTTTCCCTACCTAAAAGAAACTGACAGTCTGTCATACTAATCGTATGTTCATTTGAACAGTCCAAATCAAGAAATCCACTTTGAAGAATTTGATAAATTATATCCCTCTTTCTGGAAAGACTAAGTACTTTGGTGGAAAACCCTTATCAGCAGCACAGAGGTCAGAGGCTTCTTGTAGTTGATGATGAACTCCTCTTTACAAACGACTCTAAATCGTTCTGATTTAGTGTCTGTTGCTTAGCAACTCTGAGCTTCGGCTCCCTCCTGTCAGTCGGAATGTTGTGGGTCATGATCCTGTTGGAAGTCCCATCCACCTGTGGACAGGTGTCTTTTCTACTGGTGATCAGTTCAAACAGGTGTCTGCAGTTCAGGTGACAGGTTGATGATGAGAGTCGAACTGGTCTATGTGAACCAGAACTCTTAATGGTTTTAGGGGATCAAATACTTATTTCCCTCAATGAAATGCAATGAAATGTATATAAAAAAAAGTTGATTTCTCGATTTTCTATTTCTTTGTTCAAATGAACTGACCATTAGCATGACGGACTGACAGTTTTGGCAACCCACAAAATCTTCAGGGGATCTAATCCTTATTTTCTCCACTGTGTCTGATCTGAGCCCAAAGGTCTGAGAACCAGATTTTCCCTCAGTCTCTTCTACAAAGCTGTTCCACCTTTCCTTTGAGGTCCTGAGGGCTACTTGGTTCCTGGATTTGCAGAACCTTCAGCTTTTCATCATCCCTTCATGCTTCAAGGTGGAATGCTAGTTTCAGAGCTGTAAACTAGGGACGTTTGCTGCCACAAAACAGTGGTTTGTTGTTCTCAGCTGGTCCTGAACATGTTTTGAATCTAGCTTTGTCCAGCTCAGACTGGCTGAACGGTTTTGCATGACAAAAACAGAACCAAAGGCAGCAAACAGCAAAACAAAGATGATGTTGTGCTGAAACCCAAGCAGGGACAGAAATATGCCACATGTATACTGATGCAAGGAAACCACCTCTGTAGCTAACCTCTGACGCATCCACCACTCAAAACAAAGACCGCTCTGAACTCCACCCACACCACACCCACCACTGTTACTGCACTACACACACCCACTCGAACTCACCACACCACCCACCACTGTTAACTGCACCTACACCACACCCACCCCTAACTCACTAACCACACCACCCCCTGAATCCCCACCACACCCACCACTTGAACTCACCCACACCACCCCACCCCTCTGAACTCCACCTACACCACACCCACCCCTCTGAACTCCACCTAAACCACACCCACCCCTCTGAACTCCACCCACACCACACCCACCACTGTTAACTCCACCCACACCACACCCACGCCTCTGAACTGCACCTAAACCACACCCACCCCTCTGAACTCCACCTACACCACACCCACCCCTCTGAACTCCACCTAAACCACACCCACCCCTCTGAACTCCACCCACACCACACCCACCACTGTTAACTCCACCCACACCACACCCACCCCTCTGAACTCCACCTACACCACACCCACCCCTCTGAACTCCACCTAAACCACACCCACCCCTCTGAACTCCACCCACACCACACCCACCACTGTTAACTCCACCTACACCACACCCACCCCTCTGAACTCCACCTAAACCACACCCACCCCTCTGAACTCCACCCACACCACACCCACCACTGTTAACTCCACCCACACCACACCCACGCCTCTGAACTGCACCTACACCATATCCACTTCTCTGAACTCCACCCACATCATATCCACCCCTCTGAACTCCACCCACACCACACCCACCACTGTTACTCCACCAACATCACATCCACCACTCTGATTTCCAAACACACCAGACACCAATCTTAACTCCACCCACATCATATCCATCACTCTGAACTCCACCACACCCACCCCTTCGAACTCCACCTACACCACACCCACCTGAGTATTAGTAATAGGTTTAATTTCGTGTCATGAGGTTTCCTATTAAATTTTGACATTTTCGAATCTTTAAACACTTTTAAATAGACATAAATTACATAAAATGATTTGTTTTATAGTTTTAAAAACAGTGGGAACTATTTATGGAGTTGCACAAAGGTTTCTAGCAGACGATCTTTGAGTGTACTTCTTTGACACTCTTCAGTAATTATGTGAGTATATATGTAATTTCAAGTGTGACAAAATGAGAAATTCTGCAACAATAAACGCCACAGGCTGCTGAGCGGATCACAAGTAAAGAAATTGTTTATTGTCACTACAATTGTCGATTGAAATAAGATTTGAGCAGCTCAGAAACACACAAAAGGTCAGGACTTCATAAATTCAGAGGGTTTCATTTGAACATCTTGTAAATGTCTTAAAAGCTCCACTCAATACATTCTAATCCTGTTTGAATCCACATTTAGCTAAGAGAGGAACACACTGACTGAAACGTGTGCAGATGCAAAGGCTTAAAATGTCATTTGCATAATTGCTGGGACATAAACTTTTTTAACACAACGTAAACACTAAGATTAAATGACTAGCTATTAGAAATAAGGTCATTATGGTAATGAACATTAAAAAAAGATCTGCCATTAAATATCTCCAAGACTCAAATACTAACCATAAACTACAACCAGCTGAACCAATCAGACAAAAATTAAAACTGCAATGGGGACTCAGAAAATATAAAATACTTAGGAGTTTACTTGACAACAAAACTAAACACATTGAAAGACATTATTACAATAGAATCAGTCATACAATAAGAAGGGACTTAACAGCCTTAACCATGGATCTCAGCGCTAGAATTGAGGTTGTAAAAATGAATGTTCTGCCCAGACTGCTGTATTTATGTCTCGCATTACTGGTATGTATTCCAGATGAACAATTTGTTCAATAGAGCAAACAATTAATTTGATTTATTTGGAGTGTGAAAAAACCAAGACCAAGACTGAAAACACTTCAGTTGGAAAAAGCAAAGAGGGGACTAGCAGTACCAAGTCTCCAAGAATATAATCTGGCAGCCCAGTTAACAGGGATAATATATTGGTGTTCAACAGATTACTATTCTAACAGGAAATAAATGACTTGACTGTGGTTCCTGCCCTCCACAGGCAAGATTTGGGGAGAAAACACATGTAGTAAATACAGAACAGAACCCAATAGTGGAGTTTGTAATTAAAACCTGGTGGGAGGCGGTCAATAAATACAAAATAGGTAACGACCACAAATTACTTATATGGCCTTCACACTCTCCGGAATTCAAAGTCGGACAGCTAGACAATACATTTAAGAAATGGAGAATTAGAGGAATGTCTGTACATCAACAGATGGGAACAGTTTTAAAACGTTTGAAAAGCTCAAAGAAAAGTTTGAACTGGAAAACACTGAATTATCTAGGTATTTTCAATTAAGAAACTTTTACAATGAAAAGAGCAAAAGCTCAATTTTACAGGAAGGCAGTGATGTGATAGAAATGGTGACAGGGGATTATAAGAAACTGCCTTCAAAGATGGTTTCCCAACTGTATAAATGTCTGATGTAAAGTACTGGTTTTGATTCGTTGTACTTAAAACAGAAGTGGGAGTCCGAATTGCAGGTTAACTCGTCAGAGGATGACTGGCATTCAATCTGTCAGCTACAACACAACTCAACAAGTTCCAGACAATGGAGAGAAATCGAATGGAAGAATATAACGAAATACTTCATCAGTCCTCACTTAAAGATCCTCACAACGATGCTGGAGGCGCCAACGCCAATCACTCACACATCTTCTGGACATGCAGTAAAATTGATCCCTTCTGGCAAAGCATCATTAAAACCCTGCAGGTCCTACCCTAGTATGAAATACCCGCTGACCCACGGATACTATACCGAGGACTGTTACCAACAAGAGGACAAGTACCTGCTTAGAGTCATGATCATGGGCTGCAATAACAGGGAATTGGCTGAAAGGTGAACCACTGAGACTGGATCAATGGACTGACATGGAGGAAATCTGTTCCATGGACAGAATGACATTACACTGAAAGCTGAAAGCTGAACATTTCAACCCCAATGGAGGAAATGGAAGCAATATGCATCCCGCTCAGAACCTAAAGCGCAAAACGGATTTTTGTTTTACCCCACTTGTCACACTTGGTTTTTGTTTTGTTTTGTTTTAGAGTATTTTATTTTACTTTGTTATTTTTTTTACTTGATTCTGGTTTCTTATTTGGATTTGTTTGTATTTTAAAAGTCCAAAATGGAAAATAAAAAGTAAAAATAAAAAGAAACATATCTGCCATCAAGATTTTGGCAGATTTTCTTTATAAAATTAGTTTTTATCTTTTTCTAAAAACTTCAACATTCATTCATTTTCCTTCATCTTCTAAACCTGTTTTGTTCCCTTTCAGGGGCACAGGGCTGCTGGAGCCTATCCCAGCGCTTGTGGGCGAAGGCAGGGGACGTTCTGGGCAGGTCACAACCACTCACCCATGCACACCCACTCTCACACCTAGGGACAATTTAGAGTAACCAAAGCATGTTTTTGGACGGTGAGAGGAAAAAGCCACGCATGCACGGTGAGAACATGCCAACTCCTCACAGAAAGGACCTCGTTGGTGTTCTGGTTCAGGCCGTCTTGCTGTGAGCGCTAACCACTGCGCCACCGTGCTGCCCTCAGCATGTTTTTGGAAACATGCACGCCTTCAAACTGTTCTGTTTCAGCCCCTGCAGAGTAATGACACTGCAGTTGCCATGGTTACCTCCACGGATGCAGCACACGTGTGTGTAACGTGTTCTAACCCTTCCCTTCCTCTGACACCTGTGCCGTCCCACAAAACACCTGCATGTCTTCAACAACATGAAGACCTTCTGCACACACTGACGCATCTCTACTTTTAGTACTTTTTTTTAGTACTTTTAGCTATTTTTCGTGTCAGAAGACAGCAGTGGAGAGGTCGCACACATGAATGTCCAACTGTAATAAATGAAAAAGTCTTAAAAAGCTGTGAAAAAACATCCAAACACAGAAACGTTCCCTGTTCTGACCCCACTGTGTGCACTCCCATCACAACCCATGTCAGGACGGCTAAACCTGGTTCTAAATATCTGCACTGTGTTCGTTTCCCAGCATTCCCTGCCAGGCTCACCGGCTGCTGATTGGTTGGAACAGTCTTCACACCTGATCCAGGTAATCAACAACATGAAGGACAGGGATCTGTGGAAGATCAGAGAGAGGGGGGAGCTATGGGTCCAGGGCTGGGGAGCCGTCCTCCGCATCACGGATGTCTCTAGAAATGAAAGGCTCTGTTTACCGGGGACCTTTGAGCAAACCTTCAAAAATATAACTTGGAAGTTCTGCTCAAGTCCATTTTGTTTGTAAAGCATCTTAACTAATCAAGTGTAACCGGGGGTCAAACATTTACATCTGTTAAGATGAGCTGTTAAGAAGGGCTGAAACCTTGATAAGAGGGAAGAATCACTATAAACAAGCGGGGCAGGGGCTGGTGCTGATCCAAATGCTCGGCTGTGAAAACAGGTTCCGTGTTTGGAGACGTTGGGCTTTCAGTAATGAAGACTGAAAATGCTGGGAGTTCCAGAAATGCAGCTTCATAACTTTATAACGGCTTCATAAACCCACAGACGGCTCGACATGTGGAGCCAAGATGACCTGGGGGGGGGGTCACTACAAAGCTCGGGCTGTGATCACATACAACAACAGGGGAACAGAGGAGCTTTTCTTGTTCATGGTGCATACGTCTGACATGTTTAATCAGAGTTAAGCTGAACGGGCAGTCTTAGCAGTGAGCCCTGTGGAACCCCAAAGGACAGAGCAGCTTTAAATGTTCTGAAAGCAGGAAGACCCTCACTCACAGCTAAAGCCTCTGGAGTGCAGTACCACCATGTCCCACCGGGTCCCAGAACCTGGACTCTACTGATCTATGAAGCTGATCCAGAAAAATCGGAAACCAACTAAAGAAATTAGTATTTCTGAGTGGGAGGAGCTGAAGACCTGGGATGGGTGCGGCTTGAGTCAGACAGACCATGTTACTAAAGAGGACACACCTGTGCAGGCCTGCAGGTAGGTCAGGGGTCCCCAAATCCAGGCCTGAAGGGGCTCCCCCTGCTGGTTTTCCAGAATCCTTCTTAAATTGTGGCTGATTACCTGGATCTGGTGTCTTCAACGGGAAGATGGTTGGAAAACATTGGGACACCGGCCCTCCAGGCCTGGATTTGGGGACGCCTGAGGTAGATCTTCAACATGTTTGAAGATTTAGCCCGTCAGAGCTGAAGGTGATGTCACTGTTTGTCGTCAGGTCAACAGGATGTCCCTCAAACTTCCTGTCTGCAGATGTTTCTGTCATGTCGCAGCTCATCAACTGTCATTTTCATCTACATTTTTAAAGACCAGAGCTGCGAATGCAGAATAGATCATTGATTATCTTTATGCAAAAATGTTAATGTGGTGAATTAGCGCGGGGTGGCTGGAATGCGGGTGCAGCCTGTGCGGGGTCCGGCTGCGGGGCCTGCTGCGCCTGCGCGCCGCTGCCAGGACCACAGATTCCTGAGCGCGCACCAGCCCCGCAGCCGCTGCCTCTCGGGGCCTAAATGCCCCCACCCTTGGCCCCGGGGACGAGCCCACGCGCCGAATGCGGCCAGTACCGACAGCCATCGGGATGAATTCCGAGCCCGTCCGAAGGAGCGCCAGCCCCTGCATAGCATCCTCCCTCCCATCCTCCGCGCGTGCACAGCCGCATCACACATCACAGCAGAGAAAGGCGCTCCGCTGCCCGCGCGCGTGCTCTTACCCGTCGCCGACGACCACACATTTGATGGCCTGCATTGGATCGAGAGCTGGAGGCTTCTGGGAGGCGGCACCGACGGTTCTAAGCCGGCAGTCAGCGGTCAGGCTCTGGGATGAAAGCAGCGAGCTAGTCCGCTCGGAGATGGTGCCGCAGTGAAAGGGGGAGAGGACGAACGGACACGAGCCTGTCCGGAAAAGACCGAAGACTCTTAAAGGGCCAGAGGCTGAGCGCCACGTCCGCCCCGATTCCGTTCAACAAGGAGGGGTTCGAACCTTTGACTGCAGAAGAAAACGTTCAACATGTCTAATGTGCTTACAGCATTTAAAGGTAGATTTTAAAATAACTGATGGCAGAAAGTAATCTATTTAAGCGTACTACAAGTATACTTAGTCTGTACACTAAAAGTCATGCAGTATATTTTGAAGTTTATTCTTTTATATACTATGTATTATTAACCTAAAATGTTAAAATTTTGTTTGAAGAAGTATTCAGTTAGCTACATGTACACGGTCTACTATGCTTATTGTCAAGTAGAATTACTTAATAACATGACTGAAGTGTGCTACTTTGTGCTAAGGGACCAGACAAAATAAACGTGATTGAGGTCTACCAATTTTTTCATTTCATTCCATTTCAGAACGTCCTTTAGAAAAATAAATCAGTCTCAAATCCATACGCGTGAAGTAATTGTTTAATTACCCCGTGTGCTATCTCACTCCCAACGTCAACGTGCCTTGGAGGCTCGTTAAGAAGTGGTCACGTCTGCTGCAGGATGAAGCTCCAGCCTCAATGGTTCCTCTAAGGGTGTGTTTCCAACAAGCTGGAGTTTGCAAAACTTGCTTTGACTCAAGCGCATGCATGCTGTTGCACGTTCATTACACCCTCCATTACAAATGCTGCAGCATAAATCCCCCCGGCGGAGCAGCAGTCAGGCCGTCTTCAGCCGCAGGTTCCTGACAGCAGGGAGTGACGTCAGCCTGCGCAGACGAGCTTGGAGAACGATCTGAACCGAGTCGATGAAGAGACGTTTGGGATTCGAGCAAAAACGGTTGATTTGCTTTATTCAAATGTAAAATCATGAAGTAAACAAGAGCTGCAAAGACAGAAAAAATTGAGTTTTCTGATAATTTACCAAATTTAAAGAGTTCATGTCAATCAATGACAGTAATAAAATTCATTGGGTGGGTGTCCGTCGGCCTCCAGCCTGACCGTGTTCTCTGACAGCAGCTGAACCTGTGGACCAGCAGCAGCAGCAAACACAACAAGCCCGTTTTTCCCGGCTGCTGGTGAACCCCGACTCACATTCACGGTTGGGTTGTTCCTCCCCAAACTCTTAGAGTCTTACAGATCCGGAGAGCGGTGTGGTGACCTCTGGGGACCGGTTGGAGCGCCGTGGTCACTTCGTGGGGCTGCCGAAGTGTCCCAGCGGGGAGCCTTGGACGTAGGCCCGGATGGCACTCTGCAGGCAGCTGGCCCTGTGGGCCTCGTCCTCCCTTATTCTCTGGATCTCAGCCTCTTTCAGTCGCAGCTTCTCCAGCAGGGAGGATATCTCACTCTCTTTGTCGAGGAGCGCCTCCCTGTGGTTGCTCCCCAGCACTACAAGATAGAAAAGAGAATTTAACATTCTGGATCTACCTGCTCTGAGGAGAAAACTAAAAATGCAGACAAGCCAACCTTTCAGCTCTCTTTCCAGGGCGCTGATCTTTGCTTTGAGCCCCCCCTGTGCCATCACCTCTGCCTGAAGCAATGCAATCTGCTCCTGCAGCTCCACCTTCACTCGGCTCACCTCTGCCACCCTCTCCTGGTCTTTACCCGCCAGCTCCTGTAACCACACAGCCCACCCGCTCTTTGTCCAGGTCCTTTTGAAGACCACCAGTCATTCTAACAGGGTGTTTGTTTGACTCCAAAGGTCCGACCTGCTGCAGCTCCTCCGCCCTGCGCCGGCAGCCGTCCATCTCCGCGCTTTGCTGGCCGTTCTTAGCCTGCAGCTCAGAGATGGTCTGCTTCTGCTGGGAGCAGTGCAGCTGCACCTCCTGCAAGGAGGACCGCACGGAGCGCAGCTTCTCCTCCAGCAAGGACACGTGCTCCTGCTGCTCAGAGACAGACAGACAGACGGCGTTACCACAGCAACCGTCACAGCAAACAAGAACAACCAGGATCCAGATTCTGACTCTAAAGTCCCGATGAGACAGAAATGAAGACGAATCAAAGAAGTTCTGTGGTTCTGTTTGTAAGAGGATCTGGTCTGACGAGAGAAGAGAACAACAAAGGTTCTGAGAGCTTCAACGACAGACGGTACCACATTCAGAACCACAGACAGAACCACATTCAGGACCACAGACAGAGCGCAGCCGTTTGAAGCCTGTCCTAGTGAAACCGCCGCAGGGTTCCTTCTGGTCTTCAACTCCAGCGTGGGAACATGCTCACAGAACAGATGCAGAGGTTCTGTTGAGGTTCTGCTGAGTGATGGAGGACGCAGATGCCTCACCTCCTGCAGTCGCAGCTGGGAGCGCACCCTCCCCAGCTCCTCCTCGGCGTGGGCCCTCTCCATCACACAGGCGGCTTTCCCTTTACTCACCTCCTGCAACACATTAGCAGAGAGATCCAGACACCAGCGGCAGGCGCCGAGGCGCAGCGGCGTGCAGCCGCCACTCCACAGTGACTGTGATGCAGGATCAGTCCAGTCAGTCTGTGGAAATTCTGCACACATTCTGAACAGTCTTTGGATCCCGCCTGCTGTTGGAACAACCGAGTGGAGCTTGGTTCTGATCAGGCGTCTCACATATGCAAGTCAGATTTCCCCGGAGCAGCCATGAAAAAAACACAACAAAACCCACAACATGGCCCACAATAGACTGGATTTTTGTTCTGTTCAAAAATCAGAGTTTTTATTTAAAAAGTCTTGTTCTTGTTCACTTTTTCCTGCAGTGCTATCTAAAGCTAAAGTCTGAAGGCTTCAAAACTTTCAGCCAAAAATCTCTGATTAAAAAACCCTGGTGTAGAGTCCTAATGATTGACAGAAGGAGCTGCAAATACAGGGTTGATGCTGTATTGCTGAATGAAAAAGAAACTTAAAGGGTAATAACTGGCAATAAATAAATGATCAAAGTTGACCATAAATAGAGTGAAAACAGCACAATAACAAAAAGATATGTTTGTGAAAAATGCCAGAGCTGAGTATTGAACCAGCGAGCTTCTGCACCATTTATTTCAATGGAGGCAGAAATCCTGGAATATCTTCAAAAGTTCAAGGATTTGAAGGAAAAAGTCATATCTGGAAGAATGAAAGAGCTGAACATTTGGATAGTTGAACAGCTAAAATAGATGAAACATTGTAGGAGGAGATAAGCAGCAAAATATGGAGGAAGATACTAGAATAAAGAGAGAGAAACTGGAAAACAATGAATACTTTATAGTATTCAACCAAATAACATGGTTGTTGGAGATGAGGTTTTATTACTAATCCATTTAAACCAGGCGTCCCCAAATCCAGGCCTGGAGGGTCAGTGTCCCACATGTTTATCAACCATCTTCCCATTGAAGCTCCTTATTGGCTAAACACACCTGATCCAGGTAATCAGCAGCAGAAGAGGCCGGAACTCTGGAGGCCGGCCCTCCAGGCCTGGATTTGAGGACCCCTGCTTTAAACAAATGGTGTCTGCCTCGCAGGAGGTGGTGCCTCGCAGGAGGTGGTGCCTCGCAGGAGGTGGTGCCTCGCAGGAGGTGCTGCCTCGCAGGAGGTGCTGCCTCGCAGGAGGTGCTGCCTCGCAGGAGGTGCTGCCTCGCAGGAGGTGCTGCCTCGCAGTGAGCTTCAGAACGGATCAGAACACACAGTCTGTTGTGGGTTGGATGCAGACACTGACCTCCTCCAGCTGAATGCGCTGCTCCTCCAGCTTCAGGATGCGCTCCTGCAGCAGCCTCTCACTCTCTTCCAGCCGCCGGTTGACGTGCTCCACCTGCAGGAGAATCAGCTCTGCCGTCACCTGCAGCAAACAGCTGGAACTTTGGGATGTTTTTCTGATGGAAATAGCATTAAAGGATAAACTTTTCCACAGAGAGGAGAACGTCTGTCCCTCAGTACCCGTTTGTGACCGGATCGTCCTCATATATCTCAGCCACAAACTTCTCACCCGTCGTTTTCTGCATTAGAGCGTATGGATGCTCAGTTCGTCTGACGTCATCCGTACGACTTGAAGCCGTTTTCTTCAGATAGGGGATGACGCCTCATGTTTCTACCGTGTTCCTGGTGTTGTGTTTGTCTCAGTGCGTCATGGACTCCTGAAAGCATGCTCTCTACTTGATTTCAGCTGAAGTACTTCTCTGATCCTCTAGACTGCAGCAGTAATATGAGCCCACATTGTTCTCCCCACTGGGGGTCACCTTCTAATCTTGGAACTTGTATTTTTTTGGGGCCCTCCTTTTGGGGGCGGGGGGCTTCCCTCGTCTCCTCTGACCCGACCACCGTTGTATGTCCTAACAGTAATGTAAAAGTGCTTGGCGGGGGAGTGGAGTACCTCCTTCTGACGGAGGCTTTCGCTGTCCTCCAAAGCTTGTTTAGACCTTCGCTTCTCCATTTCCAGTCGATCTGGAACAGAGCAAAGATCTGATGAGTCCGGTGGAGGAGGGGCCTTCCTCTGAGCCCCTGCGGCGGCGGTTTCTGCGGTTACCGTCGGCCTGTGCCAGCCGCATCTTCAGCTCGGCGGTGCTGTTGGCGAGCTCCTGCTTCAGCTCAAAGATCTGCTGCTGCTGGGACTTGCACCTCTGCTCCAGCTCCTCGCCCTAACACACAGTAAAGGCCGTGTCCCACAGCCACCACGTACATTATGTGCATTTTGCACGGAGGAAAACTGGTCATACGTGAATCTACGTGGAAAAGTGAGAATAGTTGTGGTCTTTACGTGAAACCTTCACAGATGTTTTACGAATGAACCAAGTTAAAACCACAGAAGACGTACAAATAAATGAATAATACGCATAATGTGAACATGATATGGGATCTAAAAGTTATACATCGTTGGTTCACGCGTGAAAAGTCTGTTAGACACACGTGGAACGGTCGAGGAAATTTAAGTATGCATCTCGCAAAAATCACGCCCAATTGCATAAGATTTACGTGATAATCGGGTAAAACGTACGTGGAATGCAAGAAACACTTGTGAATCATAATGCATGGATCACGAAAACTGAAATTTCATCCGTGGAAAATGTGCAACATGTACTGTGTGACACGGCCTCGACACAATACCTGGGCTCACAGGTAACACAGCCAGCAACAAGAAGACTCTTACTTTACTCCTCAGCTGGCCGTTGGTTTCCGTCAGGTTTTGGATTTCCCTCAGAAGTTTTCCTTCTCTGAGCAAACTGTCCTACAAGAAACAATAGTTCAAGTGTGATCAAAGCGGACATTTACGCCAGTGTTGTATGTTTTCATCTTATTGCTCGTGTTCTTGGCTCAGTCCTCCAACTCTGGTTCTCTAAAGAGCGCCATCGTCCAGCGCCTTCCTGCGGGGCTTCAGGACGCAGACATCAGGTCACAGCTCTAACCGTTCGGTAAGCCTGAGCCGTCACAGTCCCACGGTTCCTCCTCCGACCCAAACGGGCCCTCTGCTCTAGAGACCTCCAGACTAAGCTGAGCTGCTCCTCTGACATCTGGCCCACCATCAGGACCGGAGTTAAAGCTCGTCTAGGTTAAGTGGGTTCAGTTCTGATCCAAACTGACCTGCAGCGGAATCATCTGCACTCAAACAAACTGAGGGGAACTGGAAGAACTGGACTTCTGGCTTTGACGGCTTTTGCTTGTCTTGTAAATTGGTGTGAATGAGTCTTTATTTGGCTTTTGATATCAAATACAGGGCTCCAGACTAACATTTTTCACCAGGAGCACTGTGGCCCCTAACTGAGAATTTTAGGGGCACAACCAGAAAATTTAGGGGCGCATACCGTAAATCAACATGCAAACCAAATCTACTAATTTCCACTGTATTACTAATAAATACTTTAATAATATATGCAGAAATTACAATGTGCTGTTTCCCATTCAGTGTCACATTTTATTCTGCACTTTTGAAGATGCAACAACAGCTAAACTGACAGAACCATCACTGTCATGACAATACAAATAGTAAAGAAAACGGATGGAAATTCATCTTGGTGACACTAAAATAGGTGCAGCAAAGATGCATAATCACCCAGGTGAACTCAACGCTGCGCAGATCACCTGGTGTGTGAAATAAATTTTTGTTTTTGCTCCAACATCACCTGTCAATCATCACAAGAATGTCACCAGAAAGGGGTGGGAGCAAGGCCCCAACCTGAGCGAACGCAGCTGGAAATTTAGTACTGAACTGACTGAAAGCTGCCCTGAGGACTACAAAACAATGCATTATGGGACATGTGTCCTGATGGTTTTTGTAGTTGATTGATCAATTAAAATAATTTAAAATACCAATTCATTAAAAATAGGCTACATACATTACAAAACATTAGAATAATCATAAAATATATAATAACACAGATCACATCAAGGGGGAAAAGAATATTAAAACTAAATTGAATGTTAAGGACAACTCCAACTTCCTGTTGTCCTTCAGTCTTGCTGCAGATTCGCTTCATCTCACAGCCCCCCCCCACCCCCGGCCGGTCTCCACCAACGATCCAGGCGTGGTGCCGGTTCATCTCAAGCACGTCTATCGTTGCATTTTCCCCACGTATTTTCAGTGTGTCCAAAACTAATGTTGTTTTTGCTCGAGTGTTTCTAATGTCCAAGCTCCCTTAGCTGTCACGCATGTAGGTGTGGGACATTTATTCTCCTCAGCTGACCCGACTCCCGCGGGAGGGGTGAGCTGCAGAGACAGTCGTGCATAAACCGTTTGATGCGCCGCCGTAACCGTAACCAAAACTTAACCTTCCTCCGGTTCTGTGTGACCCAGAGAAAAGTTCAGCACGGACTGCATATATTTAGAAAATTACGAGCAGGTGTCCTGCTTTCAAGCCCTGTCATTGTCCCGCCCCCAAGAGTCATATACCCCGCTGTGATTGGTTGGTCAGCTCCGTGCACCACAATGAAAAAGTGTCATTCATTAAAACTGGCGGGCTGCAGTAACATTAAACTTTCATATTAAGGCGGGGGCCGCAAAATATCATCTTGGGGGCTGCAAATAGCCCGCGGGCCGCGAGTTTGAGACCCCTGCTGTAGTTCTGTCACTGGTACACTAGCCGCAGGTCGGAAGAATGAATCAATAGTTCACTTACTCATAGCTCAGACGCACATGTCAGGTTGTGATGATATTTGTCTCCGTTTCCTTCCCACAGATGTTTACGCTCGATTGTCTCTAGGCCCCTCCCCCTCCACGCATTTTAGCCACTCACAGTGGCTTTCCCTATTCTTCTCACACGCAGTGGCCGCCTCACAGACAGGCGTCACGCGAGTGTGTGCTCGCGTTTCATGAGTATGTGCGCGAGTGTGTGTCTGCCTGCGTGCGTGTGCGCTCGCGTCTCATTGATTATTTGATTGATCATTGACGTGCCCCTTCCACGTTTAATTAATGTATAAAAAAAATACGTAGGGTGGGGGGAGGCAAATTTACTGGTCGCGCATGTGCGACTGGATGTAAAATTCAGTCGCACACTCTCAAATTTTGGTCGCAAAATGCGACCATTTGGTCGCAGTCTGGAGCCCTGAAATACAATCAGAAAGCAGAAAAGACATCAGGCAGAGGGGCGGGGCGGTGGAGGTCTGCAAACACGTCTTACTCATAAGGCATCAAATTGACTGGATAAGACTCAGACTGCTGTCCTGCACGAATCTTGTGGTCCCAGATGACAACCAATGAGAGCAAATTCCTCCTGCTCCTGTCCTCTTCCGTCCTACCTCTTCCTCCTTCTTCCTCCATCTGCTCTGCTTCTGCCTCTCGTCCTCCTTCTCAGCCTCCAGTCGGCTCAGACGTTCCCCCAGACTCTGGTTCTTCTGCTCAGAAAGAGCCAGGGCGGCTTCTGCCATCTGCAACCTGCTCTCACACACACACACACACACACACACATGCACACACACACACATGCACACACACACACACACACACATGCACTGCAATTATTAAGATTTCCAGACTTTCTTTGTCCTGCAGCATCTTCATATTTATATAATTTTGACAGAATGCGTTTCAGTGGAGAGCAAAATATTATACATTATTTAAGGTTAAACTTGATTTATTTTGGATTAATATTCCTGTTTTTATTCATATTAATGTTCAAAAAGTTATGTTTTAAAGGTTTAGCTTTAGTGTGTTCAGTAAATGTTTATCCTGTTTGGCCCAAAACCTAAAGCGTGTTTTGGATTTAGGCCCCCTGTGCGACTGAGTTGGCCCCCCCTGTAAAACGAGTCTAGAAAATTCATGCATTTTCGTGTAAAATGGTTTACAGCTGGGGGGGCGCACTCACCTGGGGAGTAAGTTAGTGTCTACACTGTCTACAGCAACAGAGCCGCCGCCGCTCTCGTCAGTCCAGACAGACCGATTCGCTGTCCGGCTGCCTGGTGCTGAACGGGTCCGGTCGGAGGTTTTCAATGTTAAACGGGATTTCTAAACCTGACAGGCAGCTTTTGCTCCACATCCGTGTTCTGATCCCATTAGTGTTTCTGCTTTACGGAGGAGGTTTGATCTTTAGCGTGAGGACGACCTTCAGACGTGAGCTGGGGGAAGAGCGCATGCTTACTTTGCAGTGAGCGCTTTGACTGCCGACTTCCTCTCATTCAGAGCTTCCTGGAGGTGGGAGATCTGAACCGAGGCCGACCTGCAGGGAGCCGTGGTGCATCATGGGAAGAGGCTTGTCGCTTGGACAGGAATGGTTTCATTGATGGAGGAAGTCTTGGGTCCTCAAACTCACCTGTTGGAGCGTCCCATCTCCTCCTTCTGCCGGTCGATGGTCTCCATGAGGCTGAGGAACTGCAGGAGAGCAGGAGCTGTCAGAGAGCTGACGATCTGAGACGGTCCGCTGCTGTGGAGTCGGCTCTGTCCTCCTCAACGCTGGACTGCTGCAACATTTCACCTCCACCCTGATGTCTTGACTCCACCTCTATTTAACCACTGAACTCTACTCAGCAGGGCTGCTTTTACTGAGGCTTTAGACCAGAGGTGGGCAAACTGCCTCAATGTAATCTGGCCCACCAAAACTGGAATCAAATATACAATATTGAGGTTTTATTTTCCCTGTCATTCTGGTGTCTCTCCATAGATGGTGCTCTACAAATGCAGTGACCTTTGTCTAGGTTCAGAAAGTTGTTTTGCATTCATGAATGTTCTTTCTCTCTCTTATGAGGTGGATTCCCAAAACCCTCCCTGCATCTGCTTCTGGTCCAGGCCCTTTGGACAAATTTCAGAACCCACTGTGGCCCACGGGTCAAAAAGTTTGCCCAGCGCTGCTTTTTAGACCGTTATTGTCTTTAATGATGCACGTTTTGTTTTCATGATGCTGCAGTAAAAACTTCTTCACACTGAAGAGAACTTCTACACCACGTGACAAAGGACTGCAGAAGTGTCTGGTGGCCACAAACATCCTAAACTGAAGTCTTCTCTGTGCTTCCCTGGCTCTTTCCTGTCCTCTCGTTTTTGCACCATCTCCCGTTTGGGCCAGGTGCAGGCCGACTTACCTGCCGCCCCTTCTCCTCCTTCAGGGTCTGGATCTCCCGGCTGAGGACCTGGGTCCTGCTGTGGTTCTCTCTCAGGGTGGTCTGGCGGTCGGAGTTGTGTCCTGCGGTCCGCTCTGAGGGGGTCCACAGCACCAGGGTCACTCAGAAAACCCCAGACTCTGAAGCAGACGCTGCTGCCACGTTTCACTTACCGAGAGCTTTAAGCGTGTCGCTCGGGATGTTGTTTCCAGCCACTTTCAGCTTCACCATACTCTTGTTACTCTGCAGGGCTTCCAACAGGGACCTGCCACCCAGCAGGCCCAGGTTGTTCCACCTCAGATCTGAAAGGGGAGGAAACGAGAAGGTGGTCATCAAATGAGTCCGTCTCCGAAAACAGACGTCGCACCTTAGCATGGGAGCAGGCCCAGGTAATCAGAGACTTCTGTCTTTTGAAAACACGAGTCTGAGCAGAGGATTGGTCTTCTGAATGGCAGTTTGCTGGTGCTTGGATGTGTGAGGAGCTCCTGCACGTCACCTAGCTCCTCCAGGGAGCCGCTGCGTCGCAGTGCCAGCGCCAGGGCAGCAGCTCCATGGTGGCTGATCTGATTGTTGCGCAGGTCCAGATGGGTCAGCGTGTTGTTGGAGCCCAGACCGTCACAAAACGCTGAGAACGCTTCCTCCCACACGCCCAAGGCGTTCCACTCCAGAACCAGCCTGGAAACACCAGCAGAAGATCCCAGCATCAGCTCCATGAGAGCTGGGACAGGAGCGCCGTGCTCCACCAGCAGCAAAGCGGAGGCAGAAATCTAGCAGAGGACTGTCGGGGCGCGGCTCTCACCTACACAGGGTCTTGTTCCGGGCCAGCAGTTTTCCCAGCACCTCAGCGCCGGCCGACCGCAGGTTATTCCCCTGTGGACAGAAGCATTTCCTCAACCGATCCGTCCGTCCATCCATCAGGTGTCCAGCATCATTTGACAAACCTTCATGTCGAGAGATTTCACTGTGGTGTTCCCAAACAGTCCACTCAGGAGGATTTTGGCCCCTGAAGGTCAGACACAAAGACAAAAAGCTAATGAGGTCACAACGGTTTTTTAAAAATATCAACAATTAAAAAAAAACAACTTTCAGTTAAAGTAGAAAAACTACTGTTACTTAAAATCCCACTCTGATCATCTTCTGGGGTATTTTCAAAATGTTCCCAGTGCTCCTTTAAGTAGAAATATGCTGTTTCTAACCAAAATCTAAAAAAGCCTTGTATGTCTGAATTCCCACCCTGACCCCTACATAGTGCCCTAGATAGAGCCTTCACCATTTTCTAGTGCTGTCTGAATCTACAGCTCCAAAATCCAGAGCCCTGGAAATTCCTGTGAAAAACCAGTGTGCTCACTAGATCGGAGAACTTAGGCCACAATGCATTGCAGCGGAACAAATTTTACCGAAAAGATGTATTTAAATGTATTTGTTTGATAAATCATCAATGTTTTTATCTTCAGAAGACAGTGGACTCAGAAATAATTGTTGTAAAACGCTCATATTTATTAGATCTTAACTCCATGACATCGATGACGTCATATCTGCCGTTTAAAAAAAAAAAAGAAAACAAGTAGTGAGCTTGGTGTCAGAATTGCTTTTAAAATCCAGGGCACTACATGGTTTTTCTAGTATTTAGGGATGGGGGGGGGGGGGATTCGGACACAGCAGTTTCTGCAGAGCAGCAGGAGCTCATTAGAAATTCACCTAGAATTGTGGGCGGGACTGTTGGAATCAAGTAAGCCTGCCCCAACTCCCCGTCACCCATCTGTTTACACTCTCTCCCCCTTGCTTACACCCCCCCCCCACACACTAACTTTAGTACTACAACAAGAACAGCAGCAATGTCTGAACTATCCCGCCGTCCAGTTCTGATCCAGATTCCAGCTCTGATCCAGATTCCAGCTCTTATCCAGATTCCAGCTCTGATCCAGATTCCAGTTCAGACCAGGAAAACAGAGACGTTCATGGATCTGTTGGTCTGCAGGTGGATGATCAGAATGGAGCTGAGCTGGAAGACCTTGGCCCCGCCCCCCACCAAGCGTATTTTCTATGTCACTCATTCTCTTTTTTTCCAATAGCATCTGTTCGTCTGCTCCCAATTCACAATTTGAACAAAGAAATACTAAGAAAGACAATTGAAAGCTTGATTTTCACATGTTTGTCTTAATCCTATGGCTAATAGCAGCCCCCATAGGTGGGGGCTGACTGTCAAACACACCTTCCTCACTCAGCATGCAGTCGCTCAGCGACACCTGCGTAAAAGCGCCGTCCTGCAGGGCCCGGGCCAGCACCGAGCAGGTGTCTGCAGACAGGCTATGTCCACTCAGATCCAGTCTGGAACCCTCCTGCAGCTGATCCAGGACCCCTTCCTGAGGCTCCACGCCGCCCTCCTTACACAGACGCAGGTACAACCCCCTGGAGTCCTCCATCGCTGGGCTCCACCGTCCCGATCATCTGAGCACAGAGAGCCGTCTTTGGTCCTCAGGGGCCCATCTACCGAGCAGCAAAAACAGAGAAACAGCGACTTCAGCGTAGTTCTGGTCAAAGATGGCGTCAGCCTCCAATGCAGAAAGGTTTGGAGCTTGTGAGAGCTGCTCCTGAGTTATAAATAAAGTTTTCAACAACACAGTAAATGCATGTCCCTCCATCCTCCACATGGCAGCGGAACCCCCCCCCCCAGCCTAACCACGGGACTTGGACCTGAGACTTTCCAGCATCCCTGACCCCGAGTTCATGATTTGTTGGTTTGCACCTCAGGGCTGCCGTAGTTTTATGTTCAGTGGGTTTTTTTTTCCAGCCCGTCTGATGAAGATGAAGTGATGAAGATGAAGTGATGAAGCGCTCAGACATGAACGGAGGCTTCAGGGCGAAAAAGCTGGAGGGCTACGTTAGCAGAAACCTTTCAAAGTTGGCACAAAAACCTCAATTCGTTCAAAGCGATCGGTGATTTCACTTCCTAACGGACTGTTGAAGAAGACCTAGTAGAAGACGGTTTCTAAAAACCCACTCTGAGAGTTTGTCTGGCGGTAGCGGACCGCCGCGGGACTCGAACTGATCCAGACAAACCGACCGAGAGGCGAGACGTTTTCTCGAATGTTTGTCGGTACGAAATCCGAAAAATAGAGAACAGACCCCAAGCAGACAGAATCCAGCGTCTCCTTGATGATTATTTTGTTTACCATCTGACAGATGAAGGAAACCAGCCGTTCGAGTAACCAGGAAGTGTGATTCCGCGCAAGGCATCATGGTCAGCGTAGTGAGATGGGAATGTTTTTTCTCTGTCTCTCTCTCTTTTATTTACATTGACTGTAATTTCATCTTGAAACAAAAAGATTTTTTATACAAATAATAACTGTGTAGTTTTAGATTTCGTTTTATTATCATTATCGTCATAAAAACCAGACCGCAAAGGCACAAATAAAACTGTTGCTATTACCTTCATCCGCCACCAGGGGGCGATAATTAGACAGCACATAATTCTGTAGCCGAAGAAGAGCAGGTGGAAGCCAGGCATGGCTGGAAACACGAGCAGCGCGGCGTCTAAGGTGAGCAGCTCTCTGGTGAAGCTGCAGTCTCTGCACGGAATGTTTGCCATCTACAAGAAAAAGGGGCCGACATCCGCCGACGTGCTGAACGCGCTCAAAGAAGCCTTGCTCAAAGGTAACCGGGGCAAAACAACAGAAACGACCCAGTAAAGCTGCAGGTGAAATGTGTTTCCTCATCCTCTAAGAAGCGGGAGTGGAGACCCCCAACCCCCGGAAAAGGAAGAAGCAGTGCCTGAAGATGGGCCACGGAGGGACCCTGGACAGCGCCGCCAGCGGCGTGTTAGGTAACTGACGCCCTGCTGCGTTTGGGGTCCGCTGGGAAACACCAGCTCTGATTTCAGGAGAAGTGAAGTTTGTTCCCTAACACTAACAGACCACGTGATACTCAGCTAAGACCGCAGTGTAACACCTGACAGGTTCAATGGTTTGTTTGAGCTTCTTTGTCAGGTCTTTGTGTTATACTTATATGACAAGTGCTTTATAAATAAAGATTGATTGAGGAAGAAAAGAATAAACATAACACACACACACACACACACACAAATAAGAATATCAACCATCCAAATTAGGGCTGCACGATATGAGGAAAACTCGGGATATTAGTGATCAATATTGCGATGACGATATAACTTGAGATACATGAGCAAATGGCAAAGACATTTCCATTTCAGTGCAAAAGTTTAATTTAAAGAAAACACCTTAACATATTCTCCAAATGACCCTCGTCTGATTAGGAGGCTAACATGCAACATAAAAGCTCCATCCGATTGGTCAGATGCATTATTCCAGTCATTAAATAGTTCCATTCTTTGCGATTTTCGTTGACTTTTGTGATATGGATGTTGCACAGCGTGAAATCGCGATAACGATAAATTTGCGATTAATTGTGCAAGCTCAATCCAAATACGTGTTAGGGGTTCTCATTAGGTTTATATTTCTTAGCAAAACCAAGTAATTTCAAGCCTTTCTCCTTTTTCATATAATTGTAAATAAAAACAGAATTCTTTATGAAAAGCAGTCAAAAGTGGTTTGGTCTTCAACAATGTGTTTCTGTGAATGTTTAACTTTCCTTGCACTATCAGGACATTAAGAGCAATAACTTCTGGTCTATTGGATAGATATCACCCCTAATGAAACATTTCTGCGTCTAATTGAACTGGAATTGCAATTTTGGATGAATATCAAAAGCAGAACTCTTCCCAAAATGTTTCTATAGCTCCACAACACCGATGTTTCAACGGGCTTCACGCAGAACGTTGTACAAAAACATGAAGTCTGTCATGAAATGCAAAGCTGATTGCTAAACTGGGCATCCCTGCCCTTTGACCCTCCAACGCTTCCTGACGTTTGGAGTAAATAAAAACACAGACACGCAGTTTGAATCTTAATTTTATGTAGAAAAATGCTACAAGAACACGTTAGAGACACCGTTTTCATCAGAGTGGGGCTTTAAACGTAAAATAAAGAATGATGTGACTTGTTTTTCAAGAGGCGAGGCTCGGTGAAACCTTGGCGAAGGCTCAGACACGGCGACAACAGAATCTGAGAAATCACTCAAGTTTGACTTTTTTTCTCCATTTTCTGCCGTCCAGAACAGCATTCTGGGAAATTTGGCCCTTTTTAGGGCTTTTTTTTTTTTTTTTCCAGAACGCTCAAATGAGCTTAAAGCATTATGTTCTGTCTTAAAGCAATTGCATAGTTTGAGCAGGAAGTGAAAGGTTTTCTCTCTGCTGGGAACTTTCCTGTAAATTCCCAAACTGTTTGGTAGACGTTGGTCGTTCCCATCTAGATCCTCCATGGGTTCTGTGGCCCCTGTTTGCTTCTGTTTCCTGGAAACCGAGACAGAACGCTCTCTTGGCGTTGATGGATGTAGAGCCACTCGAGTGCTTCTGGAAAAGACGGCGCCCTGCCCCCTGCGGCGCCGTGCCCCTCTGTCCCGGAGCTGATGGGGCCGTGTTTGTGTGTTTCAGTGGTCGGAGTTGGGGACGGCACCAAAATGCTCAGCTCCATGCTGACGGGGTCAAAGGTGAGTTCTGCAGCAGCAGCCTGCAGTGAGGAGCTGGTGGACATGTTTGGATGGCGATGTTTGACCGGCAGCTTCTGCGCCTCACGTGTTGAACGTCTCCTCCTCAGAAGTACGTCGCCGTCGGCGAGCTCGGGAAAGCGACGGACACTCTGGACGCCACCGGCAGCGTCGTTCTGGAGAAAGGCTTCGGTAAAGAAACCGTCCTGAGATTGGATCCGAGCGCCTCGTCTCATCCATGCCTTGTTTGTGCCCCCCCCCCCCTGCAGAACACATCACCAGGCTGGACGTGGAGGAGAAGCTGAAATCTTTCACTGGGGACATCATGCAGGTTCCCCCGCTGTGAGTAACGCCGCCGCCATCCCAGATCAAAGCCTCAAATTCTTCTCCAGGACGTCTGGTACCTCGCGGGTCCGTCCTGGGGGAGGATCCCTCCTGGACCGAGCCTCCCGTAGAAATCGCTGTACTTCCTCCTCCAACCAAACAGACTCGGTTCAGTCGCTTCTTTTTTTTATGTTTTATTTTTCTTCACACGAAGGACACAGAGCCACAGTTTCTATGGCAACCATTGTTGTGGATCAGGAGTGAGTGTGTTGAAAGTTCACAGCGCTACTGCTGGAACGCGCGTTCAGGAGAATCTGTCAAACGGTCTGAGCGGTGGGACCACCTTCCTGTATTGAAGCGTCTGATTGGTCGGTTTATAACTTCAACGACAGAAAACAGAGGATGATCAAGAAGATGTTAATAAAAAGGGATCCGAACTGCTCCTGACAGCAGCTCGCTTCTCTACAGATTTTGGCTTCTTGGAACCACTTCCTGTTTGGAACGCCGGGGGGAGGGGCCACTCTGTCCAGTTCTCTATAAATCTTTATTGTCATTGTCACAAGTACAATGAATTCAAAATGTGTGCCCTGGTCTGTGGAACACGTATGCCTGAAAACAGCCTGAAACTGGCAACAAAATAATAATAAATAATGCATAAAAATACATCAAATTGCAATGTTCAGTTACTCAAAACATTAAATGAAAATGTATTTGTTGCCAGATAAAAGTGCGTTTGTCATTTAAAGAACAGCATACACAATAGGTTTTAAAATCATTACAACTATTCCGTTAAAGAGGAGAGCTCTACATGAATTTAAAGCCCAACTTCCTCCTCTGCACAGTTCTAGACACAGTCTGGAATCTGAACGTCTCCTTTCCCTGTTTCAAATGTTTACTGCAGCAGCGTCAAACGTTCTGTCCTCCTTCCAGCTTCTCTGCGTTGAAACAAGACGGCCAGCGTCTGTCGGTCCTCCTGAAGAAAGGTCACAAGGTGGAGGCCAAGCCGGCGCGTCCCGTCACGGTGCACAGCCTCACCCTGCAGGAGTTCACGCCCCCTCTCTTCACTCTGGGTCTGCACGCGTCCTGCAGCGTTCTGCCGGTCTCCTGAAGCACAAGCTCTGAGTCTCGTTTCTCTGCAGACATCGAGTGTGGAGGCGGATTCTACGTCAGGAGCTTGGTGGATGAGCTGGGCAAAGGTGACTGCAGGTTCCCTCCGTCCTTCATGGTGGTGTTGGCTGGCTGGTTCTGACCTGTGCGTGCACGTGTGTGTGTGTGTGTGTGCTGCAGCTCTGTCGTCCTGCGCTCACGTGAAGGAGCTGGTGAGAACCAAGCAGGGCCCGTTCACACTGCAGGAGCACGTCCTGCACGAGCAGCAGTGGACTCTGGAGAACATCCTGCAGGCCCTGCGGCCGACGCCGCACGCCCAGAACCAGCAGAGCCCGACGCCGCACGCCCAGAACCAGCAGAGCCCGACGCCGCACGCCCAGAACCAGCAGAGCCCGACGCCGAAGGAGCAGCCGGGCCCTGAATGAGGGGAGGAAGGCCCGATGGATCTGCAAAGACTTTTATGGAGGAATCGCAATCAAGCTGTGGGAGTTTGACAAGTTTTCATTTCAGTCTCTCTTCCTGTGCAGCCGCTGCTCTGCAGCCGCTGCTCTGCAGCCGCTGCTCTGCAGCCGCTGCTCTGCAGCCGCTGCTCTGCAGCCGCTGCTCTGCAGCCGCTGCTCTGCCCTCCACTGCACACGTCAAATAAATTGTCCCACACTCTCTGGAACTTGGCGTCTGGTTCTGTGAAGTCTTCGTCTCTGCAGCTCTATTCATCCTCTTTCTGCTGGTCTCCATTGGTTGTTAGATGCTGACAGTAGAAGTTTCATTCCAGCGAGCTTATGATCCACAATTTCTGTTTGTTCAAACATCTCAAATCTCTCATGGACGTTTTAGACTCTAACTTCCAACACTTCTGCCTCATGAGATGTTCTGAAAGGCAGGTGAAGGTCAGGTCGGGTCAAGTCCCCTCGGCGCAGCGCTCAGTCCAACATGGGCCAGCAGGGGGTGCTGTTAGACCATTCAGAGTGGTGGAGCTGAGCATCCATGCTTGAAAAACATTCAAGTTTGAATCAACAGTTTCAACTTTTTTACAGCATTTTCATGCAAAGTAGCAACAATCTGATGAAAACAATCAGATCCTTTTTTCCCGGAGCGCCTGAAGGCAGCAGCGCGGGCCAGATGTGCTGCCATGAGGGTACGGTGTGCTGGTTCAACGTGCAGTAACATGACGAACAGGAGTGTCGGCTTGTCTGCTGCTGATTACCTGGTTCAGGTGTCGCTGTCACTCATCCAGGTGACGTCATCAGAATGAGTCATGGCGCCAGCAGCAAAGTCTCAAGGAAGAAGAGTTCAGGTCCGGTTTCCCTGACCGCTTCAGGTGTTTTACCAATAAGAAGTTTGGTGCAGGTTTACTGGCAAACATGACGGACGCTGGAGGTTTTTGGGATGTGCAGTGTGTTGTAACTCTCATGTCTTCAGATTAAAAGAAGCACCTAAAAGGCTGAACCATGAGGGGCCCTATAGGTCAGAGCAGACGGAGGCCGGATTACCTTTTCCTTCATAGACAAAACAAAGTGCTTGAGAATCCTGAGGTCAAATGTGGTATTTTCTGAGGATCTCATTGGTTCCGGTTGACCCGCGGGCGGCGGACGATGCTGAGACCAGAATGTCACATTTCCAGGCCTCAGATGTTTTTTCTGGATGTGCAGATAGTGCTAAGGCACTTCGTTGTGTATCTGCGGTGAGGGGGACCCTTATGGATCTAAGCCAGGAGTATTTCATCTGTCCCGCCCCACTGGAATAAACAAATCCTTCATAGTTTTATTTCCCTGTAACTCTGGTGTCTCCCCATAGATGGTGCACGACATTGACCTTTGACCTTGGTTTAGGTGCTGAAAGTTACTGTGTTCACGTTGCCTTGGACGTTTTGTGATTTTTCTGATGTTCACGTGTGAGATCATTCCAACGCCACACGAACGCTGCGTTTCTCTTACGTCTCATGGGGGGGCATCAGCCCATCGGTGCAGCTGGCTCCCAAACCAGAGCAAAAGCCCCAGATTTACTATGAAAACTCAAAGGTAATGCCACCCGCAGACTTCATTCAACATGGAAGCATGTTTTCGTTTCCAGATTCCATGTTTTTTCTTTCTCTCAGGATTTGGGTCAGAAAAGCACAGCACTGGTCTGCTCCGGGTCCGGCCCGTCTGCAGAACCCTGCAGATGTTCTGCGGGTCGTCCCATAACCCGCCGCGTGCCGCCCCCTTTTCCCGCTCCCAGTCAAAGAGCAGCTGCACCGTTGGTCACGCTTTGGTTGGGCTCCAAACTTTCTTCTGCCGTTGAGGTGTTTTGTTTATTTTTGATTCTCCTGCTGATGGATGCTTCTCAGTAACCTTCTCCAGAAAGCCCCGCCCCATGTGTGGGTGTGTGTGTGTGTGTGTGTGGGGGGGGGTCAACAGGCTCCCCTGTGCAGATGAAGGAGGCGCCAGCTGCAGAGGGCGATTCTCCCACTTTATCAGTGCTCCTTAGACAGGAGGCTGACGCCACGGGAGGGGGGGGGGGCGGATCAATGAGCTCAAATATTGGTCGATTAGCGAGTTCTTTCATGTCTTCAAGGCTGCTCATGCGTGTGTTTGCTCTCTTTATCTAAATCACAGCAGCCTTAATCTCCGCGTCCAACCACTGGATTCTGCCTCACTCACGTCTCACCCCAGAGCCTAAAGGCCGAACCGGGACCTGCAGAACCGCGGGCCGGGCCCCAGCAGAGGGCCCTCCTGTCTGCGGGGGCCATTTCTCAACAGGAAGCCTGAGACCGAATCAGAAAGCGCTTAGAGAGCCATTAAAGAGATTTGCATGTCCTCGCTATCAGGAGCTGATGGATGGATTTCTCTGGAAAACATTCAAATCATGAGTTAATCAGACTCCATTCAGCCGCTCCGTGGAACAGGATTGCAGTTAACGGTGGTTACATTACCCAAGATAACGCAGCTGTTTTGCCAAAGAGCAGAGCAACCGACATGTGACCTGGGGGGGCAGCAGAGCGGCAATCAGAGCTGCAGCGCGGTGACCTTCCTGCAGCTGGAGGAAGGCCTCATGTCGGGATTTTCCGCCAACGGTCCCGAACCTTCCGACTCGGATCAGATCAGCTGTTTGGCTTCAGTGTGGTTCTGGGGATGGAGGGGATTGGCCACTGACGGTCTGGGGGGGGGTCCAGTCTTTTCTGCCACCATCCACAGTGTGACCCTCCAGTGTAGATGATGGTTCAGACAAAACATGGAAACATCTGGAAGTTGTCTTCAGTGTCAGCTCCAAGAAGCCCTCCTGCAGGAGGATGCTAATCCGTGTGTGAGAAACATTAAAAAGAAAAGGCAAGGGAACATGACCCTACACTACTAAAAATGAATCTTCAGGAAGTAACAAGACTTGATTGAAGAGAAAACATCTTATATTCTGTCCTTAAGAGAAGTAATAATGTGTATCTATAGTAAAATAATCATAGTTTGTCCTGAATCTTTTCCTTTAATAATAATTCGTGCTAAGACCATTTTAGACCATTTCTAGTTGGCAGATTTTTGTTTTCATTTTTAAAATGTTTCGACTCATTTCTGGGGGCTACCTCTTGCAGTGAAAGCGGCTTTTCTTTTTTTATTGTGGGTTTTGAGGATTGTTATGGTTTAGGACTGTAACTCTGCATTTTTTGTTGATTCTCTTTATGAAGCTCTGACAAGAACATGTATTTATGAACGTTTTCTTTCTGAATTTGGACTTGAAATCATGCTAGGCCTGCAGGATCATGTTCTGTTGGATCTCATTCCGATCCAATGTTTGTTTTTTTCAGGATGCCAAAGATGAATCTCAGAAAGATGTTTATTTGTGAAACGTGAATCGGCACAAACTCTGGATCCTTTAGGACATTTACGCGTCAGATGATGGATCGTCATCAGAATAATCCTGTGAACACAGAACCTTGTTGAGCTGTTAACGATCTGAAGTGTCCGTTTCAGAAAACAATCGGCTTCGTGTCGCTGATAACAGGGAGGAAACCGAACCTTCAACCGTTTTTCTTATCGTTTATTGGATGAGGAGAGATCGAGGTGAGATCCTGGTGCGTAAAGGTCGCTGCGCGCTGGAGGCGCGTGGCCGGCGCGGGGCCCCGCGCGCGGCGTCCAACACGGAGAGGGCTGTATGAGTCCCGGGTCCTCCCGCCTGTTACCACGGGCTCGGTTATGCAAAGCAGCATTTCGCGCAGAAAGGATTCTCCTGGAAACCCTCGTCTCCCTTCAGCTCGAGGTTCGAACTCGGACCTGCGACTCAACCAATCAGAGGCGCTCCCCGGCCACCTGCAGGAAGTTGGGCGTCCACTTATCTCCTCCCTCCTTCACTGGCGTTCCAGATAACAGCTGCAGCAGTTGGAGAGGCAGCCAACCACCGCCGCTGCCTGATGGACGCCAGCGCCCCGTAACGGTCCTCTGCGCACTGAGACAGGAGGTCAAGGTTCACGTCGGCGGGAAGCTGCTCTCAGGCAAACCGGAGACCGAGGAGAGGAGCAGCGCGGGATTCACCACGGCACCATGAGCGTCCCGCTTTACGCGCCGACCCCCATCCAAGCGCCCCAACCGACTCCCTTCTACATCGACGACATCCTGGGACGGACAGCCAGCAGCGCTCCGGTCTCCTCTCCCTCCTCCTTCTCCACCTCCTTGTCCTCCTCCTGCTCCACTCCGCTCGCCCCCATTCCCACTCTCCCATCACCCAACTCCTCCTTCACCAGCCTGGTCTCTCCGTATCGGACGCCGATTTATGAACCCACGCCCATCCACCCGGCGCTGACGCACGCCGCCCTGACGGCCACGTACGCGTCCGCCGGAGCCTTCCCGGGCTCCGTGTACCCGTTCCACCCCCCGCACCCGCGCTCAGTGGGGGACTACGCGCAGGCGCTGCTGAGAAGCGACTCTCTGGGTGAGTGGCTCTGAAGTGAGGTGACCTTTGGCAACAGTGGCGCTTGTTCCCCTTTTTTCTTCTGAAGGAAATTATCCGCAAACGTCCAGACGCGCGAGAGCTGCATGCACGCATGTAAACATACAACCCTCAGCTGGGGTCACGGGGTCACTAGAGACTGGCTTCACTGGTCTGAAGGATCAGACTGTGGTCCTGAACCTGCAGGAGCCAGAATCCTCTTTAGAGGGAGAAAGATCCGCTTTGCTGCAGCTCTGAAACTAAAAGGTTGTTTCATGAACGCACGAGAGCTTTTCTGGATGCACGAGCTTCGTTTCGGAGCCAACGAAACCGTTTTTGCATGAGTATCACGCTTGGTCACGCACGTCCGGCTCCACATCACCTTCGTGTGTAACGAGCTTCGTTCTTGGTTCCCGGACTTTTCAGTTCGTCTCCGCCTCTGAGCGTTTCTGCAACTCGTGAGTCACACTGTGATTGTGACAGGCAGGCAGCGCGTACGCGTGCGCGTGTCGTTGCAGATTGGGTCTGACATCTCTTCAACAACCAGTTCAGAAACCAGAAAAGGAACTTTTCAAATCCTGATTTGCAGATCTGATATCACAGCCCGGTGGACCGCCAGCGTCAGGGATGTGCGCGTGCACGCTGTGTGCAAATTGGTTTTCTCTTGGGCGTCAGGTCAGAGGAACCCTGAATGAGGGTTTGCAGAGCTGAGCCAAACCAGCATGCACCTCCCACCGTGCTTTGACTGCTGCCTTAAAAACGTCCTCAGACATTTTTGGCTGGAAAACGTGAAGAAGAAAATCCAGACGTGATCAGTTCTTCTGTAGTTTCTTTTCCTCTGGAGGTTTCCTTCACTCCTTTATTTACTTCGAAGCTTCTCTTTGACTGCAGTGAGGCTTTGGAAAAAAAAAACATCTCGTTTTAGACTTCTTTACAACAAAAAACCTGATTATGATGCGGGGTTTTTGACTCGGACCCCCCTAGTATTAACAATTATGTTTTTTTTTTTGGTGGAAATACCATCTTTACGCAAACCCAGCAGCACTCTGAGCTCTGTGTCTGGGTGGGAGCGGCCCAGGCGGCGGGGGGGTGGGGGGGTCGTGAAGAACCAGCCTGATTTGCTGTTGCAGAACCAGCCGGGCCCGTTTCCGCTCGCACCGGAAGCCGTGAGCCTGTCGATAGGAGTAAATCTGCTGTGTGAAGCTGTTAAATGCTTTCCTGCCCCCCCCCCCCTCCCACCCCCCCGGGCCAGACGCTTCCTCGGGAGCCCGCTGCACGCTGCTGATTATTTTATCGACATCCTCAATACAGACATATTCAGGAAACACTCGGCCTCTGATAGCCCGGGATCCGTTTTTCACATATTGTTGCGCTTCCTCTGCCGGCCTGCGAGGATGTGGCTGCCCGAAGGAAGAGAACGCCCGCGCATCTGACGCGCTTTCATGTGCGAACCGAGCCAGAACAGGACAGCAGGGCGCACGCGCGCGCGCGCAGCGGCGCGAGGAGCTGCTGATTCTGGGGGACGAAACTTGAGGCTAAAAACATTTACACTAACCCCCCCCCCCACACACACACACACACACATACAGTCTGAACGGAATCTGGAAAATGTTTACATTTAGATTCTTAGCTCACCTCTAAGTGTTGAACACGTGACCGACCGCAGACCTTATTCAGTCCGTCTGACTTAAGAAAAAAATACTTGTTTTCCTGTTTCTCTGTCTTTATTCTAATATCTTCCTCCAGTTTTGCTGCTTATCTCCTCCTACAATGTTTCATCTATTTTATCCATTCAACTATTCAAATGTTCAGCTCTTTCAGCTTTTTCCAGCTGGGACTTTTGCTCCTTCAAATCCTTGAACTTTTCCAGGATTTCTGCCTCCATGGGGAATCCTTGGTGCAGAAGCTCGCTGGTTCGATACCCGCCTCTGGCATTTTTCACCAAAATATACTTTTTGTTATTGTGCTGTTTTCACTTTATTTATGCTCAACTTTGATCATTTCTGTATTTAATTTATTTATTGCCAATTATTCCTCTTTAAGTTTGATTTTCATTCATCAATATAGCCTCAACCCCGGATTTTCTTCTGGAAACGCGGCCTCCTTCTATTGACTTAATATAAGTACATAGTTCATATTAGACTGAATTCTTCTTTCGATACATTTGGAACATTTTTAGTTTACAATCTAAACTTCATGTATACCTTTTTTTCTTCTTTTTGATGAGGGGGGGGGGGGGTCCATTTCCTTTTTTGAGTTTAGACCGTGCCAGCTCGTGTCTTGGGTTAAACAGAGGGTCTGTGCAGAAGCAGCAGCCCCCGTCTTCATTCAGCCGAAGCTGGTGCGCGCCGCGCAGGCCGCACGTGCAGCCGGAAGCGCGTGAGGCGGATATTGGGCCAGATCACGGTCTTCCTGAGAGGAGCGCGCGACCGGCGGCTGCCGTGTCTGTTCCACGTCAAAAGCGTTCACGGTGACGGTCGAATGAAATCCCAACATGAAGCTCTTCGATCCGCTCAGTTTATCCCAATAAAGGAATAAAGAATAAACATTAGGAGAACAAACTGTCTCCAGTTGGCCTTTCGTTGTTGTTGCAGATTTTATTTCTGATTTTCATTCATAGTTTATATTTTCCATAAACAGTCACCGTTTTATCAGGCTGTTCATAGAGGCTGAAGCGTCATTTCTATCAGGCTGGAAAAGTATTCGAACTAAAAACGTTACAACCCAAACCAGAGCTGGGGCGAACCTTTTCCTGGGTTAGTTTACCACAGAAAAATAATAATATAAACAAACAAACGAAAAACTAAGGGGAACAAATAAATTGGGTTAAATTGAAACCACTGTAATTCACAAAAATGTTCCAGAAAATCACCGATAAATATACAATAAATAACCCATACTGAATTGCAGAAATAATAATAAGAAGAAGAATTATAATACATATACTAATAATAACTATAATGATGATAACAATAATAATAATAATAATAATAACAATAATAATAATAATAATAATTAATAATAATAATAATAATATAATAATAATAATATTATTATTATTATTATTATTATTATTATTATAGATTCGTGAAACAGGCGTTTATCAGCAGCTTTTTGTCCCGTGCAGGTCTTTGGATCAGAACGGTCAGATGCGGTTATCTCCGGTTTCCGTTCATCCTCCGTGTTTCTGTGTGTGAAGGGAAGCCGCTGCTGTGGAGCCCGTTCATCCAGCGGCCTCTGCACAAGCGGAAGGGAGGCCAGGTCCGCTTCTCCAACGACCAGACCGTGGAGCTGGAGCGGAAGTTCGAGACGCAGAAATACCTGTCCCCCCCCGAGAGGAAACGGCTGGCTAAAATGCTGCAGCTCAGCGAGAGACAGGTGAGCTTGTTTGGATTATTATTATTATTATTATTATTATTATTATTATTATTATTATTATTATTATTATTATTATTATTATTATTATTATTATTATTATTATTATTATTATTATTATTATTATTGTTATTATATTATTATTATTATTATTATTATTATTTGTGTTATTATTATTATTATTATTGTTATTGTTCTTATTATTATTATTATTATTATTATTGTGCGTCTTTCTAGAAGTGTTTCTGATATTCTTTGCGGGAGCGGCTGCTGTCAGAATAGAAGTTCTGTGTCAATAATTTAAAGAAATGTCAAAACTATTGAGTCCGTATTTATTACAAACCGGACCAATCTGGGTTTGGTGCGGGTCATATTTTCCGTGACAGCGCTTCCAAATGCTTTTTGAGGGTCTTTACTTTACAGTTTTGTGAAACTTTTATTAAAAACTTTCATCAGAAACACCACGAAGCTGCTGAAGAATTCAAAAGTGAAGCAAAATGTCATATAAAAACCCTCAGCTTTAATGTGGCAGCAGATTCTGACATTTTCCTCCGGATCTGCTGCTTCCGTTCATTCATGTTTTCTCTGCATAGATTCACTTTAGTGAAATCACAGTTTGTCTCAATAATGGTTTGGAATTGAAACAAGTTTTGTGGTCAATCTTTTGGTATTGTCTGTAGGCCTACGAATGATTTCTCCCCGATCGTACCTAAACCGTTAATGCGCATGCTCCAATCTGACGTCATTATCGATGCCGGTGAGAGGAAATTTACGTTAAAATCCTAAATGGGCCTTTCGGGCCTCCGCGTGCGGCACAGTCTCACAGCTTTAATCATATGATTAGGATTCATGTATTATTATTATTATTATTATTATTATTATTATTGCAATAATAATAATTATTACTGTTATAATAATAATATTATTGTTATTGTTATTGTTGTTGTTGTTGTTATAATAACAATAACAACAACAACAATAATAATAATTATTACTGTTATAACAATAATAATAATAATAATAATTATTATTATTATTGTTGTTGTTGTTGTTATTGTTATTATAACAATAATATTTATTATTATTATTATTATTATTATTGTTTTATCTGTATGTATTATTATTATGAGTATAATTTTTATTAGTATTATTGTTATGATGATGATTATTATTAATTGCACAGATAGAATTCCAGCCATATAAAATCCATGGATTTTTTTGCATTTTTCTTACTATGATTTAATAGAAATACATTCTTAGAGCAGCTCTTTGTTTTTAGGTGAAAACCTGGTTCCAGAATCGCAGAGCAAAGTGGAGAAGACTGAAGCAGGTAGGCAGGCGCTTTGGTTTTCTTGAGCATCATCAGTCTGATGGCTACACCGGCCCATGTCTCATTGGCTCCTTCCTCCTGGTACCAGGAGAACCCTCAGGGGGGGAAGAGGGAGTTGGAGGACTGTGTCTCTGGGAAGAGTCTTAAAGGAGACCAAGCGGCGGAGCAGGTGGGGGTCCACAGCCTGGAGCAGAGGCAGCAGGCCGGCCTGGTCTGCCAAGCAGTGCAGGCGGGCCATGGGGGGCAGCAGCCCCACACGGACCCGGACTCTGAGCTGTCAGAGGACTCAGACCAGGAGCTGGACATTGAAGACGACGATGATGATGAGCTGAAGTTAGACGCCTGACTCTGGATTCAGGATGGAGCTCGTTTGATCCCTGATGGAGGGCGGGGGAAGGACACTTTTCCTTTGTCCCTCCGGTCTGTCAGCCTCGGAAGGGCAGATGTGGACCAAGCCTTCAAACCAGGAGCACATCTGTCCTCTGGAATGGACTGAACCCTGAGACGCAGTCAGAGTAAAAGTTCACGGCAGGACTGAGTGACGCTCCGTGAAGACGAATGCCGCCATGCTTGTAGGTTAACCTCTGTCCTCCAATAGAAACGCTCTTAAATCTAAAAGCCTGATGTTATAACACGAGGTGGAGTCAATCAGTCGGTGGCGATGGACCTGTTGTCTTCAGAGGAACAGTGTTAGGAAGATGCTTCGGTTGCTCAAACCGGATTCAAAGGGACACTACTACGATCATTTTGAAAAGACAAACTTCTTATTCTAAAAAACTCTCCATAGATCAGAGCTCACAACAGACAGGAAAGTCAGCGATGCAGACGCATCATCTTCCTCTTTGTGAGTCACGGTTTGTGAGGAATGAATCCCTGCAGCTGCAAACTGACAGACTGAGCACCAAAATGAGCTGTTTCAACTTTACTGTAAATAAAGAACTCAATGGATGAATAATTCATGCTGATTCTATTATAATTCATTGATGCAGCATTTCTTCAAAGGAAGCAGACGAAAAACACCCACAGATGTATTTTTATACATCATATCAATAACTGCAATTGATATCATTTTTAACCAAAAACAGGTATTTTACTGTAAAAAAAAAAAAAAAAAAGAAAGAAAACAGGAAGAAGTGGTTCATAAAATGAGCTGTGGGCCCGGCTGCATCGTTACATCAGAGAAAAGGTTTGACTTTAAAGAAATCTTTGTGAAGTTCAGAGAAACGTCGTCTTCTGAGCTCATCAGGGGAGTTTGGACTCTCAAAAAAAAGAACAAACCTTCATCACCAACCATCAGCTGAGTGAGAAGTACGAAGCAATTGGTGGAAAAACACAAGATTCTCTATTCACCAGCAAAGCACAAACAAACGTATCAATGGCAAAAACAATCACAGGGCTGAAAGCTTAGTGTGTCTGCATTTGAAAGCAAACCTGCTCAAAAGGCATTTCATTTTCCTCTGAACGTCACCTGTCGTCTGCGTCCCTCTGTGATAGCTGAGTCGGGGAAGGTTTTTGCTGTAGCTGTAGCTGGTGTGGCACAGTACGGGCCAGGAATGCTCGCCCACGTCTCGTCTGGAAGGTTTTCACGGCTGGAACACCGTTTGGAACGACGTCTCAGCTGGAACCTTGTCCTTCATGAACTGTTTATCCCTTGTGCTGTCTTGTGGGGTCCAGATGACCCCACTCTCAACGTGAACGTTGAGAGTGGGGTCATCTGGACCCCACAAGACAGCACAAGGGTCATGGGGCGATGCCGGATCTACTGCCGTCACACTTTCAGCACATATGGAGCCAGTGGGTTGTTGGTTTGATCCCAGTTCTCACACGGGGGCCCTGCGCCTCTGGTTCCATGTAAACCCAAAGAGAACAAGCACGTAAACCCGAAAACCCTGGCTGCAGGGTGACTGACACTTGTTTAGGGGGAAAGGCGTGCTTTTATTCCTGTCCATTCCAGCAAACATGGCCTCTGACTCCTCTAAAATGCAGACCGTGACAGCAGTATCGGGCGTGGACCGTCCACCGTTTGCTTTCGGAGGACACACAAACGTTCGACTCCCCCTAATCAAAGCCCAATCACTGCTCTTTAGTCTCCCGTCTGAGACGAGGACAGCTACAGATCAGCAAACAGTTTGGGCCGCGTCGATTGTTGTCCCATCACCACATTCAACTTCAAATAGCTTATCATCCGGCGCTCATGCAAACACGGTGAGAGGGAGTCTTCAGTGAGTAGATTAGGTTAATGATTGAGGAGAGGAGACAGCAGTGAGACTGCACAAATACAACACACACACACACACACACACACACAAGTAAAAATCCACTCAACAAATTCTTTATCAAATGTTTAAAAAATGAAAATGACATTTTTTTTTAAAATTTCAGGCGGTGTTGTGTTTGTGTTTGTGAAGAATTGTCGTCGCTCCCGTGACCTTGTGTTAGTGTTGCATGAGTGCAGTTTAACGGCCTCACACATGCAGGTTGTTCCACGGCCAACAGCATCCGCATCGATCCCTGCCTCTGGATTGTGTAATGGTTCACAAATCCTGCAGAGAAAAGTCAACATGTGGAGGAGTAGCACACATGAAAAAACGTGCCCTCTCTGATCCACACACAGAAACACAAACACACACACACACACACCCACACAGCAAGGCAGTCTTTTCCAGTACCAACCACCCTGTCTGACCTCCTCAGTTTGGGATGCAGGGGGCGTGTCTTTCTTCACCTTCCCCACTGCGCACCTGTCCTCTGTCTGCATCACTCCCATCCATGACCCCATGACCTCTAGATGTCGTGGATGCCGTTACTTCTGTAGATGTCTCCATGTTTTGTTTCCTGCACTCTCGGGGAAGCGCCTCCAGAGAACTCGGCTGTGACCCCCCCCCCCCCCCCCCCTTTAAATCAGCTACATTGAATCTGAATAAAAACATTTCAAATGAGAAACAAACCAATCTTTTTCCATTGCTTTAAAGCTCCAAATGGCAACATTTTTAGGAAAGTGCTTTGGATCATGTTTGGTGATCTACAGCATCAGTCCAGACGGACAGTTCTCCTCTTCCTGCTTGTTGTTGTCCAGATGATGAAGATAAAGTTTATTTCAGAGACAAAACAAAAGTCCATCAGTAGTTTCCTAGATCGCTTTGATTGAAGAAAAATCCACCATAAACTCTGATCAATAAATGTGGATCGACAGACAAACTGTCATTAATTAATGATAAAATGATTTCTAAACACATATCTATTCTGGATCAAGCATATGTGGTAAAGAATGAAAGTCAACATGACAGCACTGTAAATTGAATTTCAGCATTTTTGTTGCCCTAATGTATTATTGTAATTCAACTGATCAAGCTCTTGCTCTTGTTGTTCGTGTAAATTAAAATTTTCAGTACTTTCTGTCTGAACTAAACAAAAACTTAACATGAAGTACAATCTTCTTTTCCAGTGTGTAACCATTAAAAAGCGTTAAACGGCACAATGTTCCCTTTTTGCTCAGAAGAAGAAGAGGAAGCCTCCAGGAAGTTCAGACTGCATGCAGTGGTGCAGTGGTTAGCGCTCTCATCTCACAGTCAGCAGGCTCGGGTTCAAATCCCAGCTCAGACCATTCCATGGGTGCCTGTTTATTCCACACTTCAGAAACTTGATCGATTACTCTAAATTGTTCCTAGGGTTGTGTGATTGTGTGCGAGAAAACCAGAGTGTACCCCGCCATTACCCAGCAGCCACCAGGCTAGGCCAAAACAGATTCAACAGGTTAAGAAAATGAAGGAATCTTGGTGTTCAACTATTGTAGTTTTAATTCTTTTATAACCTTTATTAGGTCTAATCAAATAAATATGTGGGTTTTTTTAATAGTATTTGCAACTTAATTTGATTGAAACCCCTTGCTTGACACAATTTAAGTTTTTAAATGACTTGAGAAAGATTTTTTAGCTTCTAACAAAAACAAAAGAAGTTTACATGACTTCCAAATCTAAACCAGAATAAAACTCCAGCACTTTAGCTAAACACGATATTTTGATTAAATACAACAAAAGGTTATGTCAACACAACAAATCACGTTTGTGATGATGACCGAACATTTTAAGGCAGACCGTTACCTGGTGCTCCATGTTTTACAGTGTGTTGGTGGTCAAATGTGACAGAGATCCTGTCACGTCCATCATAGAGACATTTGAAGGACAGAGAGCTTTTCTACTGTCTTTCTGGCTCGATTGTCCAACATTGATCTGTCGTGGTGTAAAACAAAAGAAAGAACTCCACTTGTTTTTTTATGAAAAAAATCTGAAATTGTGCTGTTTTTCTCTTCATGTCCATTTTCAGAAGCAGTTTCAAGCTTTGTTCACGTGTCACTGAAGCCGAACAGAAGAGCAGTTTTTTTTATGGAAATCGAATGAAAATGTCCAAAATCCTTCAGAAATGATACGAAAGAAAATCATCTCTCAAAGCAGAGTGTAGAAAATGTGGGTGGAGGGTTGGAGGTCGGAGACCTTTGCTCAACAGAACATTTGATGCTGAATAAGCGAGGCCGTTTTCAGGATCTGTCTGCGATGAAGTAGAAATGGGAGAAGTGTGGACCTGCCTATGTGTTTGCTCCGGAGCAGTTCTGGTGTAACGCGGATCTGGGTCAGAGTTCTGACTCAGGCGTGAGCCGGGCCGCTCTCCCCGTTTGCTGGAAGCTCGCGAAAATGAAAATGTGTTTTTTTTGTCCCAATGATCCCGCTGATAGTGGACCAACCAGAGGGACGCATGGGAGGGGGGGTACTTCCACCTCAAACGTGGCTTTGGTCACTACTGTGTGTATGGTTGGGGTGGGGGCTGGGGGGTATTGATGGACACAAGTTAATGTGTGGTTATATTTGAACGACTGAGGAATGTGTTGACTGTTGACCTTGGCCAAATGGAAGCCATTATCTCTCTGAAATGACCCCCCCTCCTCCCCCACCCATCTGACCTGATAAATTATTGAGAGAAAACATTGCTTACATTGATACAGGAGCATTGACATGGGGACACAGAGGGGGGCGGGGGGGAAAGAGACAGGATTCAGTAATAAATATCCCTGCTGAGAAAATCAAACAGGAGATGATGTTTGTTCGCTCCAGTATTTGCTGAAACATCGATTTAGACGCAGTTCTCATGCAAAAAGCCGCAGATGACTCAGAGGTGTAAGTCCAAACGGCAGCATTTACTCAAAGACGGGTGGAGAAAAGAAAATCCGATCTGGATCAGGAAGTCTGGGGGAGGAATGTGAGGTTCAGGGGGGATTTATCAGCCCTCACAGGGTCCCTATTGGCTTACAGGTGGCCAGGGATCATCCTTCACCATGACAGAAGGTTCTGCTCCTTATTTATCGTGGAAAAGATCCCAGAAGGTGGCCTCGTCAAAGTGCAGACACGTGGTGGCTCCATCTGAGATCCACATGAACCAGAACACAGCAGCCAGTGAAGTGTGTAGAACCTCCACCTTTCTGGACTCGGGTTTCTTTTGTCCTCCTCACATGGAGGTGCATCAGCAAATGTCATGGATTTGACCAATGACGATGCTGAGAGACACTGAAGTGAACTCATGAAGGTGAGAATCACTGCAGACCAGCCGAAGCTCAGATGTAGGTCTGTCTAACTCTCACCATTCAGGACCTCAGTACCACAGCTGATAAGAAACATGGTACTGATTAACTAGTTCGAGCTGTGCCAACTCATAAGTCACCACTCCACCAAGCACTGCCCTGTGTCCCCCCCTGCAGCTCAGACAAACCACCTACCACCATCAGCTTCCTTTGTTTAGATAGAATAGAAATCTCAGTTGCTCACAGGGATTTTCAATGAACTTTGGTGTCTTTTCACAGACTTTTCCAATCCAAAATCTCAGATCTTTGAAGTGGATTTTTCTGGGTCTGTGTTTAGAACAGGGGTGACCAAACGTTTTCGCTCAAAGGGCCAAAATCTAAATGTGATCCCGGTCGGTGGGCCACACTGATAAAGAATATAGTTTAGTTTATTAATTTGTATTCGGTGCTTTTCAAGGTAACGCACATTAGTGACGTAAAAGTTAGTAACATTTTTCTTTGAATCTCTCTCGATCTTCCACTCTTGGCATGTAAACGCTGAATTTTCGTAGCTAGCCAATGTAGCGCTGTCCTGTGGTGCTGAGGGCATCATGAGGGTGGCTTGCTGTGACAGAAGTTTAGATTGGAACTCCCTAGAATTTGTCTTTTGTGCCTAACCTTTGTGTTTGGATGAAATGGTGTGTTTAGTCTCGTTGTGGTGGCGTATATTGTACTCTTTAAGTACAGCCATGGCTGCTGACAAAAAAGACAAACAGCCTGAGAAGAAATTTCAGGAGAAAAAATATACTCCTCCCATATTTGTTTAAAATGCCTCGTATCTGTTTGTTACTGCCGTTGCTGCTCCATGAATAAGTGGGAAAGGTTAAGGGGCTGTAACCCTTAGGCACTTTACCATTGGGAGCTGGGTCATCTAGACCCCACTAGACAGTGTGCTGAACTTTTTTTCACTGGTGTCCATGGATTACATGAAATCCTCTTCACCTTTATCCATTTTGTCATGGTTGGGAGAACACGTCAATTTAAGGGTGGGGTCATCTAAGATAGCACAAGGGTTAACTAAAAACTCCAAGGCATCTACAGGCATGACTTGGTGGGCCAAAAGACAACCTTTGGTGGGCCAAATTTGGCCCGCGGGCCCTACTTTGGGCACCCATGGTTTAGAAGGCCCTCTCTGTGCATCAACAATGCATTCTGGTAATACACGTGTGGATTTAGACAGGCTTTTTGCTGTGTAATCCTAGCGCGGTGGTTGGATTCGTGATAAACCTGGCAGAAACTAAGTTCAAAGAAAAAAAGGGACCACACTGAAAGGAGCTGAAACAAAGAGAGAGAAAAACCTCAGGACTAAAAGATATTTACAGAAGCTAACACCATAACCTGCTGTGATGTGACAGAGAACACACAGAGACAGACTTCAAACAAACTGAGAAAGTTTATTGAAAAGACACCAAACCTACAGTAATTTTTAGACATTCAAGTGCTCTTATCAACTTTGAAGTTGTTTGAAACTGTCTTTGCTTTACACCTTTGCAAGCTTTTCTCCGAATCAGCACAGCGGAGAAGATTTCTGTCTCCTTACGAGCTAGAACCTATAAATATTTAAATGAATTCCACCAATTTCCCTTGGGATCAATAAAGTACTCTAGTACCGTATTGTACCATACCGTACTGCACTGTATCGTATTGTATCGTTCCGTACCGTGCCGTATTGTATCGTATCGTATCATACCGTATCGTACTGTACTGTATCAATTTGTATCGTACCGTATTGTATCATACCATATTGTATCATATAGTATCATACTGTACTGTATCGTACTGTATCGTACCGTTCTATATCGTACCGTTCTGTATCGTACCGTTCTGTATCGTACCGTATTGTATCGTACAGTATTTTATCATACCGTATCGTACCGTACTGTATCAATTTGTATCGTACCGTATTGTATCATACCATATTGTATCATATAGTATCATCCTGTACTGTATCGTATTGTATCGTACCGTATCGTACCGTAACATATCATACCGTACCAAATCGTACCATAACTCACCGTACTGTACTGTATCGTACTGTATTGCACTGTATCGTCTTGTACCGCACCATACCATATTGTATCGTAAAGTACTGTATAATACCGCATCATATTGTACCGTACCGTATAATACTGTACTATATCGTATTGTACCGTACCATACCATACTGTATCATTTCGTACCGTATAATTCCGTACCTTATCGTACCGTACCTTACTGTACTGTACCATATCTTATCGTACTGTATTGTCCCATATTATAACATACCATGTCGTATCATATTACTTCGTATCGAGTAGAGTCCTAAACTCTTCTCAATAGAAAAACTTGACTTTAGACTAAAAAAATTAAATTTTGCAGTAATGTTTGGTTTAACTTGAAGGAGGTTATTTTAAAGTTCAATAAATGTCGACAAGTTAGACTGGAATTCATTGTCATTATGCTAGAAATAGCAATTTAGATTTATGTTCTTAGAATAAGTGCTAGTTTTAGACTTGATGAGGATTTATTTAGATGGAACAACTAGAACTAAGATCCTCATTTCGTTCTAAAATGAGTTGTTTCCACTGATTACACTAGTTTTTTTGTCACAGGTTAAAAACTAAAAACTAGCGCAAAAACCTTCTTATTGAGCTGAGTGATTTGAAATAATTCTACCAAACGGTTTTCTTTTTTTGAATGCTTGTGTCGAAATCTTTGTTTTTTCTAGATTTGGATATTTTATTATAAAAATTCTTGTGAAGTAAAAATTCTGTAAAATTGCTGCATGAACAGATCACTTTGCTAATTTCTTGCAATTTCTTAAGATCAGTGTCTTTCAGTCAACAGATTTATCTCAGGAACGTCTGTCATAACAAAGATAAAATCCAGTAACCATATTGTCCTAATGTTTAAATTCCACGTTGAAGTATATTGCATGAAGCCATTAGGAGAATGTTGTCCTCCGTGTGTCTCTGATCTGTCCCCGAGTTTTATTGCGGTCGGGTTTGTCCATGATCGGCAGCACCAGGGAAATTGACCGTGTGCTGATTTGTGTTGAAAGGAGAAACCAGCTGCTGAGCTGTGTGACTGCCACAACCAAGCAGCATGTGATGATGACAAATGAGAGGAAGAGAGCTCTACACACCATTAACCTGACCGCTGTTCCAACACTTGGGGATCCTTTAGATTCAGCTTCATTATAGCATCATTCTACTCATACTTATTTTTTTGCAGTGGAAGTAAAGTTGTTGTCCTGAATGGAAAGGAGTGACAGTTATCATCCTTTCATTACCCAGCCTTCTTTTTTGCTTTCATACTTTTTCTAATATTCATTTCTCGTTTGGTTTTGATTGAAATTTTAGCGTGATCAGGCTCCAACGTAGATTCTAGCAGTTTGTCAGGAAAGAGAACCTAAATGCAGATCCCTGTGGTAAAACAATCTGCGTGTACTGAAAGAACTGAGGAGATAAAGAAAGCATCACAGAAACTGATCAGGTGGAGTCACTAACAACACCAGGCTGGACCCAAAAGCGGGTCTGTGAAACGGAATCAATACAGAAACTGAAAGAAACGGTCCAAAGAGTATCACTGCAATAACCAAGCCAGAAAAATGATATGCAGATGAAACAACAACTCATCCAATCCCAAATCACCTCACAACCCAGCCACCAAGGCCAAGTGGGCCTCAGATGGGTTTGTCCGCAGTTTCCACCTGTGTTTACCGCGTTGGCTTAAGTGGGACTCAGTAGGCTAGCTCACTACGCTAGCCTACCGCTGGGTGGACAGTGCAGCGAGCCCCGCCCAGGGTCCAGCAGAGCAAGCGAGCGGCGCCACTAAGGGGCCAGCAGAACTAGCTACGCTGTCCACCAGGCAGCCCGCTGAGTACCCACTTAAGCCAATGTGGGCAAACACAGGCGGGACCACCACGGAAACTGTGGACAAACCCATTTGGGGCCCACCTTTTCTGCCCACCCTTCAACCATATGGGGCCCACTTGGCCTTGCTGGCTGATCCAAAGAACAGAGCAGCAAGACTAAGTTCTAAAGGGATTTGGGAATCATTTATTCATTGAAGTGCTCAACTTTAAGAACCATCCTAGCTGGTCCCTCAACAGCTCAGGGCAGGAGTTGTCCCAGAAACCCCTGCAGTGCGTGCACGAGAAGGACAAGCGCTGAAACCTTAATCCTCCAACAATAAGCCAATAGATAATGTGTGAGGGAGGTCATTTGAAGCAATGGAAAACAGGAGCGGGACATGGAGGCTTTCTGGAAGATTCATTCCTGTGGCAGCTAAGGAGATATCACTCACGGCTTCATGGGTGCACTCAAGTGTGCTATTTGCTTTGCAATTAGGCCATAACCAAATGGGAGATAGGAAGGTTTTAAAAGTATTCACATGATAGTCAGAGGAGTACAGGATTTTCTGCCTCACCATCCAATTTAGATAAAGTCCATTTAAACAATTAGCTGCTCAAACAAGCTGCCGCCGCGTAGCAAAGCCTCTGATAAATAGCTATGGCCAAATGCTGCAAACATCCAGCTGAATCCAGGTGCAAATAAAGGGCAAAGTGCAAGAGCAACCTTGGAGCTATCCAGCTGTACACTTTAGATCCAAGTAAGTAAAAGGTTTTACTTTAAATGAGTAAAAAAGTTGTTGTAATGTGCATCAAATGTCTGTATTTGGTTAAATGCAATAAAACCTTCAACCCATTGTTTTCCTGTTTCTCTTTCTTTATTCTAGTCTCTTCCTCCATTTTTTGCTGCTTAACTCCTACAATTTTATCCATTCAACTGTTCAAATGTTCAGCTCTTTCAGCTTTTTCCAGCTGTTACTTTTGGTCCTTCAAATCCTTGAACTTTTCAAGATATTCCAGGATTTCCAGGATTTCTGCCTCCATTGAAACACATGGGGAATCCTTGGTGCAGAAGCTCGCTGGTTTGATACCCAGCTCTGGCATTTCACAGCATCTTTTTTGTCACTGTGCTGTTTCCCCTTTATTTATGGTCAACTTTGATCATTCTTTTCTTTATTTATTATTTGTGCCAATTCTTACCCTTTAAGGTTTCATTTTCATTCATCAATATAGCATCAACGCTGCATTTTCTTCTCAAATGCAGCTCCTTCTCACTGCCTTTAATTTGATTTGCATGACATGCATTCATGTGTTTAAGATAGAAAAGCATTTGGCGTTTTCATCTTTATTCGCTTATTACCCTCCAAAGTGAGGAAGCTGTCCAGCATCCAGCGCAGGAAAACAGTAGTCACAGGTTCTCTAATCACAGAGTTTTCAGCAAAGCATGTTTTCTTCTGGAGATCTGCTTGTTTTCCTAATTCCTGCTCATACAGGGGTTTGCTATGCCTCCAGGCCGGAGTGGAATGCCAGAGGAAGTCGATCAAAGCCGTGTTTGTGGTCTTATCAGCACGACCTCACTGATTGTTTTTTTTTTCTTTCGCTTTTTACCATTTTAACTGAAAGCAGCAGCACTTTTTCCAACATGTTCCTAAAGGTTTGTTGGTTTTGATTGACAGGTTGGTAGCTCTACAGGTGAACTCAACAAAGCTGTCACTCAGCTGTTGGGGTGGGTGGAGCATCAGTCCTGACATCAGATTATCCTCCCAGCGCATATATCCTTATAAAATGGGCAACACAGATTTTGCTGCTGCTCTATTCAACAACCAACAACTGGTGGCTGCTTCAGATCTGTTACGTAACCCTGGGGGTTCGGTTCATGGCTTTTTTGTTTGCTGTGTTTTGTTTGTGCACTTATGTAAAATGTTTAAATAATAATAGACTTGGACGAGTGTGGTAAATTCTGGATTTTCAGGGTAAAATCTACACGTGAGCATCCGATGTCTTACTGTCAGCAAGCGGCAGGCAGATAGTCCTGCTTCAGTCATCACTTGAAAAAGCTGTCAATTAAAGAAATCAGACCATGATCAGGTGTCTGGTGAGCACAGAGTTGGGTCAATGAAGACACAAACAACCACACAAATTGTGACATAGAATAAACATCAGTTACTTCAGCAGGAAATACACTTTTTTTATTTGACAGTGCATGCAGTGGAAAGATTTTCCTCTTTTTTGTAACAACTTCATTTGTTCTTGTGAAGTGGCTGTAAGGAAAGCCTCTACTGTTTTTTAAGTTTCGTACTTGCGTGGCTGCACATGCCCCACAGTTCAGTTTCATCCTACTAAGTTTACATTTTTAGACGTCTCTTTCATTTTGCACAAATCATCTTAATTTTCAAACACAACTTTATATTTTTTTAATGAGAAATGGTGGTGAGGAAAGTACTGGTTCTACTGCTGACCCAAAGACAAACTTCAAGGAGCAGAACTCTACAAAACACAAAAAGTGGAACCATTTAACCAATCTTTTTTTTTTTTTGGTGGTGGTTTACTTGTACAGAATTAAACGCATTGCAATGTAAGTGGCCACATTTCTGGGACACCACAGTTTTCTCTTTACGTTCTTATGCAAAAATTGCAAATGCCAGATTAGATTAAACAAAAATCCTTTTATCTTAACATCTGCTGTGTCTGTCAACGTAGTGTCCAGAGCATGGAGGTGCTAGCAGGAGACAGGCCAGTACAACAGGATATAAGGAGGAGACCGTAGGAGGGCAACAACCCTGCATCAGGACCCCCACCTCCTCCTTTGTGCAGGAGAAACAGGAGGAGCGCTGTTGGAGGCATGAGAAGTGACCTCCAGCAGGCCCCAAATGTGCACGAGTCTGCTCCAAATGTTAGAAACGGACTCCATGAGGATGTATGAGGGCCCGACGTCCACAGACGGGAGTTATGCTGACCATCCAACACCGTGAAGATGTTCAGCATTTTCTAGAGAACATGAAGATTAGTCAATTCTCCAGTGGCGCTCTGCTCTTCACAGATGAAAGCAGGTTCACGCTGAGCACATGTGACAGACGTGACAGAGTCTGGAGACGCCGTGGGAAGCGCCCTGCTGCTGCAACATCGTCCAATAAGAGCGGTTTGACAGTGGGTCAGTAATGGTTTAAGGTGGTATTTCTTTGGAGCTCTCCATGTGCTCACCAGAGGTAGCGGGACTGCATTGGGTACCGAGGTTCTCAGACCCCTCGTGAGCCCGTGTGCTGGTGCGATTGGCCCCGAGTTCCTCCTGATGCCAGACAACGCTAGACCTCATGTGGCTGGAGTGTGTCAGCAGTTCCTGCTAGACAAAGGTACTGTTGTAATGGACCGGCCCGCCCGCTCCCCAGACCTGAATCTAGTTGAGCACATCTGGGGCAAGATGTCTCGGTCCATCCACCAGTGCCGGGTTGTACCACAGATGGTCCAGGAGGCCTGTGCATCTCATGGACTGCTTGACAGTGTGCCTCCGTTTCAGGTGTTGAAACCAATTTGCGGCACTCCCACTTTTGGTGTCAATGGCATTCAAACAGATTTTGCAGCGTGCAGGTTGATGCTCCAAATTTGAAGTCACAGAACCGAACCGGTTCCATTTAACTGAAGAAGCTGTTCCTGTTTCGGGATCAGGCTCCTTTTTGACATTTTAACGTCTGTAGGTTGAGAGAGACGGGCGGGCGGACCTTACCTCACTCCACAAATAACCCTTGTGCTATCTTGTGGGGTCCGGATAACCCCACTCCCAACGTTAACGTGCCTCGGAGGCACGTTAACGTTGGGAGTGGGGTTATCCGGACCCCACAAGATAGTACAAGAAATTAATGATCTTAAACAGCAAATGCAAATCAGTTAATAAAATCGAGCTCCATTTATAACAGATTTTTACAGCAGCGGACCCTGTCGCTCGCCATCCTCGCTGAAGTTAGATCTGGTTTGCGGAAACCTAACAAATTAACGTTGCATTGTTCTGAGCAGTTGCATTGAAGCTGGAAACATCAGCACAGCAAATTTGGAATGACCTTCAAGTCTGCGGTATCACTGAAGAGGTCACTGCAGCCCTTATCTGTTTTCAGGGAACATTCTGACCCCCTGAAGCCGTTCTCAGTGAAAACCTCAATCTGTAGGATGGGATACTTTTAAAAACCATGACAATAAAGACACCAGGAAGGCGTTTTATTCACAAAGGAGATTTGTTCCGGTGTTCTGTTGGAGCAGAGCTGCTGTTGTCCTCCAGTTTGTGTATTTGTGTAAAGAAATCTGTACTTTATAGACAAACATTAAAAAATCTGACAGTCGTTTGTAGCAGCAGAGAAAACATTTTATCCTTCACTCTTTGTCACAATTCCCACATTTGTAGATAAGAAAATGTCCACAAACCAGACAGATTTCAGATTCACTGATTACTTTCCTGTAGGCTACATCTCTAAGCAGAAGAGATGTTTTGTGATTGGCTGATTTATGTGTCTTCAGGGTGACAACACATCTGCAAAAAAATCTGTTTACAAACCCCTTCCTTTCCCGCTGTTTGTGCACAAAGATAAAGGTGGGTTCCACCCAAGAAAAAAAAAATGGATGAAGTAGACCCCTCCTGGTTCAGAGGTGTGAACCCTCAGCGGTTTGGATCATACTAAAGCAGTGTAACGGTTGGACTTTCAATAAACGGGGAACGGAAGTTCATACGTGGAGTTGAGTGCAGACTGGCAGAGTATGGATCCACATGAGGGACAAAACAGGAGAAGCAAAGGGTGGAGAGGTCTGGAAAGAAGCCACAGTGAGAGAACTTGCTGCCCTGCTATAGGTTTTTGTGTCTGCATGTTTGGAAAAGAAGGCCCAATGTGGCCCCCGGTGTGTTTGGACGCACCACTGGAGCAGGACACTCTGGAGTGTTAAAAGCTCAAGAGCTGAAGTGACACCAGGAAAGACGTGGAGGGCTTCTGTCGAGGACTTTCCAGAGGACTCTGTGTCTCCACTGTTACAAACAATAGAACCTTTTTATTTTCATGTTCAACATTTTAAACAGAACAACAAACTCGGCGTTGAGGCATGAGGAAACGCCTACAAATCCACCCTGCAGCCGCTCTGCACATCAGCAAAAATCATTCATAAAGTGGGATAGGATGAGCTCACCAGCATTTTATTCTATAAATAAAAAATACTAAAGGTTAAAGAGACTGTAAAATCTAACACAATGCAAAAATTCAGAATCAAACAACCTTTGGATGAAGACAACCCCAAAAAGTCAGAGCACCTCTTTCCTCTGACCTCTGACCTCTGGCATCAACAAGGCATTTCTGCCCACAGAACTGCAGCTCACTGGGTGTTTTCTCTTTTTGGACCAAAACCCTAGAGATGGTTGTGGGTGAAAATCCCAGTCCATCAGACCAGCCCTGTCTGGCACCAACAACCGTGCAGCGTTTGAAGTCACTTCAATCCCCTTTCGGCCCTGTTCTGATGCTGGTTTGGACTGCAGCGGATGGTCTGGGTAAATGCACCGAGCTGCTGCCATGTGATTGGCTGATTGGAAACTTGTGTTAACGAGCAGCTGGACAGGCGTGCATGATAACGTGACCAGTAAAATCTTTCTTCTACCCGCTCCTTTTTCAAGCACTTTATCATATTTTGGTTAATCGTGTTTATTTTATTATTTTGGCCAGTACAGCCAAAATAATAAAAGTATTATTATTATTTTGTCTACTTCATTTTAAATATGATATGTTTACCTTTAGGGTTTTTTTTAATCACTTGAAGGTGATTATTGCAGTATATGGCGAACTATTTTGAAATCATATGTTGTTTATTATATGTAAGGCATATCTTACTTCTTTCCCTCTCCATGAGCTGCTCACGCTGAGTTAGGACCTTAAACCTTCATTTAGCCCTTGTGCTTCCTTGTGGGGTCATCTGGACCCCACAAGGTAGCACAAGGGTTAAGCGGCTGCCCTGCAGCCCAGCAGAGCGCTGGGGGGGGTCGAGCGGGGCTGCTGTCCCCTTCATTGGCTTTTACGGCCTGTGTGAACAGCCGCAGAACTTTCACAGAAACGCATCAGGAACAGCACTGATCATCCCAGATCAATGATCCATTGATCACAGATGCTTTTATTTGTGTTGGGTGGGCGGGGGTGGGTGGGGGTTATCTAAGGATCTTCTGCCTCGTTTGTGGCTCACAGCCACTGGTTTTAAAGGTGCTATATAAGTGAAATAACCATTTCCACCGACATATGGGAGCGTTAATATTTAACAGTTTTCCTCTGAGCTTAATCCAGCAGAGAAGTTCACATAAACACGATGGAGGAAACGTCCTCCTCAGGTTTGTCATCTTTATCTGGGGCTATGATTAAAAAAAGAAAGTTTGCTTCTAAAACAACTTGGATCTCCTCTTTCCTTTGTCTTTGTGGGTGTTTACCAGAGTCTCCATGTACAGCAAACGTTGAATGAAACCACAATTATTATTTTTTCTATAAATCTAGCTTTTGTTACCAAAAACCTCCATCACGGCTCATTGTTACATCAGTGTTTTAGAAAACAAGCTTTAGGGAAATGCGTGTTTTGAGTTTTGCAGTGCAGAAACAAGGAAGATATACATTAGATATTGCTGGAATGATGCTTCCTTGATTGATTGATTGATTGATTGATTGTGACTTAACTGCTTCCACAGTCAAATCTTTTTGACATTTGGAAGAGGAGCAGAAATGTTTGCTCATTAAATGAAATGGAAAACTGACTTGCTCTTTTCTTTGACTGTCTTTTGTATTTTGACTCATTTTCTCTGATCTTTAATCTGAAGAGCAGATGAAGACAGACGTCACAGTTTGAGCATCATCTTGCAGCTCTGCCACATTTCTGTTGGTGTTTGGATGCAGCGCTGAACGCTTGATGTGACGTCCGCCGCGTGAATGCTGTTTAGGGCTGTGTTCCTGACGTGTCTGTCCCCAGACTTTGCCACGACGGCGTAGTGCACTGACCCAGACTGACCTGGATCCTTCACCGTCACGGAGGCGTTCGTGGGCCGTGGCATGACCCACTGAGTTGTAGAGAAAACACTGCCTCTCGCTCTTCAGTGTGACATCATGGAGGATCCAAAGATCCAGCAGTGATCAATGAAGAGGTGAGCAGCGTGGAGATTTGCTGAGCCGTCACTGATGTGGGTGTTCAGCTGTGAAGTAGGGCAGGCCAATCAGAGTCCCCACCCTGCTGTTCTTCAGCTGTTCCTTCACTGTGGACACAATGAAGACCTCAGATAACTCCATAGGTTCATTGGTTGCTCTAAATGTCCCCAGGTGTGTGTGGTTGTGGCCCTGCATCAGACTCTACCTGTTCAAGGTAGTATCCCACCTTTGCTGGGTTAGGCTGTGGTGACCCGGGACAAAATCAGTTTTTAAAACTGGATGTTTTGTTTTTGTTTTTAAAAAGAAGAACTGTATGTATTTTTATGAATGTTTTTAATAAAGATTATCATTCCCCCCCCTCCCTCTAAGGTACAAACAGGATGAAGAACATCATCCCTTTGGGGTGAAAAGGTAAACTAGGATGTTTCCTGAAAAGTTGGGAAGTTGTGATGAACGGGTCATGTTTGTGTGTGGGCGGAGTTTGTGTTTTCAAAAGATAGTGGACGCTTTCATGCACTTTTTTTCTTTTAATTGAACAAATCTAAATAGAATTTGATGACTTTGCTGTTTAAAATGATCAGAAGGAAGGCACAGAGGATTGGAGAACCAAACATGTTTAAACACTATAAGGCAGAAACAAATGACCTTAAACCAATATTTCCCAGATGAAAAGCCTGAACGGCGCTGGCCCCTGTGCTGTGCATGCTTGCATGGCTTTTCAGGAAGCTATTGCTGTGCTGATGTTTCCAGCTTCAATGCGACTGCTCGGAACAATGCAACGTTAATTTGTTTGGTTTCCGCAAAGGACTGTGAAAACAGTGATGGCAACGCAGACAGGAAAGGACATTAATAGGAAAAAGGAATGCTGGGGAGCGGGGCTGCTGAGATACGTCCAGCACAAAGGATGTCTGACAAGGATAAAGGTTCAAAGATGGCAAAGCAGACTCCCATCATGACAGAGGGGGCAGTCCGACGGGGGATGATAAGGAACGTGGCACCACCCAAAGAACGGCATGCCAGACAGGAGTGAAGAAGAGGACTAGACCCCCCGGGTTCCTGCTTGGAGCTGGACTTGGAGTTGTGGTAAATTAAACACACAGAGACACTCATTACTACCACAACCAGAGGCTTTTGTTACAACTCTTACACTGGAATGTTTAACATAAAAACAACCTTTACATCATCAGGTCTCTGATTAGCTGATGTGTTAAACAAAAACTGATTTTCACTAGCGCTCATCATCGACTATCAAAGGAGACGTTGGCGTCTTCTTCAGACCGTGGAGCGGCGAGCTCCTTACTCATGGGAGGGGCTACAGGATGAAGCCATTTTGGGAAATGGCGGTTGGTGGTTTTACAGAGGGGCTGTGGATCCAACAATTCCACACGACACACTCAACTTCTGATGATCTGTGTGACGCTGTGGCACCTCTGATGGCGCCCGCTGTGCAGCGACCAAGGTCGCCAGTTTCTACCAAGATTTTTATTTTGGAAATTGTTGTGTTTCCGTTCAGCAAATTTATTACCGTAAATCCAATTTGCACAATTTCACAGTCAGTGGAAACAGAGATATTAAGGCACAATGAATTTTCTTCATGGCAGTTTAAAAAATAGTAAATAAACACATCTATGCAATTTCAATAGTAAAATAGCTTCTATTTTGTATTTTTCCTGACAATGTAGTCGCTAATATACGTTAACATTGGTATTGATCTCAGTAAGAGCTCAGGGCTTGAAATAAGAGTTGATGTTTTTGCTCATGTAAGTCAGTTGCATGGTTGAATTTGACACACTTTTGAGCAACTATAGAGGAAATATCAGACATCAAATCCAGCAGGATGACGAGTACAACCCTTAAACCCGACTCAGATGGTAAAAAACCTAAAATACTGAAGGACAGCCTGCCCTAAAAATAGAAACTTTGCCACAAACACCAAGGAAATAGTCTTAAATCCACTTTTTTTGTTCACAATATACTCATGTAACAGGCTGAGTCAACTATTGTCAGGAAAATGTTTTTTTTGTCCATCAAACTCAATTAGAACACATTAAACAATGTAACAGATGGTTATCAGCATTTAAAGAATATAAGTGCCAAGAAAAAAAAGCCACTCTATGAACCCAGCTGCATTTTTGTTTGGAATGGAAACTTATCTGAGACAATGAGGGTAACAGGATGAGCTGTTATCACTTCCTCCCAGTCCCACTTTGTTTAGACCTGCATCAAAGCCTGATAATGCAGTGAAGGAGGCAGAGAGGAGCTGAAGGGCGCAGAGGAAGCAGGACAGCAAGTTTGATGAAAGTTGGATTTGCTGGTGAAATCCTGCCATTTACTTTCAAATAAAAGACCCTTTCCCTTTTGGAAAAATCCATCTGAATGCTGCAGTCCCTGAAAGACGCGTCTGGAATGACCTTCATGTCTGCAGTATCACTAAAGAGGCTATTGCAGCCCTTATCTATTATATGTACACAAGATAAGATAGAAGGCATTTAATATTGGCTTTCATGCATTTACTGCATTTGTTTTGATGAGTTTTATGTAAACTTCACATCAATGTTAGTGCTTTTAATTTGCAGCAATATGAAAATAAATTATCTCTAAGGTTTAAACAAAACAGGAGAACACAAAAAAGATTTTTCAGGTCTTTGAGTTCTGTGGAAGTCAAGTAAACAAGAACAAAGTATGTGAATCCCTTTGAATAGTTCATGAACTGATGTTTGTCCAAGTCACAGCAATAGAAAAGCAATCTGCTTAAAGCTTATATCACACAAAGATGATTTGTTTTCATGTATTTCTTGAACACACCATGTAAAAATCACTGTCTGATTTGTCCAGGAGCTAATTCAAGGCAGGTGTAAGCCAACCTGGATTGCTATACATCAGACAGGATGTGGGGGTTTTAGCTGCCCTCCTCTATTAAAAAACACCACATTATTTTTGATGAAGGTTTATCTGAAGCCCGATGAACTCAAAAAAGCTCCCAGAAGTTAACATCTGTAAAACTGTATGAAGCTGCATGTTGACGTGTTCACAGTTTAACACTGTTGCTGCTCTCACTATAGGTCACCCTATCAAGAGGATTGTGAGAGCACAATGGAGAATGGCAATAGCCAAATACTTCTATAGCATTTTACTCATTTATTCAAAGGCCCAAAGTGCTCTCCAGTCACAGTCCCATCCATCCACGCACACATTCACACAGTGATGGCTGCTTCACTGCCAAACACTGCCGCCAATCCATAACCACCAGGAACAGCGTGGGGTTCAGGGCCCACACTGAACACTTATGTCACGTCCCCCTCGTCAATGGTGTTTAGGACTGTTTTCGTGACATCCATCATGTCAGCAGGCTTTGCCATGACGGTGTGTACTGACCCAGACTGAGGCTCCTTCACCGTCACGGAGGCGTTTGGCACACGGACGGGCTGGGCGGTAACTAAACCTGTGGTCTTCCAATCAGAGCGCAACTGTTTTTCCTCTGCACCACGACCATCGAATCCTCAATGACGTGAAGAAGAATCCTACAGTGTTCACTCTTCCAGAATCTCTGGTACAACACCCAGTGACCAAATGAGCCAAAACAGAGAAGTAAGTAAACAGCAGAACGACTCCAGCAGAAGAAGAGATGTCTTCTGGAGTGGTCCAGTAGTCAGCGTCTTGACTTGAACCCGATTTGCTGAGGGATGACCTACACCAGCGATTCATACCAGAATCCTGGAATATTGCAGATCTAAAACATGTTTGTAGAGACGAATGGTTCAAAACTCTTCTGGCCGTTGAGCAGCTTTGATTTGAAACTACAGGAAACGTTTTGGTTGCCAAAGAAGGGTTCACTTACTTTTTTCACCATGCTATGTGAATTTTTACAAGTTGTGTTTAATTTACACATGAAGACACATAAAGTTTGACTGTTTTTAGTTTAAGCAGTTTATATTTTTCTATAGTTGTGACTTAGAAAAGCGTGATCACTGGACATTTTCTGTTCAG